>CADDXX010000107.1:1027424-1162835 GCA_902810485.1 Alauda arvensis
GCTTTCATGCTTCCTTCCATGTTGTTGGAATGCAGACCACAGGCTGCTGATATGAGCTGCTATTGAAGTAGCACACCTAGGAAAGCTTAAAAGAAAAAGAAACTCAATATTCAGTGTCTCAAGAAATAGAATCAGTGCTTAATTTACTAATGAATTATACCCATGGATTATTACATTCACATCAAACTTTTTACTCAGATGAACCCATGGTAGTACTGAAGTGACTCAAAACTGCATCAGAACAGACCTACCCCACTCCACTCTGTATGGGATGGGCTTGTTGGAAAGCATTTCTTGGCAAAATCAGGCAATATGTGCATGCCCCTACCTGGACAGAGCCTGTATAACCTGCTTGGACAGAGCTGCAGCAGGTTTGGTGTCCTTTTCCTTGTGCATGGGGTTTGAATTGACAGTGAGAACCAGACATGGTTCTTATGTGGGATCAAAAGAAATTCTTCTTTTTTTCTTTCCTTCCATAAGCCAAAAAGCAATGGAATGGCATGGTAATGTCTCCCTCTCTCTCTTTTTTTTTTTTTTTTTCCAGATTGAAAAAGAAGTAATGGCTGAAAAAAAGTGGGGACAAAAAGGAGGACCCTGGGAGTTCAACTTACGTGATCTTTTCCGCTGGTGCCAGCTTATGCTTGTTGACCAGTCACCAGGATTGTATGATCCAGGCCAGCATGTGTTTTTGGTGTATGGAGAAAGAATGAGAACTAGAGAAGACAAAGAAAAGGTGAGCCACTGTTCTTCTTCCTTTCTCTTTAGGTGGTCAGGACATATTTATAGAAATCCAAGTACAGATCTCCAATTTGAAGACTCCTTGCAATTCATTCGTAGAAACTCATCTCTTAAAAATGAAAAATAGGTTTGTTTAGAGTTTTGGGGTTTGATATAGATACCTGCTCCCCTTGCCATTTGAAATAYCAATTTACTTAATGTAAAAGCAGACAGCTGATGTAAATGAAGGCAAGTAGAATAACAAACGACTTAAAATAAAACACATCATACTCTTGTGTGATTCTGTGTTAAATAATCATGTTTGCTACCTCCTTATCCCTCTATTGCTTTGAAATCCTGTGCTTTTGTTATTTTCACACCATTTAAATGACRTTAAACTGAAAAGTCAGATTGTAAAACTGAAGTTACTGGCTGTATGTGACTGAATATTTCCTCATGGAATTACTTTCCCCTCCTGTAACATTGTTATATTTTTCTGTGTTAGCAAAGAGCTTATTTATGAAGTGAATTCTATCCCAGTACTTTGTTAAAGAGAAGCATTGCTTACAGTATTTCAAGTCTCAGGAAACTGTGATTAATGAAGGGGTTGCTTTGGGCAGCTCATACTCCCATTGCTTGCTGCACTTCGAGTTAAATGAGCTTGTGATTTACTGTGTTAGYTCCTGTCATAAAGCTGTGGAGCTGAGAGGAAAAGATACTTCAGATGTAAACCTTTAGAACTGCATCTTTGGAACAGTGGATAACTTGAACTGATTGGTCTCTTTTTGCTGTTTTCACTGTTCTAGGTTATTTCTGTATACAAAGACATTTTTGGCCAGGAGGCTGATGTGTATACAGGAACCAGGGAGTTTCACATCAATCCATATAATGTTCAGGTAACTGTTTACAAGGGATTTTGTGATGAGACAGGGAAGGAAACAACTTGCACAGCGAAACTCCATTTACCTCTGTCTGTCATCCCTTTCAGATTGGTTATTCAGTTCTTTCTCGTGGCAACCATATTCCTCATTCTGGCAGAACTCTCTCACTTCTGCATCACTCACTGCAGTCCCTGGAGTCCATAATGAAGTGTGTGCACATGAGCTGGATGGTGATCCTGGTRGGCCCAGCAGCTGTTGGCAAAACCAGTCTGGTGGAGCTGCTGGCCCATCTCACCGGCCATCGGCTGAAGATCATGGCCATGAACAGCACAATGGATACAACCGAACTCCTGGGGGGATTTGAGCAGGTAAGCACTGTTCTGGTAATATGGCAGTGTTTCTCCTTCCTACCTAACAGTGGCCAGTCTGCTGTGTGTTTAGTGTTTGTAAATGGAGCCTGGGCACCATGGAGCTCTGCATGAGCTCACTCCCTGCTGGCCTGTTGCAGGTTGATATCAACAGGCCGTGGCAGCGCCTCCTGGAGAAGGTGGAGAGTGCCGTGAGCACGCTTGTCAGGGACAGCCTGCTCCTGGCAGAGCTCTGYGCAGATGATGCTGARCTCGTGCTGCGTGCTTGGAGCAACTTCATCCTGAATTACAAACCCAAATCTCTGGGGGAAGCAGGTGGAAGTGTTACTGCTGAATTAGTGAACAAACTGGAGGGAATACTTGTGCTCACCCAGAGACTGAACAACAAAATAAATTCTTACACAAAGGCGGGTATGTATACTGGTTTTATTCCTTTTTCTTTTTTTAATCATTGTTTAAAATAGGGCATTAATACTCATCACATTTCAACTAATGGGGGAGAAGTGATGCTGAAAAGTACCTGTTTAGAGAGTAAAGTGTCAATTTGTTTTATATCTCTTTGTGCTTGCAAACCTTTTATAAAAAGGTTTATAAATATATTTATATATCATATATGCATTAATTTTATATTAACAATAAATAAATAAATATTTATTTATATATAAACAAATTTTAAAATGGATTTTGCCTGTGGAAGGCTACTGAAGAGCTGGAGCCTCTGCTGTTATGTTCCCCTAAAAGTAGGAACCATGTATGTTTATTAACAAAACAACTGCTATTTTTCTTGAATGGTGCTGGAAGCTGCTTCATTCATGTAAGTCTCAGTGTAAGGTGTATTTCCTTTCAGAATTTGCTCACCTGGTAGAAGAGTTCCGGCGTTTCAAGCTGCAGCAGGCCCAGGCTGCTGACTGCAACAGCCATGGCACTTTYGAGTGGGTAGATGGGATGTTGGTTCAGGCTCTGCAATCTGGAGACTGGCTCTTAATGGACAATGTTAATTTCTGCAAGTAAGAGACTTCAGTGGCCTTGCTTCAGTGAACTCTTTGACTTCCCTGATTGACTTTGCCTCTTACTGAGTGGTTCACAACTGARTATTTTGCATTTGATAATACGCAGRAGCAATAACTTGGATTTTCTGGAAGAGTATCTTCCTTCTCAGAGAGCTTAGCACTTGACAGTTTTCCTGTTACCTTATAAAGTAATTAGCTGTTTGGCTTTTGCTTAAGATAGGTAGTATTTTGATTTCAGAYCAATAAAGGATCAAATTGGTACCTTTTTATGACCACATAAATTTGTTTTGAATGTAGCCCTTCTGTGCTGGACCGCTTGAATGCTTTGCTTGAACCAGGAGGTGTTCTGACCATGAGTGAGAGAGGAGTCATAGATGGCACAATTCCTACAATAGCTCCTCATCCAAACTTCAGGTACTTATTTCTGCTTTTTTGTTTTTCCTTTTKTTYCCCYCTTTATCAAATAGCAGGTTTGGAATGAAAATGTCATCAGTGAGCCAGTCTTTTGATATTTTAAAAACTGTTCAGTTTGTCACAAAGTGTAGTGACACTCCAGCAGGGAAGAAAACTGCACTGTGGTGAGCATATAAAAGAGAGATTAAGAGGCTTTGCTTTATATCCCTGTTGCAACAAAAACCATTACACAAGAAAATTCATAGCRGTGTGCCTCTGCCTTGATTTTGCATTTCTAATTTAGGATTTCAGCACTTCCCTGTTTCACAGCAATAAAGTTGAGGATCATGCATKGAGGATGGTGAAATCTTGAAATATRCTGGTTATGAAAGCTCATATATGGGCATAATAATTGTCTTCCCAGCTTTTTCCATCCCATRYATAAATTTGAGTTTCCTGCARTGACAGRACTCAAAAAAACCCCAACAAACCACCCAAATAGACAGCTGTTCTCTCAGACCTCAGTCYCTGGGGAAGATGGGAGAAGGTAACTGGATTCTGTATCGTTCCTACCTGTTTAAATTCATGACAAGGATATTGGGACTGATAATGCTCTGGTATCTCTGAATTGGAAACATTCATTACTTTTCAGAAACCTGTCTTCACTGTGTTGTATTTCAGAAGTACTTYTTCCTCCTTGCTTTTAAGAAGTGTCTGTTGATAATATTAACTACTTAGATGTTGAATACTTCGGATTTTAGATAGCACAGATTTATTTGAAGCTGTTGCTAAGGCTTTTAAAAGTCTTTATAGCTCAGAGGCATAGTCTAACTTTTCTTTTTAAGTGGGCAAGTGATAAAACAGACATAACTCAGATAATAATGAGTTTAAAGTCACGCAGAATATCTGTGTCTAATTGCAAAATATAACTAATCATATGGATTTCTCATTTAAATTCAGTAGCTGTCTCTGGATTTCTAGATATTGTGTCCCCATTTTTATGAAGATGAATTTGCTTTATGGAGAAGCAAATTTGGTAGTTCCAGAGTGATAGCTTAAGGACCTAAGTTACATCTTAAAAATTTAAGGCAGTTGAAATGGATGATTGTTGTASGTCCCTTCTAACTTGAATTATTYTTTTCTAATATCCAACAGGCTCTTCCTTTCTATGGATCCAGTTCATGGGGAAATATCCAGAGCCATGCGGAATCGTGGGATTGAAATTTACATTCCTGGGGAGAATGATGGAAATGTATTGGACAGTCTGGATTTGAAGTTACTCCTGCATGGTTTGGGCTTAGTTGGAGATAGTGTCTGTGATGCACTTCTGGCTGTGCATTCAGAAACCAAGGCAGCAATAGCAGGTAAAAAAAGTCTGTTCAGTATTTCTTAGCAACGTGGGCTCATTACATATGTATGGATGAAGTCTTTAGTATTAAACCCTGGTTATTTTATTGTGTTATGTGATAAGTGATCAGGTACTTTTTGATTGGTTTTTTGCACTCCCAGAAAGTAGGCCCAAGTCATGAAAAGGTGGTAGCTACAGTGCTCTGTTAAGGAGACGTCAGACACTGGCATGTGTCTGTTGTCCCTTGCTGTAGGGAAGGCAATGTGTTCAAAGTGAAAATCAGCATAACAGAAGGTTTGCACAAGTTGTACTTTGCAGCTGAGTTTCATTCATCTCAGCTGTTGGATGTCTTAATTTGAGCTGGTCATCTGTTATTTACAGTCTAATYGGATTTTCCTGTCAACCTTGGGAAGAATCCTTTCAGCTTTCAGGTCAATAGGATGTATTATGACACCTAAAGTGKTGTTTGTCAGATTAAAGGGCTGACAGTTGCTAAACATTTGTATCACTCGAATTGCTGTGTGTCTTTCAGGTTCTGTGTCATCTTTGTCACCTTTGCTTCAGGCTGCTGTATTAATTGTGCAGCAAATGCAAAGAGGCCTTGGATTAGCAAAGTCTTTTTACAGAGCCTGTTGGGAAGTTTATGGCCGCTCACAACAACTGCAGATTAACCAAAAGGTAAAAATCCTATTTTTGAAAGCTTTTTAGATCAAAAATGTAACTTCATGAGGCTAGTGTTTGAGATCCTCTGTTTCTTAAGTGCCTGAGCAAGAGACTGATGAAGATGGTGCTCTTGGAGAGACGAACCAGACAATATCCTGTTTGGATTCTGAGGCTTGTAGTTTGTAACAGCTTCAGCTGAGACTTTGGGATATTAATGCTGATGTATCTGTAGTCTGTAACAGAGTGCACACTGTCATCTGTAGACACATTCACTTCCTGTTTGAATCTGCCCAGTGTGTTATTTCACTTCTGGTAGGAATGTTTTGGTACTTTTATTGTGTACTTTGTATAGTGTTTGTAGAAGGTTTGGTCTATAATAATTTAATATTAAATAYATGTAATTAAAGAGTTTCCTGAGCTATGGTGCTTGAATAGATGTTACATGTTTGAATGTGACTCTAAAGTGCTTTTTGTTTGTTTGTTGCAGCTTGTGTTAGAATTGGTTACAAGGCAYGCTTCCTCTCTGGCTTCCCCTGACACATGGGGTGAGTCCTTGCTGGCAGTGGGACTGTGGCCAGACTCCCTGCCTTCGGCTCTRTTTGCAGCTGAAGACTCACTCCTTTCCACAGTCCAGAGTGATGGACAGGTCCTGATGTATTGTCTGCATAGACTAAATCTCAGATACTGCAGGTAGGCAGGAAAGTTGGGGTTTTTTTGTTTGGCCTAGTAAATGAGAAACGATATATGTGAACTGTTCATGCCATGTCATTGTGTACTGCAAAATTCTGTCTTTATCAATTGTGCAGGTAGAGACTGTGATTGTCATGCTCTGTAACTGTGTTCCTGTTACCTTTCCATACARCCACTGCAAATGAAAGTTTAATTATTTACTGCTTCATTCTTATGTCTTCCAAATGCATTCAGAATACTTGACTTTTTAATCTTCARTAAGGGCATTTGATTCATTTTGAGAGTTTGTTTGTTTTTGTTGGCAGAAAATGTGAATGCAAGCACTGGGTTTAGTAGGTAATAAGAGCCCCAAAATCTCTTCCTTCAATTTCTATCTAAGGTTAAAAAAACCTGAGCACTGAACATTTTAAAGTATACTAATGATTCTCTGGATTTATGGTTTTCATGTAATCAATTATTCATCCGTAATTCTAGGTTCAGTAGCTTCAGGTAAAAACACAAATTTCCTTCTTCAGACAGAGCTGTCTGGGAGAAGCAGGGGCCTCTGTGAAAGACTTTTTAATGATTTCTTGTGCAATATAGCTGTTAATTTTTACAASAYGGGTGCAAATCTTTGTTTCTGCCTTCTTTGCTTAATAACCTGCTCTGGACAGGTAGTGTCAGTTGCTTCCAGTGAAAGAACAAGCTGTGGAAGTTTGTTCTGAGATAAAAACGTTGGAAGTGCAAACTCTTAGCCATATGCTGTGTTGTTTGCTATTTTTGTTGGGTTTTGTTGTTTATTTTGTACTTGATGACGCTTCTTTTCCTATCTTTATCTTTTTTTACTTTGCATATAATTCTGGTCCACAAATCAATTAGAATTTCTCAGTGAAATTCTGTGCATCTTCTCTGGGAATAGTGCATGAATTTTTGGCAACAGTGAGCTCCTAACACCCCCAAYTGATTTGAAGTTGGAAACTCGTTTTAAAGCTAAATAATGGAGGAAAGATCATGGCATTGCTACACTGATGCCTAAAGATAGTTGCATAGCCTGACCTGCAAAATATATTTTTTCCTCGATCTGCCAGTTCAAGCCCTTGATTGCTTTGTGTTTCAGGACTTTACCAGTGACTCTGCAAGATCTTAAGCAAGTTATGCAGTCYACTAATCCTGAGAGTCTCAAGTTCAGTGCTGTTGAGGTAGATGCAAACTGGATGGACACAATGGAAGTTCTCCAGGCTTCAGTGAAATCATTCACAGAAAAGGCAACCAACCAAGACTGGAAATTGAGAGTTAAATGGCTTAACTCCTTAGCCAAAAATCTGCCACAGGTGCTTGGTATGTAATCATTTAACTTTGTTTTGTCTAAGGGCTGAGTTGTTAGGTTTTGTAAGTCTTCTATGAAAAGATCCAGACCATTGCAAATCATGAATTATGAAAGACTCTCAACTATCCACACTAATTCAATGGCATGGAGGAGAAACAGGTTGTGCATGTTAGGGAAATAAGRAGATTTGGGCTAAACATTATCCTTTATTATTCAACCATTTATGTACTTGTGTCACTTATGAATTAGTTATTTTTGGGTGGGTTTTGGTCTGTGTATGCAAATATGCCTTTTCACTATTTTTTTTAGTGATAGTCAAAGCAAAGGCCTTCTGTGTATTTGGTGTTAAAATTCAAATGCTTAGAAAGCCAAGAAACTGCAGAACTGAGCTTTCCTGAAGCAGTGCTGTCTGAACAGTCAGGGTAATAGCTGAGATGAGCTATTCACTTAATTACRGAATTAATCTCATTAAACTCATGGAGCATTTAGGCAGGCATTAGTCCAAATAATTCAYACATTTAGCTTTCTTCAGTGGTCTGAAATCTCAGACTATACTGTCCCTATTTGTATTGCTCCCCCTTTATTTTGCTACAGGCAGGTAGATCTGTAAAGTAGAAAATAAGTAAAAAATTATATTAATGGAAAGTGTGCTCTTTCTTTTTTTNTTTTTTTTTTTTCTTATTGTAAAGAAAATATGTCACCTCCACAAAAAAAGAAAAGTCTTGAGAGGGATGTTTGAAGGTATAAATTCAGGGATTTTCACAAACCATATTTTTACTAGCATACATGTAGTATCACCAGTTCAACTAGAACTCCTTATAGGATTTATGTCTTCAGCTGTGACACTCTGGTGCTTTTCAGACCATTGGACTAAACAAAATATGACCAACCATCATATCCAGAGTGTATGCACAGATTCAGTCTGCTTGTGCTGGCTCAGTTAAAGCTATTTTTCTTGATTTGTACTAAGTGTTCTTTTCAACCCATGTTCTCCCCTCTTCCCCTGCAGATTCAGTGCGGATTCAGCTGGAAGCAGGTGCTGTAGCCCTTGGTTGTTTTTATGCCAGTCCCCTCTCATCTGGAGTCAGTAACATGATCAAGTTGCTACAGCCAACTATGACAGGTACTCCTGAAAAAGATGGATGTAAGACATTGCTTCCTTTATTTGTTCTCTGAACACACTGCAGCCCTTGTTAGAAAATGTATGTAGCAAAACCAAGGCTAAATTCTAAATATATGTTGCCATTGTAGTAAAAAAAAATACAACAAATAAAACAAACAGAAATTACAGCAAATACAAACATTCTTGCTGTCTAGAGCAGCAAATATGGCAATTAGATGCATTCATACTCTTCAAGTTAGAGATGAGTACTCTGCCCATGAGCCCTGGCTGTGTAYCTGTGACTCAGATGTATTCCTAAAGCTCAGAGTGATGTTCTGAAGAGTGATTCAAATACTCACTGCCTTTCTGACTTGATAGTTTAGGCACCCTGGTCTTTYTTTCCTCAGGATTTTTGTTAGCCCATCTGAAAACCTTGGTCTGGACTGTAATTTTCCCTTGGTGTTTTGTGGGGAGCTCAGACCTGTGGCTTCCTTTCCAAGCTTATTAGGTGTGTGAAAGCTGCATCCAGTGATGCTGGGCCTTTTATGGATGGTCCTGGGTGTCTTGCCTGGACTGTGACCCAGACTTGAGTCTCTAAGCTCTGTATGGGTTCTCTAACCCCAGTTTAATTTATTGTCAATGTTCTGTTTTACAGAACCTGCAGTCAGCTTTAATCCTTTTCTGTTTGGATATCTGGAGTGAGGGAGATTGGCTGCCTTGCCCCATGGATGCTTCWTTCTGTCCCTAATAGGGAATAGGCATAGGCAGGGGGACCAAGGAAAGAACTGAGTGATGTTTCACTGCTGTCCTGTCTTGTCTGCCTTTCCAGATGAACATGTGATGCCTCTAGACCCAAGATGGAATATGCAGTTTTTGGAGATCATTAGAAATTCTATGAACTTTGATACAGAAATGGAACATGCAGATCAGCTTCTTATGCTTTTGAAGTCTGCAGCAAATCGGTGGGTTACAAAAAAGCCCTTGTAAAGAGTGCCCAATGCCTGTAATCAGTGCTGAGTAAACACTTGAGGTGTCTGCCAGGTGTTTTTTTAGCTTTTGATAGGTGTGATCTAAAATATCAGGCAGAGGTTTTTGTACAGGTATTTAAATTCTTTGTTTCTGTTTTCTGTAGATGAGTGCTAAACACAATCACTTGATATGGGAGCAGAGCTCCCACACTGTATTCCATACAGGCTGCAGTACTTCAAGGACAAATCTGAACTGTGAGATAAAGCATTTAAGAGGCAGCGGTGTGAGATCTCTGACAAAACTTAACTAGTTGTTCTGCTTTGGGATTTGGACTGTTTTTGCTAATAAGATTAAAAACTACACRGATTTAGAAGTTAAAGTGTAAGGAAGCAGCTGCTCACATATACTACAGGCTATGGTGTTGCACTGTTTAGTAGCTCACTGATTTTTTCTTCCGGGTGAAGTCGGRAATCTGCTCTTTGTGCAGCTTGCTTCTACAAAAACCATATTCAAGCAATTGTGTTGCACCTTGTACTTCTTCCATAATGAACTGAATATATTATGTCACTTTGTAGTTGAAATGCCCTGTTGTAGTTCACCATTCTCATAAGGCCAAGGTTTAAAACAGTTACTGGATTGATAACAACTTTATTTTTACTTCAGGGCAGTGTTATTTCTTGACCGAGAAAAAAGAAGTTACGTTGAGAAGAGTTTGATTGCCAGCAAGAAGCCAAGAAACAGTGTCCTAAGAATGTCTCTAGATTTCCACAAAAGTGGGTCGATTTTTGCTGTTCCTTTTAGTTCTGTAGTCAATTTGAAATGTGGTTCATTTGCATCGTTTATGAAATGTATACTTCAAACACGGTGTGCAAAGAAGGAATATGTGAATGTAAAGCAGTCAAATGAAGACTAGTGTGGTAATTAACATACTTTTCTTAAATTAGAGATAGCTTAGGCTACTCTGTTTTATGTCCTGCCTCTATGAGATAGTCAGTGAATATGATTTTTCTCTTAATTAACCAAACTTTAGGATAACAGTGGAGAGAAACTGGAACAGCAATCTGTCTTTAGCTAATGAGAATAACCACATTCTTCAGAGGTGTTTTTGTTTTATATAAGTAGGAAGYTTTACTTCTAAAACAAACGGTAAAATTTAGTGATGAGGTGCTGCATAGAAGCAACTGATCAAGGAATCCCTCATTATGGGTTCTTTAATAATTATTGTTAGAGGTAATAGAGAATTATGAAAATAAYGAAGGACTTTTATTGCTTCATCTCTTGGATCTTTTCAGGTTGTGTGTTTTTTCTCAATGAYAGAGAGGTTCTAGTGATCAGAAGTTGACCCATATGTGTCATGTGATGTGGCTGGAATATTCAGTCTCTGCCTTTCTTTTCCTCTTCCCCAAACCTCAGATCCAGGAAGTTACAACTGTCTTCCCCATGGAATTGTGGTCAACCTTGCTGCTTTCTTGGAACTCTGGGATGCATTTGCACTTCACTGGGTGAAGTCTACTCAGGTGGCCTTAAGTGATGATGATATGCATGATGTGAGTAGACTTTCCACAGTACATTTATGGAAGTTAAGTGAAATGAGATGGTGTGCAGAACACTATTTTTAGTTTCAGGGACCATGAAATAAATCACAGTGCTTCTGTTTGTACTCAGAACATGCCTAAGAGTAGGCAAATGATCATGTTTGTATCATGGCTGTATTTGTGCCCTCTAATACCTGCTTAGGATGGCATGAACTGTGCTATAGGAGTGCCTGTTTCTCCCCACTGGTGATAAACAGAGTATCCATTTCTATCTGTGATAAGAATGTCTGAATCTGGACAGTTGACATGCAGCCCACAGAGGTGGTTCACTTCTCCCTCTCTCTTTTCAGACCATGAGTATCATTTTGCTAAAATATTGACACTGTAGACTTGGTGCAGGGATTGGTTGGCTTTGGCTGCTGTAGTTCCACCTTCTGGTGTGGTATTTTTAGAGAACCTGTAGTTGAGTCCTGGTTGTGTAGCACTAAATACAAAATGTTGTGGGACTCTGAAGTTAATACAAGTGATGGTGGTTTTGCCTTTTCTCCTGCTTGAAGTAGGARGTGTACCTTGTGGTAGTGGTGACAGTGTAACCTCTTTGGCTTGTTGCCAGGTTTTGTGCTGCTGGCTGTGGCGAGACCGCTTCTGGGCCRTGTGTGACACTGTCACAGCGGATGCGCCAGGCTTGTCACTCCTGGCTCTGCACTGGCACTGGGTGATGAAACACCTCATTGACAGGATCCCTCAGATGCCTATTGGATCAGACCAGAACAAGTGAGTGGCTTTGTTTGGTGGCTTTTGATCTGTTTCTGTTACATGGTTGTATAAATGCCTCTTTTCTTTAGGTCTTACAGCTATTAGCATTGTTTAGTTAGTGTCCAAAGTCGTGTTCCATTAGTGAGGCAAATAACAAAGCACTGAGTAGCTGTTCCTTTTTAAAATTTGTCTTTTCTAGCATTGTGCTTCTGCTTGCTCAAATGGTCACCTAGAATTTTTACCCCTTTAATGAAAGGATGAGTGAAAGACTTCCTTATGCATCCTTTTGCCTTGTTTCTCAAACTTGTGTTAACTGTGGGSTTTTTTCTCCCATTTGTCCCGCCCTGTTTTTATTTTTTCCTCTACAAGGATTTCCAGGGAAATTCAATCAGTTTCACAGCAGATTCAGAGCTGTTTGGTCAATCCTGCTGGTATTTCAGCCAATATGAAGATATTACAGAAGTCTCTGGGAAGACCCCTTCCTTTTAAGGTATCAATACYCTGTTTGCAATTCCCAGCAATGTCCAGATAGGCTTTAATATATTTACAGCACTTGCCTTCCAGGACAGCAAAAACACAATTCTTTTGTGTTTGTTAGATTGATTAAAAAGAAGACTTCAGCACATGTTAATGTACCCATCTTTTGAGAAATATGTCAGTTATCCAGATATAGCATTCCTACTATTAATTATGCTATGTATAGAAAGTATTTACTCAAATACAAAGAGGTGCCTGAGCATAAAAATATTACTCCTTGCTCTGTTTTGGAGACTTGTGAATATCAATATGCCACTTGCTTATTCAGTGAACATATGTGTATTTAGAGCAACCTGTGCACTTCTTTTTATACAGCATAGGGTGGGGCTGCCATATGACTTCCCAAAACAAGACTTCTTGATTTTGACAGTTTTGGAGTTTGCTCTTAATATCTTTCAGAATTTGTTGTAATTCAATTAAAAAAAAAAAAAAACAGTAAATTTTCTAAAGAATACAAGTCCCTGATTAAAAGGAGTGGGCAAGTAGTCATGTGCAGTCATGTTGGTGACTAGTACTTAAAACCTAGGTTTTTATGACCTAATCTCTTAAGGATACTCAGCTATCAAAAAATGCACATAGTTACTTTGTGAGACTCTGAAGAACATTCAGTGCTTACTAACACTTTGGAGAGATACAAATTTATTTAGGCAGCCAAAGGTATCTAAACATGCAAATGTATTTGAATTGCAGGTGTAAACTGCAACTGCTTGTAAGTTACAGTAGCTCCTGGTATTTTTTTACAATTTTGTGTATTTCTTGCCCTTGGTTTAGATAAGTTACCAAGTTGAAGTACTGTTTGTCTGCATGRTCTATGTAGTTTCTTCATAAAGGGAAAAAACCCTAACTTGACAAGGAGGAATTGTAGCCACCTRTTTCAATTTCTGTCTTCCTGCTGTAGAGTCAGGCTACTAAAAGATTATTTTTAAGCTGTTRTTGTTGCAGGCTGGTTATATATACTTGTACTTTAGCTGTGTGCATGTGAATTTGAAATCTTAGTTTTGTCTGCAGTCACAAATCTCTTTGTGGTTTTGTCASCGCTGTGGTTTTGTGTTTCCAGGATAAACTGGGCATGGAATGTTTTTCTCAGTTAAAAGCTCTCAGCAAACCACTGAACATCTTGGATCTAAGAATGGCCTGTGGAGAAAGTAGATGGCAGGAAAAAATGTGCTGTGTGAAAATTGCTGCCACGGGAGTGAAGTTGAAGAAAACATTGCTGCAAGCTGATGGCCTGATAATAAGAGCCAATCATTTTGAAGATGTTAATCTGGGTAGGTAACACTTGTGCAGAGCCAAGCAGGATGATTTCTGYCATCTCCATTCTTTTGTACACAGGATGTTAAATGTTCACTGACAAGAAATATTTATGTGCCTCTTATATTCTGTCAAACAGATCAGCTACAGATATTTTTGAAAGCTRTACATTCACAGCTGAAAGCAGAAGGAGTCACATACAGTCATTCAGAAGAAAGGCTTCCTGAAGACACCATCTCCAGCCAGTTAGACCCTGCCCGGCTAAACCAGCTCTGCAGTCAGGTTCAGCTGTGGCCTGCAATGGAATACATAGGGGTGCTCTGGCAGTACAAACTAACAGCAGATTACGTGGCCAAGGCTTGTGCAAGAAGGTAAAAGAATGCAGCAAGGATTCCTATATTCCTTTCATGATATTCCAAATCTCTAGCTAGAAGCTATAGCTTTGGTGCTTTACACCTGCATGTAAATCTGTGTGTGTGTATTTGTAACTTATATACACCTGTGTATATGTGCATAGATATCTGTGCAGCACACAARTATTTGTGTATTAGGGATCATCAGAAGATGTTTATATCATATTGCTGGGGGCTACTGCAGAAAAACTGAATTAGACCTGAAGACAAAGAAAATAGACTAGCATGCATGCTTCCTTCTGTGTAAGCTATACACACACAGAATCACAGTTTTAACACTTCTTAAATTAATAATGTGAATTTAATGTTGTTTAAAGGGCCAATTGTATTTATTTTTAGTCTGGTTTGCCATTCCTTAAAAGAAAGCTATTCATTTATGAATTTCAGTGAAAGTAATTTTCTTGTGTAACAAGACTTGGAATCACTGGTTCACACTGGAATTTAGCAAAGTTGTGACTTTCCACAAAAGCTATAAAACTAGAAAGTGGTTTGTCATATGTTTTGTACATTTTGCTCAACATAAGAGCAAATAATAATCTGCTGGAGCTTATAGCTACAGAAGATTGCACTTTTCCCCCTTTTTTTGTGTTTAGATTTTGTTCACTTTGAAGGATTCCAGTGTTTTGAGTGTTATTTGAGTGCTTGTTCTTCCCCAACATTTGAAATGCTGTCATTTTAATCCTTCGGTGACTTTGCTTGCCATTCTTAATTTGTTTTACTATCCAAGTGATTTATTTCATATGCCATGCTTAAGCACTGCTTAGGTTGTGGGTTTTTTACCTCTACAGGAAGAACTGCAGTCAAGAATTAAGCACCTGTTCAAATCTAGCTCAGTTCATAGCTTTTTCTCTGAAGGTGACACCAGCTGCTTCTCACCAGCTCTCTGGACTGTGGCACTTGTTACACCTTAATGAAGTAAGAATGAGTTTTATTTTAATTTAATTAAATCAGATCTTTAGTTTAATTAATATTGCTRAAGTTTTCAAAGGTTCTTCAAAATATGCGTATCACCAAGATTTTTGACATGCAGTTTTTCTACCTCTGCCTGACAAAAACTATTCCTTTTTTTAACAAGAAACTGTGAGCCTTGAGAAAATGCGATTAAAACACAGTGTTGAAAGCTAAAATACAACAGACTTAAGTAACATAGTTCTGTATGATTTTGTTTGGTATTTTTCCATACATCCAGCTGTGACCTAATGAAAACGGGGAAATTGTTTGGATGGCAAGTGCCAGCCTGGTTGTATCTATGTATTCAAAGTAATTTTATGCTGAAAAATGATTTCCTCTCTTCCCATGCCTCTAAAATGTTTTAGTTTTGTTGCAAATCAAACAGACCAGTAAAGCTACCTGATGTATTTTCTGTAGAGCATTTAATAACTCTGCTTAATATTTATGATACAGTGGTTGTGTTCCCACAAAGGACACACAAAACGTAAGTTCACCATAAATGCTTCAGAGCAGAATGTTGGACAGCTTCACCCATTTCATGCCTCTGCACCTTCGTGTATCGTAACAAAAGGTGGCACAGTCATGGACTGCAGGCTGTATTCTAACAACTTGCACTGAAACRTGCTGCATATTTCACAGACAGAGGACAGTGCTGACCTCAGGAAGTTTACCCTTCATTGAGGAGATGCAAGCAAATGCTATGTGAATTTGAAAGGATCGTGGAGAGTATCTTGTACTATCCCTGCTGGAAAAACAGAATCCTACTTTGTACATGTGTGTGCTTAATTCTCTTATTGCTCCCTGTACATTATTCCCACCTCTAGGTTTTTGTTTCTCCTTAGATATCCCCTGAAGAAATGTCTCTTCTGTCATCTCAGCTAGTTAGTGCTGTGTTAGCATCCTTTTGGAACAGTACTTTCACCACAGACCCAGACTACTGGTTGACTTGGAGGCCACTGCCTGCACCAGAGGAAAACAACCTCTTTAAATCCCATGTGAACCGTTCTATGAAGGTTTGTCTCTTCTGACCTAAACAAATTCTAGGCTGAATGTTCTTGTTGCCTAATTCAGGTTTTCTAAAGCAATATTGTAAGTTCTAGCATAGTCAGTGCAAGTTGCATCTGAACAATCTAACTCTTAATCTCTTAATTTAGGGCCCAGGCGTTTTGACCCGAGCTGTTTTCYCAAAGTGCTTCTTTGAAATTCTAACTAGCAGCAGCAAGGCAGGCCAGTGGGATGTGAGTGGGCTTCCTGTCTTGTCATCATCCCATGTAACACTGGGAGAATGGGTGGAGAGAGCACAGCAGCTTCACAAAGTCAGCACAGCACTGTGGACCAACCTGGCTGTCTCTTCAGTAGCAGATTTTAGGTATTAAGACCTCTCTTCCACATATATATTATTTAAATCAAGCATGTTACAGAAGGTTGCTTACTGTGTGTAAACATTCCCTCATTCCTTTTTTTCCAGACACACAGATGCTAGACTGCAAGGAATAATGCTAAGCAGACAGCTCTCTGCCCTGGTAGATCTGATTCCAGGGCATCTTCAAGAAGAATTTTTGGAGTGCTGTGACAAGCTCTGCCTCAAGGATCATGTTGCATATGAGTATCTTCTCAAGATACTTGAAAGCATCACTGATCAGGAATTACTTCCTAAAGAATTCCTGTTTCTTCTGCTCACTTGCTTGCATCAGTTCTATGGGGAAGGGCTTCAGGAGTTACCAGAGACAGCTTGGCGGGGAAGCCTCTGGGTGAGCATTGGCTTGGTGCAGATCCAGATGTGGCTTCCACAGACCAGGTTTGATCCAGCTGTTAAAAGAGAATACAAACTCAAGTACTCCAAAGAAGAGGTGAGTATGAAGCCAAGTTGGCTTTTACCTTTTTTTTGTATAAAATCAGTGCAGAGGAGTTTGGCTTAGTTATGATTTTTAAACTACACAGTTTAAATATACTTCTTTTAATGTCCCAGAAGCTGATTGTACCTCCTTGGTTCCTAAAATCAGAACCACTGTCAATGGTTAATTCTTTCCTTTTTAGTTATACCAGCTGGAGTGTGAATGGAAAGCACATGATTTTTCATCCCAGCTGCATACAGGAAAAAGTATTGAAGATGAAACAGTCAGCAACTATATTCATCCCCATATCAGGTAACAYCCAGGCACTGAACCCATCTCTTTTAGACTGTTATCTTTGTATGCTCAGGCTCTGAAGCTTTTTTCTGAAGCTTTACAATTTTTCTCTCTTTCAGTAGAAACTAGAGTTGCTGATGTTTAAAGTATTGATTTACATACTGAGGTGGTAGAGAAGAAGCTGTGCTCTTTACTTGCAGTAAGGAATTGTCTGTACACTTTGTACTGCTGTAAATAGAACAATTAAAGCAGTAGCCATCATRTATTGGTAAAGTTGAAACCATGCCCAGAAGTAAAAACAATGCTATACATTTAAATTACAGTACTTCTCTTAAAATATGACAATATTATCAATCAGTTGGAATGAGACAGATTATCTGTCTCTGTAGTTTCTTAGGGCTGTTAGACATGCCAGTGCTATTTTGCAAAGTCTTTCTGGGGAGAAATCTACATATGTGTATTTTAGCAATAGCCCTTGCCTATGTTGCTGTGGATGAATTAAATGTTTTACCACATAGAGTACACTGTTGACATTCAGAATCTGTAGGTGCTGTTACTTTGTTTGGGGCTTTTTTGTAGTTCTYTTTATCAGAGGAACTTGAGGAGGAAATTTTAAGCAAAGAGCTTTTTCCTTTCTGCAGCCTTCCAGGTGTGTTCCATGTACATGGAGATAAAAACTGTCAATTATTCATTATTTTCCAATTTTAATAGGATTTCATTATTATGCACATAGAAGATCTGGTAGTTCCATGCTACTGCCTAAAGAGAATGATAATCATTGAAAGCAGGTTCTGAATGGCTGAGTTTTACCAATTGCTTGTGGTTAATATATTTTTTTTTCTTAATGCTCACAGAGCTATCAGGTAGCAAGACAAAAGTACTTKAATTTTGTTGAAGTGGCAGGGAGAGAAGTGATCTACATCTGTGGGCTCTAAGGCTGTCCCTTGTTTTTTCCTTATTTGCTGTTTCACACAAATAGCAGAGTATTTTCTGATTAATCTTTTTCCTCTATCTAACTGCTACATTAGATCTGTTTAAACAAGTTTGTATGAAACATATTTCCTTGTTTAAACTGGTCAATGTCACTTCTTAACAGGCTGTTGCATGGAAGAATGCAAAGAYTGAAGGAGCAAATAAGCAGCCTTTCTAGAAGGAAGGCCTTCAGGCCCCCAGCTCCTCTGTATGATTCCTTATACCAGGAGGCTCACCAGTACATCAACAGCATAGCACGGATTTCCTCAGTCCAAGACCTCCTGGCCCACCTCCTGCAGTTCCTGCGTGGAGAGAGACCTAAGTCACTGCAGGCTATACAGAACCTGTTAAGTGAAGAGGCATCATGGCAGCAATCACACCATCAGTTCAGAAAACACCTGGCAGAGGAGTATGCWGTGTTTCCTGATGCCATCATTCCCCTGCAGGCTGCCATCCTGCAGCTGCAGCATGGCATGCGGTTAGTGGCCTTGGAGGCGTGCGCGGTGCTGCAGAGCTCGGTGTGCCCAGCTGACCTCACCAACCTCCTCACCTCTCTGCTGGCATTTCCTTCTGTTGGCTCTGCCTTTCCCACTCACTTGGCTCGGGCAGAAATGTTATGCTCAGTGAATTCAGTTGGGGTACTGAATGGACTTAAAAAGTTCTCTCTGAAGCACGCGGAGGGAGGATCTGAGGGAGCTGAGCAGCCTTCCCCAACTCTGGAACAGCTCCTGGTGAACGCTTTGTTGCATCTCCAATGCCATGTGCTGTCCCGAGGAGACATGGACCAGAAATCTCTGCAGCTCTTCAGACATCTGTGTCGGGTAAGCTCTGGAGGCCCATAACTGGGAGTCTTGCACTGAACTTGTCCCCATGAAGACATGGATCAGTTAAAACAGCTCTAGAAGAGGGACACAGAAACGACCAGGGGGCTGGAACACCCCTCTTGTGAAGAAAGGGTGACAGAGCTGAGATTGTTCAGTTGGGGAAGAGATGTCTCTGAGGAGACCTTGTGGCTTTTCAGTATATRAGAGGGGTTTATAAAAAGGCGGGAAGGAGACTTTTTACCAAGGTTTGTAGAACAAGGCATAACAGTTTTAAGCTGAAAGAGGGTAAATCTAGATCAAGTATGAAAAAATTTGTTTAAAAATGTGTATGGTGAGACACAGGAACAGGTTGTCCAGAGAAGTTGTAGRTGCTGCAATCCTGAAGGTGTTTGAGAGTGATTGGATTGGGCTTTGAGCAACCTGGTCTGGTGGAAGATGTTGCTGCCCATGGCAGAGGGATTGGATTAGATGATCTTTACAGGTCCTTATCTTGATAAGTATTAGTRTGATTCTTTAAAACCTTCTAATTTTTTCCCAATTAATTGTAAAGGTAATCTAATATACTGGATTAACTTGTTTGAATTTATCAAGGCATGAAACTATAGCCTGTAATGATTAGCAAAGATTTTGTTTATGTAAGAAAAACCCCAAACAACAAAACCCAAAGGCAGACACACACACACACAAAACCACCCCAACACAAACTTTATAGAGTTTCTTTAGAAAATGTTTAAAAAAGGAGACTAGGACTTGGTCGAGTACTTCGTTGCATATTGTCTTTGCATTTTCCTCTTTATTTCCTTAACATTCCTTGTTAAGAGGGCAATTCACAAATGTTAGATGGCTTTGATTTCTACTGTTGCAGACCAGAGAGGAGGGAAGAGCCAAGCAAAATAGCTGCTGCCCCATTGATGGAATAGGAGCTGATTTTAAAGGTTAACTTGTGCAGAAGCACCTTGCTCTGTGTTTCCCTAGGCAATTGTGAATGAATGGGATGAACAGGAGCGCTGTGCCCAGGAGAAGGAGGCGATGGAACAAAGCCTCTACAGGTAYAGGAGTAAAAGTCATGGGAAAGGACAGAGTGAGGAAGAGGAGGAAGAAGAAGAATTTAGGAGGAGATTTCCTTTTCATGAAAAGGTAATAGCTGTAACTCTGCTGAGAAGCAAAAAATTACATCTGAAGTTGCTCCTGAAAATAAATGCCATAAATGGCATAAGGAATAAAGCAGTTTTTCCTTCAGCCAAAAGCCAGATGGGGATAGATTTTGATAGGTATTAAGTTACGTGCTTGTTATTTATATTACCTTCTGGTCAAAAAAAAATTTTTGGGATTAATTTCCAGGCTTGAACTGTACTGTGGTTTGGGTGAATAATCCTAAATCATATAACTGAATGATAATATAGTTACTTGTAAAAAGCTGGAATTTTATTTATTTAGCAAGTAAGGTCATCTGAGGTTCTGCTCTCTGTTGAGAAGGCTGATCTCCTTGGTGAAATAAAGCAGCTGGGACAGAGCAGTTCAGGTCCTCAAGCAAGGACCTCACAGTGTTGAGGTGGTTTATCAGCAGACAGCTGCTGCTGCTTTTTCTGCAAAGGGGTTTAGTTGGCAGCAGCTCAGGGATCACTGTACTGCACTCTTGCCTGCTGTAGTCACACCCTGAAGTGTTCTGTACACCTGTGCTCAGACTGGCAGTCTGTCTATGTGGTACCAGCTGCAAATCATTAGCATGGCATTGCAATGCCAAAAAAAAGCAAAAGAGGAGATAGGGAAAGGGGGCATTAAAGGAAGAAAATAAAATTTACTTTTGATTATCATGTAATTTGCAGGACTTTGAAGATATCACAGCTCAGCCAAGCCTAGAAGAAAAAATGGAAACTGAAGATCCAGTGGAAGACCAGCTGGAAGCTGGCAGAGCCCTTCTGTCCAAGAGCTCTATGCAAACAGTAATGAAGGTTCATCAGCAGTTGTGCTTAAACTTTGCTCGATCCCTGTGGTATCGACAGAGCCTGCCTTCTCATCAAGCCAAGCATTATTTCAGTACATTTATTTCCTGCTATCAGACTGGTGCATGCCTGGTGTCACAATTCTATCCTTTAATTGGTAAGACTGCTAGCAGTACTTCAGATATGCAGGATTAGATTGGTAATGATTTGCTTGAAAATAATTGCATTACAGGTCATGAAACACACCTGTTATGGGGAAAAGGCACAAAACTGAAAATTCTTCTTCCAGAGAACTTGCCCCATGTTCAGAGTTTTCTTGTGGAATGCTTTGATTTTTATTCTTCTATGCATTTTTAAAATTCCATTTGGAAATACAGAAGATCAACACAGTTTAAAAATTTATTGAATACTGAGTGAAATTTTGATCACATAGCTTATGCATATAAAGTAAAAAGAAAAAAAAGTATCATAGGGTTTTTTCSAACCTGAATTTTGGAAAACTTGATGTGTAAATTGTGTTAACAATGTGTGAGAACTCAGAATCATCACTTGTTAAAGTACAGCTATATATTTTCTGTTCTGATCTAATAAATGCATGGGTGCAATTAAGATGAAGCAGATAAGGGCTGTTGTCTCTACAGTACCTTATTTTTGTGTTTGCACCTGAACCATAATGTATGTGGGAGTGTTTTTGTGTTTGTACTACTCTTCCACAGAGCCTTGCTTTATAGTAGTATCTCCTTGATGTAAATTTATATCCAAAGGAACTGTGTTCTTCTGACAGGATTACAACCTGTCTTTACAATGCTCATTGTACTTTCACAGAAAAATCTGATAAAATAGAGAATGTAAACTCTAAGTATGTCTCATGTTCCATACTCCATCTCATTGTTCCAGTGGCATAGTCTTATATCCTTGTAAAGATAACATGCTAAGSCTTGGGATACAGTGGGGGGAAAAAACCCCAACTTTATCTATTCAACTGAAAAAAGAACTAATAGCATTGTGATGTCTTCCTTACTTGCTTCCTAGGTGCTGAAATGAATGACAGCCTTTTGGGAAGCCAGCTTCTGCTGAGCACTCTTCTTCACAATACCTTTTTTGAGGAAGTCACTTCAGATCTTGTGCTGCAGCAAGATGGCCCATATGACTTCTATCAGCATCCCAATATTCAGCAGGTCCGACAGTGCCARCCTGTACTTGACAATTTTGCTAAAGAAATAAATGGGCTACTGCAGGAATGGCCAGAGCATCCTGTACTTGTGCAGGTAAAAACAYCTCAACAAATACTTGGAGGAACATTTTAGGATTGCATTTATGTGTGAATGTGTGTATAGATAYGCACAGACATGTGCATACACATTGATGTGCTTGCCTAGATGTTGTCTGTATTACTTATGTAGATGTTTTGAAGTCATACCTGTTTATTCATAAGAGGTGTAGGTATTATTGTGTGTATTATAGCTGTTCTATTTTAGTTATGAAATGTTAAGTAGTTCAGAACCCAAGTCTGAACTTAGGGTTTTAAGCAATCTTCAGTCTGCCATACTCAAAGATCCCTGAGGTCTTGCTGTTTCTACTGCTGTTTTTTCTAAAGTTCTTTCTTTCATAATACTTTAGAATAATTATTTTTAGTCCCTCTTACAGCATCTATGTTGTSCTCAGGTTATATATCTTTGGCATTATGTAGAAACTCAGATTCCATAGAAACTCTTTGCATTAGGTTATTTGTGCTCCCTTCCCCAAGTGTTGGCCTTACTGAACTCCTAGTGATCTTATAGTAAATTGAGAAAGCAGTTAAAAATACGAAAAAAAAAAATCTTATCTCTTGGASGGGTCAGTTATGCTCATAGAAATTAACTGAGTTTCATGGCTTCTTCTGTTAAAGTGCAGTTACTAAGGGCTGAATGTTTTTTACCTTTTGCTTTACTCTGCAGCTGTTAGTTGTGATTGACAGAATCCGGAGTTTTCCACTTTCTAGTCCTCTCTCAAAGTTTCTGAATGGCTTGGAAATTCTTCTTGCAAAGGCACAGGTGAGAAGGCGGCTAAGGGAAAGTTCATTTTTCTCTTTTAAGTTTCCTTACCTATATTTGGTACCATGTTACCAACAMAGTACATGAAAGCTGTCTGCTTGCCAGGATTAGSGAAGTGAACTTGCTCCATGCTGCAAGTTTAAAGAGCAAGAACCCAGTAATCCAGAGTAATGGAATGGGTTTTGCCAGGCAGTGACTGATTTCTGGCTTTGTATAAAGGGGCACTTCTCTTTCCTAGGACTGGGAGGAAAATGCTTGTCGSGCCTTGTCCTTGCGGAAGCACCTGGATCTGGTCACACAGCTGATAATTCAGTGGCGTAGATTGGAGCTGAAGTAAGAATTGTCCTTCCATGCTGCTTTTCCTGAGATACTGTAAGCTTTCATCTCCACATGGAAGCATGTTCCAAGACAGAATTGCCTTAATTGTGGAACAAGCTTCTGGGTATCTGTTGTGTATGTGTGGAGAAAAGAGACCACCAGCAAGGAGCTGGAGTGGATCAGAACAAGCATGTCCAGGCTGTGGTGACTCTACGTGTTTGCCTCAGGAGAAGTAGAAAAAATATTTTCTCAGTGCTCTCCTGTTTTCATCCTAGGGTTTCCTAAGCCTGCAGGGCTTTGTCTGTTTAATAGTCATCATTAAATTATCTGTCAAAATTGCTGTCCAGTCTCCTGATCAAGACCATGTAAAATTTTTACAGCCACAATATGTCACAATCAGGAATTCCACAAGTCTACCTCAATTTCTGAGAAAAGAAACTTTTGAATCTGCCTCTGATGGATTTTGCCTTACCATCCCTTCTTTTCTTCTCTCATATTTAATAATGTTGGCAAAACCATGATCCTCAGAAGTTGATTGTATATATTAAGCTTATGTGCAAATTCTTTCATCCTGCTAAATTTTCCATTAGTTTAATAGAAATGGAAAACAATAATTTGTTGTTTTGAACCCAAWCTACCCATGATATTTTTAATCTATCTCTCCCTTTTCTTATTGTTTCTAGTTGCTGGTCAGTAAGTTTGGACAATATTATGAAGCAGCATGTGGAGAAATCCACAAAGCACTGGTTCTCAGTCTATCAGATGATTGAGAAGTATGTTCAAGAACAGACAGAGGCAAACATAGAAGGTAAGTGCTGGCCTGAAAATGAATGTGATACAGTTCTAGTAATTACTAAGGGTGTGTGATTAAGATCCTAAATGCCAGAATTTGACAATGCACTTTCAGGTATAGTTCTTTGCCCTACAGTAAATTCCATCACCACCATGTAGGGTTTTGCATWTGGAATGAACTTTGTATACATTTCTGAAACCCCTTGTGGCTCATAGAGCCTGTGTTGTGATGTAAAGMAAAGATATYTTTAAAAAGCATCTAAAAGAAAGCAGAACTGTGGTAGCTGTACRTCATGCACACACAAACATTTCAAACAGATTTGGAGGGTAGGAGGCCTCCATCTGCAACTGGAAGAGGCACATTGTTTTTTTAGCTGTAGAAAGCATAATGCATATTCCAGCTCAACTGCTTTTAACATTCTGTATAAAGCCTAAAGAATTCTTAGAGTAAGTTGGTACCTACTGTTCTTAGCAAATCTGTCTGCACATGTTCATGTTACATAAAATAGGGGAATGAGGGGCAGCACCTTGCCTCCCCCAAATTTAATGGAATTGCAAAGATGAAAGCAGTATCCTCTGGCCTAAGGCCAAGTTTCCAATCTCATCACTACTTAATGCACTTGATGAGCTTCAGATCCTTCAGTTATATTGCATCTCCAGGAGGACAACACGTCTTCTTCCACAGATAATACTCCAAAGACACTGTATTCTCTACCAGATGCCAAAGACACTGTATTCTCTACCAGATGCTTCTGATCTATTTCTGTCCTCATGACTTTGAGGAGTTGAGGAACTGGCACTGACTTATTTGTAGTAGGGCTCATAATGACTGAAAAAGCCATTCATTCATAGAGAATAGCAGGTATTCTGTAAATACTCAGTGGATTCTGAAATTCAACATATAACTGACCTTCTCAGTCACTGTCTTAATGCTACTTCTTGCTCCCTTTCCATTCTTCCAGTGTGGCATATGTTGGTTTTACTTATTATTAAATCGGAATTCTTCCCTTGTCTGCCCCTTTTCTATTTCATTTTGAACTTTTCCTAATTGAGACTCAATRCTTAATTGAAAATTAAAGATCAGGCAACAATTTTCACGTAGATCTTCTGGGGTTTTTATTGTTTTCTCTCACTTTCTTTCTTAATTTCTGGTGCAACATTCAGGAGTTGAGCAAATGGATCTGAAAACACTGGTCAGCACATTACAGGCTTTCATTGAAGGCTCTACTTTGGGAGAGTTTCATGCACGGCTCCAAGCACTGTTGGTTTTCCACTGCCATGTCTTGCTGATGCCTCAGGTGACAGGAAAGGGTAAGTTGTTAGCATTACCTGTGTTATCTGAACAGCAGTCTTGCCATCAGGTGTTCCAGACTTTCCAAACAGGTCACTGAGCTCACAAATAGAACACAAGCCAATGGGGCTGTTTTACTTTATTCCTGTCGGTCAATTTACCCCATCTTTTGGTGTTGCTAATTTTCCAAAAAGAACTGGGGTGTATTTATTGTAATGCTACAGAAAAATGTTCTCTTATAAAAGAAGGAGGAGGATGATGATTACTGTTGTTATTATCTGTCCCTTTTCCCTTCTAGATGTTCTGTGCAGCATCCTGTGGAATCTGTACAATTACTATAAGCAGTTTTCASAGTGTGTTGAGGCCAAAATCACTGAACTTCGTCAGCCCATAGAAAAGGAACTCAAGGTAAAAGGAAACTTGGCTCAGACAACTTACCAGTCTAAGCAAAGGCACAGTGGAGCAGATATTATTTGAATTTGTCTGTAATAGTTCTGTTGGCCACTGAAATCCCTACTAAATGTAACATTTTCTTTGGCAGAAATTAGCTCTTGAGGTGGAGGAGGGGTTGATTGAAAGCTTTAACATTTGATCAGTCCCRTTTATCCATGAAGGTTTCTACCCAGGGGTGAAGCTCCTGTGGATTTCACAGCATCAGGCTATGCAGCAGATCCTATGCAGTGCAAATATGTATGTCAGTAAGAATAAGATGCCTGTGCAATAATTTGCTCATTTACTAAAATGTTTTGCATTTTAAGGCTACCAGATCATCATAGCTGATTAGGTTTAAAGATCATCTTTGACATGAAAATGCTTAATTTCATTTACAGAAATAATCCCATTGAATATTTATTTTCCTAATAGGAATTTGTGAAGATTTCCAGGTGGAATGATGTCAGCTTCTGGGCTATAAAGCAATCAGTTGAAAAAATACGCAGGTAATGCAGAACTTAAAATTAAGCTCCCTTTTTTGAAACCTTCTTTCTGGATGATTTCTCTGTGATATTACATTTGAAGGCAGAAATGTTTCTTCTGGTCATAACACAGTGAAAACATTTATTTCCAGCAGCTGAGAGATTTCCAGGATTACGAAACCCAGTAACTTTTTTGCTTTCGTTTGGTAATTAGAACTCTCTTTAAATTCATGAAGAAGTTTGAAGTCGTTCTGGATGAGCCATGTCAGCCTGCCTTGGTGGAAATTGGTAAAGAAGAGCAGCTGGACTGCATGCAAAAGCAAGAAGAGTCTGACGACAAAGAAACCAAAATTCAGAGGCTAAACAACACATTAAGAAAGGTTCTGTCTGCTAGAACAGATGTTACCAAGGTGACTGAATTAGTTATTCTAAGTGTGGGAAGAACAGTTTCTCTATTCTCATCTATATGTTGCTTTTCACTGATTTRTGCAGGAAAATCTTATGTAAGTGTCAAATCTGTTGAATATATCATAAACTTTTTTGTTCTTACTTGTGTTCAGTGTTATACAACACTGCAGATGGGTGGAAATGCAGCATGGAATGGCAAGCATGGTCTGTACTGATCTGTCACTGTATCTGTGTTCTAATGTAGAGATGAGGCAGTTATACATTTCATCTCCAATTTGCTTACATATTGTCTGCAGCAATTCGTTACTTCCCTATGAGTGAAGTAAAATAGCTTGGGAGTTGAAATTATTACTACCCTTTTTTTTAGACAAGGTCCCAGACAAACAATGATGTAGCTGTAGGATTTGTGCGTATGTAAGCTTTGATTAAATATTAAATCACTTTTGGCTTGGATACCGATAGGGGATTGCACTACATTGTCATATACTGACAGTTTGTGGACTGTGAACATTTGCCTTGGACAAACTGATGCATGGTAAATCCTGCTCCACAGAGTCTCAGTTCAGTATGTCTCTAATTAATTTGCTCAGCTCAAAGAGGAAGTCAGCTAATTTTCTTCCTGAAAGACATTCMTATTCTTATCATTAGTTTTTATTAACAAGACTGCAAAGAGACAATTATAACTCATCAGAATTTGGTGGTGAGTGGGAAATGCTGGGTTACCCTCAGCTTTGTTCAGTTTCTTCAGACCAGGAGCAGGGCTGATCTCACTCATGTCCTGTACAGGAGGGTAGAGCAAGGAGGCAGAAATCTGATGCAAGTGTGTTTGATTGATTGAGGGTTTTATTTGTTGGTCAGTGATTTGTAAGTTACTGATAGTGAGCAGGGTTATTGGTTTCCCTTCTTGCAGTTCCATGTTGTCTTCTTTAATTTAAGAAGATGCATGCAAACATAAATTGAACAAAAAAAAATTGAAAAGCTTTGGATGTGCTGAGGAATTAATTCTGTTATTTATTAATTTATACTTGCACACTTGTTTTTGTTGTTCTTTGAGAACAAAATTCACATCTAATTGGAAAGTAGGTGAGGGTCTTCTTACCTGACACCCTGGGGGCCTTAGTGATTTAGATTAATGCCTTTAAACTTGAAAGGCAGAGGAAGCTGATCTGAAGTRGTGATCACCTTTTTCATAGAGGTAATGACAAACAGCTAAGGCAGTAAGATCATAGCATCTAACTAATGTCTGTCTGACATGCACGTGTTCTGACTTTTCTCAAGTGTTGGTGCTGAACTGATGAAACAATGCCATGAACAAGTTTTGGGGTTTCAGAAGAATGCAGAATTTTGCCCTTGTTTTAAAGTGATTCACTCCTAGTGATCAAAAGAGAGCTTTGACTATGTGTGTATGACTTTTTTTCTTTCTTTTTTTTTCCAGAGGGCACTCCCAGAATGGCAGGGTGTCATTACACTTCATACAGAATCTCTTCAGTATCGTCTGTCTAAGCTGACCAAAAAAATGAAGAAAATGTGTACAGCAGTTACAGAAAATAGCTCATTCTTAAACCTAGTGGAAAATCTTGACCAGTTCACAGGTTAGGTTTTCTTGTGATTTCCATACCCCAATTGACCTCTCTAACGTAAATGGCACAAATCAGAAAAAAGTGCAGATACATAGTTGTCTTCCTAGAGTGTGTCTTCCCATAGCTGCTTTGCATACATTCAATTCTCAGTCTCATACCTCTGTCTGCTGTCTTTTATACAGGTGGTATTATTGTTTCTGTAACTGAACTGCAAAATTTAACATTTGATCAGACAGCAACCAAGGAGAAGCAAAAATCAGAGGCAAAGCATATTCAGATGCAAAAACAACGGGCATTGTCAGATCTCTTTAAAAGCCTTGCTAAAACAGGTGAGCTTTGACTAAAAATGGGCTTGGTTTAAAAGCACAGAGTTCTTGAGGATTTTACTCTCTTTGCCAATGTATCTAAACCCACCATAATACGATGTAAGGTAACACCTTTACCCTCCTCATTCATCAGCCTTTCATGTCTTAAAATGATCCCTAACTCAGCTTTCTTAAAGGACATGGGGCAGTGAAATGTCCTTAATGTACAGAGGTCTGTGTTAGTCTTATTTCAGCTGTGCTGTTCAGCTCAAGATAGCTCAGCTACAATGTGTTCTCACATGGCAAAACTCACAGCATGTTCAAAGAYTTGTCAAAGTAAGAACATTTGATGTCTTACTACCAACTGTATGAGTGACATTTCTCATATAAAAAACAAGGGCATCACAGGCTGTGTGCTGAAATTGCTGTTGCAGGTTTGTCCTACCGGAAAGGTCTCTCTTGGTCCCGCTCAAATGATTCCCAGGAAGTTCTCTACCTKCCTCCACTGGACTTGTGCAGTGCATTGACTGCAGTGAATTGTACACAGGAGCTGGATGCCATGTATGTACACAGGACTTTTTACCCTCGGACTGTGTGAATTGCAGCTGTAATATATAGAATTTATGGCATGTTGATTTAGACTCCGATTTCTGGACAGGATTTTGCATATTCCCTTCCTCCCATTACTTCTCAGTTTGTTGTGTACAACTGAGCAAGGATTTGGGGTTTTTTTTGTTCTGGTTTTGTTTGTTTGTTTCTAAATTTGTACTTTAACAACTGTACCCTCAGTTTCATTCTTTCYATGAATTAGATTTCAATTAGCCCTCCACTGTCCAGCCTTGCCTGGGATGCTTTGCTGGCAGTAGATTAGAGTGTAAACTGCTAATGATTTTTTGAAGGTGAGCTGTGATTTTCAGGGATTACTTCATTGTTTTGTCTTCATTAAATAATGGGATATTTTAGGAGAAAATACATAAATTTCAAAGTGGGCATTGCTGGAAAAGCTTTCTTAGGGGAAAGATGTTTTTTCAGAATTTTTTAAAAATTCTTTTTCTATCAACAAGTGCTTCTTTGTCATTGAGACATGCTGGTTATTGTCCTTCTGGGATGTAAGAATTTAGTTTATGTATCAGGGTGAAAAGGAAGGCTTCTGTATGAAGCTGGATTTAGCTGCATGGGAGGAAGAAAATATCACTATTAAGGCATTAAATGGTATTCAAAGATAGAGATCTTGCTGCTATTGCTTAAGGCTTCCTTAGAATTAATTTTTAAAATTAAATGTTTTCTTAAGACTAGAATATTTTTAGAGAAAATGAAGAATTGGAAGATCGATGCATTTTCAAAGCACCGAATTCCAGGCAAAACTGTTGGGTTGAAGAGCTGACCTGGTGGCTCCAGCATGCTGGGGTACTTTTTAATACCATACTTCTTTGTGCTTTGCCAGGTTGCTGYCAGAGATTTCCTCTGCCTGGGATGGATGCCAGAAATATTTCTATCGGTCACTTGCACGTCACTCTCGGCTCCAGACAGCGTTGTTAGCACCTGCCAAGGTAAAACCAGCAAAGTAAAGCCAGAATATTAGTTCTGTTAACTTCATTTTAGCTGGGACTGAAACTTCCTAGTAGTAAAAATAGGATGGGAGATAATGCCATGTTGTGTAATGTGATGCTAAATATGAAACTTTTGAACTGCTCATTAAATGCAGCGTGTTAAAACCTGCTGTTTTATGAAGGGACAAACTTGGTTTGGGGAAAAAAGTTAATGATCTGTTCAGTGTACAGTATCTTTCATCCCAGCAGATCCCTAATTGCTGCTTTTTGTGCATGAAGAAACTCATGAAATGCTGAATCCAAACTTGTAAGGAAAATAAACCCAATGTTATTCGGTGTTCTTGAAGAAATCAGTTGATATTTATAATTGGGTGTAGCTGGAGTCTGTGTCCAACACAAAAAGTGCTAATATATATATTTTTTTTAAAGATTGGTCTAAAACCAGTAGAACAAATGGGCTCTGCTAAACCAGAATCACTTTTCCAGAATTTCAGAAAGAAAGCATCTCTTCCAGATGTTCTTCCTCTCACTGTGCTTTACCCCATGTTTTACAACATGATCTTATCAAAGTCACACCTGCTATTGGATACAAATACTGGAACATGACTGTGATCAGTTATGCTCTGTGTTGTGACCATTTATTCTGAGCTTTAAGRTGTGACTGCTTCTAATGAAAGGAGTGAAAGTAATTATCAGTATCTCTGGTAAAATGAATGGTAACATTGTCATGAATGTAAAGCATTTAGGCTGGTATCTATTCAGATTTTAATAATTATTGTATAAAGTAGATTTAATACTGGAACCAAATTCCTGATAAGAATTGCTGCTGTGGAGTGAAATGTAATGTGTTACTGTTGCATAAGTTACTTGCAAGGCAAATTTGTGTGCAGGATATATGGAAGATGAAGAAAAGATGAAGATGGGGAAACTGTAATAATTGTAACTCTAGTCTGCATATTAAGACCTGTTCAATTAAACCATAATCTTTTAGCCTGCTCAATGAAATGAAGGCACAGAGACTGCTGTTGTCTCATTTTTCATCTGACTGTTCCCTCCCACCTCTTCTGTCTCTGTTTTGTTTAGGATATTGGACTAGGTAGCATTGAACGCTGCAAAGGGTTCACTGCACACCTCATGCAGATGCTTGTGAGACAGAGGAGATCTCTTACTGCACTGACAGAACAGTGGATCTCACTCAGGTATTTTCCATCTTGCAATGATTAAGTGTTGGCAAGAAGTTTTGACAGTAAGCAAATCAGTTCAAGAAAGATGGAAAACAAGGTAGAAGAAAATAACAACTTTTTCCTCTGTTTCCCTGTATTTCTCCTCCTCTCAGGTAAGCCTAGATAGAAAGGCTTATCCTACCACTGCAGCCAGTATTTTGGAATCAAAATATTGTASAACAAGTAAGGCATGTATGTGTAATAATTCCTGTAGTTAATTACACAGTTAAACCATTAAACTTACAGATTGTTGTATCTCTCTCATTTGGTACTGGCCTAAGTTAATTTTGTTTACTTTCAAGTTGTTGGCTTGACCTGGGGCAAATAAATGATCTGGATGGTATTTTGAGCCAAAATAAATAAAGCATCAACAGCTTACAAAGAAAAATTCTAGAAAGGCAGAACATACTGGATGTTATGTCAAAACTAAAAGTGTATAAGAATCTGTCTTACTGATRTGATTTTTCATTTCATTGCTTGAGTCATTGGAGTCATTGCAAATACCACCTTTGTTGAACATGTTTGTGCACTCTGTAGTCCATAAAACTTAGAAGTCAGGTTAGGAGCTAGTACCTTTATACAGAGAAGGAATTCTGGACTGAAGATCTAACCCCAGGAAACTTGAAAAAAACTAATAAACAGAAAACCCCATCTAAACAAACTCCTCAGCTTTACAGTCACAGGAATAGTAAAACTTTCTTGTCTGCATTACTATGACTTTCATAGCAAATCAGATTTCTTCCAGGGCTTTGTAGTATTTCATAATTCAGGGAGGAAAAGAATCTCTAATTAAACAACCTTTTGGAAAAAAAACCAAAAACAAACTATTGTTTTCGTTTTTCCAGGAGATGTTATTATCTAGATTTTTTTTTAAATTAATTAAAGGCAGAGCTTTTAAAAAGGAAGTACAAGGCAAAACTCAGTGATTATAATTTATCTTTCTTTTTTTCTTCTTAACCAGGAACGTCCTGAGTTGTATACAAGAGATAGATTCTAGGTTGACTGCTGACAGAGAATACAGTGCAGCATTTCCCCCTCAAGACAGCATTCGACACTGGACAGACAGACTGCAGCAACTTTTCATGCAGTGTGTGATGGTTCTCCAGGAGCTGTCTTGGTTTATCCAGAGCTGCCCAAAAGAAGAGTCAGCCAGGTGCAATGACAGTGAAAGGACTGATGCCAAACCCAACATTCCTCAGAGTTCAGTACCTGAGATGGGAAATGTTCTTGTGGGTATACCTGACCTGATCCCCTCAGATCTAAAGCACTTGTCTCCAGTAACAACTGAGCAGTTGCCTCCTGCGTGCAGGATGAGAAACAAGGATCAGTTGTGGCTGCAGGTGGCTGCACAAGTGACTGCAGTGATGGCAAATGTGAAGGCCATGAAAGCAGAAGTGGACAGAGTAAGACAACAGTCACRTGAGACCTCCTTTTATTCTTGGTGAGTTCTACACGAGAACATCTCTTTTATCTTCACATAATATGGGTGAAGTTATTTTGAGAATTTTCACCTATGCATGTATTGAAAAGTGGGTTCAGATGCTCTTCAAACATTTTTCCATTCATTTCTTTTGCAAAATGCAGTGCCTGACTCTTTAAAGAAATCTATGTCTTCTCCCACTCCCCTGACAAGTGAAAAAAATTCCTGTCTCAGCTTCCCACTTTATCTTTGGTCTCTCAGGATTTTATCCCCATAGCTCCTTAGCTAATGAGGTGAATTTCAAATAGAAAATTTAATTATGACATTTTCATTTTAAAAAACATTTGTAGCCTATTTAATAACAATCTTCTAATTTTCTCTCTGCTTCAAATAGTGTGAATATAAGCTTGTTGTCACATATTTTCATTAATAAGTTCAGGATGGAGATGTGTTGCCTCTCCCTTATCCATGCCCAAGAAAAGGTTTAATCTTAAATTGGACTGTTTGTTCTTCTTTCAGTATTATGCTATTTCTGTTGCAGGARAGACTTTGAAGTTTGCACATCAGCTGTGAGTTGTTTGCTGGAAGTCTCAGCCCAGTTACAAAGCATAGAGTCCCTGTTTCTTCCAAATGGGCAAGACAGGGAAGCTGCAAATCAGATGGCCCTAATCAAGAGCCTAAAGTATATACAAGAAGAAGTTAATAACACATCTTCAGACTTCACAGCCTGGAGAACACAGCTTCTTGCTTCTGTGTCAAATTGCACTGGTAAGGATAACTTTACCTCATTTCTAATGTTGGTAAAGACACAAGACTTTATTGGTTTGGTTATTGCTGAAGGTGGCCCTGTGTTCCTTCTGATATCCAAAAACTTACGGAATTAAAACTTGCAAAATTTAGTCCAGACTTTATTTGTGCAGTATGATTCTTTCACCATCTCTTTGAGTGATGGATCCTGCACCGTAGTTGTTGGTCAGGATTAGGAAGGAGATTTTGGTAGAACTGTGTAGTAGAAGTTGCATAGTGCTGTCATTGTCCTTGCATAAAGGAAACATAGGGACCTGTAATCTGATGTGTTCCCATGTAAAACTGCCTGTGTTATGGTTCAAAAGGGAATCAACAGTCGGATGAAGAGTTTGTGGAGCAATTCTCAACAAAAGTGGAAACTGTCATCCATGCTGTTCTGTATGCTGTTCAGTGTTTGGTAGAGAGAAAACAGGAAGGCACAAAAGAGGAAGAAAAATCTTCAGAGGAAAATGGTAAGTTTGTCAATATACTTGAGTGGGGAGCAGAAGAGTTTAAACCATGCAAACCTTAAAATTTCTAAATAGTGTGTGTCAGAGTTCCCAATACACAAGAAAATTGCTATTTTAATAGAAATTGTGTATTTAAACAGATAGGGTGGATATGTCTAGATTGCTTGCTACAACATTTTTAGAATGTCTGACTTGATCTCCATTTTTTTAATGTGTTTCAAACAAAGAGGATGCAGCCTTACTTGATGTGATTAAAGCCGGACATTTAACTAAATTTTTGGGTGAAGATCTGTCTGCTGATTTGGAGTCTTTACATATGCAGAAGGCAATTTTAGGTGTTTCAGAACTCCTGGAGATCCTGAAATCTTACAGGGAAGACTGCACTTCACATAAACTTAAGGTAACATTTTTCTTTTCATTAGTTTTTTGGCTTAGGAGTCTCAAAAGATTTGGAATTAAGAAMTTACTTCAGTGGTTAAACGTGCATTGCTTCTTCTCACCCAGTGTTTCAGAACTAGAAGCATTTGAGGAACTGTGGACTAATAAAGATAGTTTTCTGTAGTGCAAAAGCCAGACATTCCTGTAGTGACAAAGCTTTTGTGAAGAATCTAGAAAAAGCTCCAGAAACTGTACTTAAAAATTGTACTTAAACTCACCTACTGATACTTCTGCTTTGAGCATCTGTTTTCAGTCACTGTCATGACCCTCTCTGAGATGCATGGCAGTAAGTCACATAATGATTGACAACTGGTTTTTTGTTTGAACCTTAGTTCTTCAACCAGTCCTGCTATTTGCTGGTGCGTCTGAAGCCCATGCTCTGCAAGTATTCAGACCTCATCCTGTTCTACCTCATCATTTCACTGGCATCTCACAGGAGTACTGGAAAACTGCTTTCTGTTCTAACCAGCATTTTTACAGAGCTTGCTCTAAAGGTAAGTTATGAGAGGTGGATATATGGCAAGCATATATTTAATATATATTTGTGTAAAAGTCTTGAGTAGAAACTAAGATGAAAATGTACTTACTACTGAGGAAGATTTTGAGTTTCTGTTCACCTTCACAGGGGTTTTGTCTGCCAAAAGAATTACTTGAAGATGAAGCAGGAGAGGGAGCAACAGAGTTCCATGACTATGAGGATGGTGGTATTGGAGAAGGGGAAGGCAAAAAGGATGTGAGCGACAAAATAGAAAGTGAAGATCAGGCAAGTGTTTGGGGTTGATCTTGTTTAATTGAAGTGAAACTGAAAAAGTTCTTGAAATCCATGATGTGGATGTCTTGGGTAAAAAGAAACACGGAGTTACCTTCAGTCTCCTATTTATGTTGGCTTTTATCTTTGCTTATCAGCTTATAAATATTGTTGTGATACTTAAGGTTTTAATATCTAGGCAAGATCCATTGTAATTTTTGGTTTTGCCAATGATTTAGATAGAAGACAGTTTTAAGAAAGGTGAAGAAAAGGAGAAAGAGGATCAAGATTCTAAACCAGACATTGAAGGAGAAGACAATGCAATTGAAATGTCTGAAGACTTTGAAGGAAAGATGCATGATGGAGAATTGGAGAAAAAAGGTTTGGTTCTTCCACTATGGCAAACTTATAAGAAAAGTTGTAGATCAGTCCAGTAATGGTTGATGCTTTTCTGTAACATGTGCATGTGTGTCTTTTTCAGCATATATCAATTAAGTGAATGGGGTGATGAAATTAAGGTTATGATTGCTTATTTGCTTCTGAAGTTAACAAAAACATCTCTCTCTTCTGTACTGAACACAGAAGATGAGGAAAATTCAGATGAAGAGGAGGAACTGGACAAGCAGATGGGCAATCTTGATAATGCTGAAGCTGATGATAAACTAGATGAAAGRCTCTGGGGAGATKATGATGATGATGATGATGATGAAGATGCTAGTAGTAAAACAGAAGAAACTGGACCAGGAATGGATGAGGTAATAAGGAACGGGGTGGGGGAAAGAAGTTTCAAAGGAATTGAACTCTGCTAGCTTGATGTGACCTGGGATGGGAACTGCCTCTTGTAGCTCTTTGCCTTAGAAAGGGATAATTTCAGGGAATAATTTCTGTTGAGATTTGTCTTGTTTTTTTGCTGTAGGAGGTCATGTCACTGAGACTTTGAAAAGCGGGTAATGTAATTGAGTTTCTTTTGGATTTATTAACAGGAGGATTCAGAGCTTGTAGCAAAAGATGACAATCTGGGAACAGAAAACAAGGACAACAAAAAACAGCCTCCCAAGAATAAGGAAAAAGAGCAACAGGAAGAGGACAGTGGAAATGAAGAGAAAATCCATGAACAAATTGATGAGGTAAAAATTATTCGGACTACCTGGAGTATTTTGCTGTTAAACCACATTCTGTTGCTCAAACCATGTGGTTCTGAGAATTTGAAATGCTTTTTCTTTTAACAGTAAAGCCCTGAAAAAAAATTGGTTAATTTCAGAGCTAAAAGTAAACCATACTGTATCCATTATAATACACATTTATTTTCTGATTCATATTCCAAAAAGGATTTTTTTTTGGTCCCCTGAACTTGTAATGGTTGCCAAAACAGGCTCTACACTGAATTGATGTTTTGATAAACRAAGCTTTAAAACTGTAATTCTGTTGTGTTTAGCAACAGAAACACCTTAGTATGCAAGAGTACATTTAGCATCTCCAAGAGAGCATATTCTGTTCAGCTAGGAAAATTGGCTTTTGAGCACAAAACATGCTGGTTTTAAGTACCACCAATTTATGTAGATACACTTACTGAAATTAATCTTTCTGCTCTTCCTGCAAGAGTATGTGTACCACTGGAAATCCTCTTTTAACTGACCTGAATGTAATATTGTATCCAGTATTTCTTTGTCCCAGAGAATACAGTAGTATCTTGCTTGTTATCTCTGCCTATCCTCCCACTTAGTCCATGCCTGTTATTTTTTCCCCCATTCATCTGCTGACAGCGTGAGTATGATGAGAATGAAGTAGATCCTTATCATGGCCAGCAAGAAAAGGAGCCTGAAGTTGAACCTTTGGACCTTCCTGATGATTTGAATCTGGACAGTAATGAGAAGAGTGATGATGAGGAGGATGAAGGTACAGCTGATGGAAGTGGAGAGGGGACAATGAGATAATGAGCCCTTTTTGTTTACAGAAAGGGGAGAGATGGTGGTGGGATTCTGTGTAACCACCAAGAAGCTGCAAATTTATTTGTGCATCAAAATACCAAAACAGCAAATGCAGGCCAGACAAGAAGTCAGCATTACAACATTTCCCTTTACCTCCCTTTCATGCACACTGTGGAGCAAGCTTTCTCATGTTATCCAAGTGATACAGCCTAACTTATGCTGGAATCTCCTTATTTAAGTGCCCAGTTGCTTTTGTGGTTTCACTTTTTTTTTTCTATTGAACTTTCAAGTATTTGTTTTCTKAAAAGTCAATTGGCCCTCARGAATATTAGGTTAAAGGAAGTTAATAGGAATTCATCCTGCTGTACTGCTAGCTAGAAATCAATTGTGACTGAAAGGAATTATCTGGCTATAGAAAACACAGATTCTGTTTATAGARCTCAGTATTTTAGGGGTTTTTGATAGGCTGATAGGATTATTCCAAATATCTGTAATACTCACTGTCTCTGTACTTGACTGAAAGTTTTATATAACTTTCTGATTTTTTCTTTTTAATCCAGAAGGGAATGATTTTGAAATAGATGAAAAACCTGTGGATTTAAATGAGGCAGAGAAGACAGAAGAACAGAAGGAAGAGGATACTGATGAGACAGAAAAAGATGATCAAGATGCAAAAGCAGCTGAAGAAGGCATTTCTGAAGATAAAGAGGAGAAGGAAGATGAAGGAGACAAAGATGCTCATGATCAAGAAGAGGCAGGGAACACTGAGGATGCAGAAGAAGAAGAAAAGGAAGAGTCACAATCACCTGATGAGAAAAAAAATGAATCTGCTGAAGATAAGGGAATCCCTAATGAAGACCAAGGCCTTCAACCTCAGGTACAGTGTAATAAATGTGTGATTTTCCTTTTTTTCTTTTTAATTGCCTTTCCAGGATTTAAGAAATGGATGTGCTCTGTGATACTCCAAAACAAATTTGACATTGAATAGATACAATGTTAGTGAGAGTCTTCATCAGGATAACAAGAACCATGCTTATTAAACATGTGTTTCTACTATCCTTGTTCCTGCTGCCTCCTTGGCCTTGGGTTAGAATGGAACAGAGTTGGAAGGGCCCTAGAATGATCATCTTGTCCAACTGCCTGACCACTTCAGGGCTGACCAAAAAATTAAGCATATTATTAAGCACATGGTCCAAATGCCTCATAGAAGGGGTATCCAGTTAAATAGGCCTTTCCCTTTGTTAACCCATCCTGACTGTATCTGATAACTGTATTTGTCTTTAGGTGCCTTTCAATAACACACAGTTCTCAGTGTTTTTTAGAATGTTAAAATAATCTGATGCTGTTTCAGGAAGAGGAGGATAAAGATAATTCAGAGATGGATGAACAGATCCCTGAGGCTGAGGAAAGAATGGAGCATGAAACACAAGGGCAGACTGGGCAGGAGAATCTGCAGAGTGACAGTGCTGTTGAGCTGGCTGGAGAGGCTTCAGAAAAAGACCAGTCTAAAGAGGTAAATTATGTGAAAGTGTCTGAGTTAAAAATGGTGAATTTGTTAGTAAGTTCTCAAGTTGAAATCAGGGAACTGCTGCCATAGTTTTCAAGAACTGTGTATAAGGCCTTAGTTTATACCAGTTATAAATTCACTGAAAAAAAGCCTTAAAGACCATGTAGATACCCTGCATTTTCATTGTTATAAAGGTAAGTTTAGGGTAATTGTAGAACTGKAGAAGTGGCTTATCTGTTCTCCATAAGAATGATACTTGCAGTTACGAGCCATTGGTTATTCAGAACAGAATGTAGCAAAGCACTGCAGTTTAACATCTGGAGTTTGTTTACAGTAGTTTCTATTTTCAGTTATCCTTGAATTTTTTTTTTCTTTCAGGAAAGTGGAACAGGAGCTTCAAGTGCCAATCAGTCAGAAGGCCATGAATCAACACGCATGGCCCGGATGGCTTCTCAAAAGCAAAGCAGAAAAAATACCCAGGTTCATCTCTTCTTTTAAATTTTTGTTTAAATGTCTTAATATTAACCAGCAAATGGTTAATAATTAATATAATTCTCCTTGTCAGAACACTGTTCCCATTAGTGGTGGGTTCCAGCTCTCTTGAAGTTCATGGTGTTAATTTGTTCTTGTCAGAGTTTCAAGAGGAAGCCTGGCCAGGCAGACAACGAGCGCTCGATGGGAGATCACAATGAGCACATCCACAAGCGACTGAGGACCATGGAGTCCAGCAGTGAAGCACAGCAGGATGCARCTCAGCCTAAACAGAACGTGGAGGAGGCTGATGCATTTGAACATATTAAACAAGGCTCTGAACACTACGATGCACAGACMTATGGTACAGTGGTATTTCTGGGTGTAAAGGGTTGTCATTGCAGAATCWAATCCTGAAACACTYGTGTTTGCTGTAGTTTTCCCKGTTTGCTTTTTAAAGTYATGTTTAACAATYCTTGCTTTGGTTAAAGGTGCAACACCATTTCACTACAGTAACTGCTACTCTTTGGCAGTCAGACYCAAACTGACAATAACATTTTTGGAAATATTGATTTGACGTATAAAAATGGATTTTATCTTAATATCTTTGCAATCTCTTCTCTTCAAATCTTCAGCTACACAAGGCAATAGCTTACTGACATGACACAGCACAGTAGAGTGAAAAGTAAAACAGGGGTTTGAGCCTCAGATTTCTTCTAAGTTCACTGAAACTGATACACAGTGGCCTCAGAATGCAACATTTTTTTTTCCTTGACTACTTCTCCTTCCACTTTCCTCTTGACAAGTATTGTTGTCTTTGTGCAGATGTAGCTAGCAAGGAGCAAGAGAAACCTATCATGCCTCCTGAAGAAAAGGAAGAAGGAGACTGTGAAGATGCAGCAATGGAAATGGAAATGCAGGATGAGGATCTCAAAGCAGTAGACACTGAAGAGCTGAAGCCAGAAAAAAAGAAGTCTACTGCTACTAAACCTACTGGTACATTAACTTTAAAAGCATTCTAAATACATGCTGATATGGATCTTTAGATCTATATGTAGGTATTTAGATTTGCATGCAGTGGATATGTTTCATMAGGCTAAATGCCTGCTCTAAATTGATTCCTCTGCAGCAGTAGTCTTACTTCTGCCTAGTAACCAGCATTAGTCTTTGCTAAATTGATTGACTGGAGAGTTTTGCTGCTTTCTTTCAAGTTAATGGTCTCTAATCTTTATCCATCACTTTGAAGAAATAAAAAAGCAAACACTTCCCTGCTGTTCAACACAGTGCCAATCCACTTAATTAATTGGCATTTAACAATGCATTCCAGTGTCACCACCATCAGCACCACATAACTCAATTGTTTTATGTACAACTAACTTCTGGCAAAAAACCCAAAAAACAAGCCAGCAAGAAGCAGAAGAGCTGGTCTGAACAACATCTGGTGAGGTAGCACCAAACTCACTGCCTTCTTTCTCAAGTGGGAACAAAACTGAGCAGCTAACAGAAGTGGTTGATAGAGAAGATAGCCCTGACTTGTCAGCCACAGAGCCTCCCTCACTCAAAATAAGCAAGATAAAAGTATCTCTTGCCAATTGCAACAGAAATTGTAATTTTGATGAATCTCAGTAAATGACACTAYAGCTTGGAATTTGGAACAGTTTTCTTCTTGAACAACACAAAGCATGGYTGGAGAGGGAAGACAAGTTTTACAAGCCCACATTCTTGCTTCCCACTCCCTTGAGCTTTAATCAYTTAAATCTCTTGCTAGACTCTTTATTTATGGCACAGGTGTGCATGTAATCAGTCTACTTGTTTTTCCACATGATTCTCCAACTTTATGTTCTGAAAAACTGGAGTCTTCAAAACATTTCCTACAATGTCATACTTTTCTCCTTTAGAATCATTCTTAAGAAATTAGTTGTTAAACAGCATAGCACAGTAGAAACAGAAATAAAACAAAACTCTCTAGCTCATTCCTTTATTTGTAAATTGTTTCTTAATTTATAGAAAAATGTTCTGTTAAAAAATTACAGAGTAAAAGACAAGCAAAGATTGGCATTTTTAATGAGGATTTTCTGACTGTTCTCAAATGACTTTGTAGCTCTTGTACATTCTGTCATAGAGGCTATGAGAGTCAATAAATGTACTTCACCAGTGGAATTCTCAGGTGTTGACGATCTGTTAACTATTGCTTTGTTTGGCAAGAAGGTTACAAGACAGAAAAACRATTTGCATTAGGAAATGCATGGTTATCTGTTCCAGTGAGTTGCAGGATGTATKAATCCCATTCCTAGAATCAAATGTATTAAAATTTGGAACATCTTTTAAAAGAAAATGTCAGCTGCACTACAAAGCATATGAGCAGCTCTGTAAGAGTCAAAATACAATATTGCTTCTTGTATTATGTGTGATCCATGAAGTCAGTGATCAGTTCTGTGGTTGYAGGACCAGGTGACGTGGAGCCAGAGCTTCAGACTGTTGACTCAGAGGATGTCAACGACTCTGCACCAGAAAAATCACTAGMGGTGACTGAAGAGAAGCCAGAGAGAAGCAAGGACTCAACCATACACACAGCMCACCAGTTTCTGATGGACATTTCCCAGGTAGGATACCCAGTCTGACTTCTTTCAGCTACAGCAGGAGAAACAGATGGTTTTACTTGACCTGTGTTAATGAAACTCTGTGAATGCAAAAGACTAGAACTACTTTTTTTCAGCCAACTCAGTACCTTGCTATTATTTAATAGCAGAATGAAAAGTAATACACATATAATGCTGTATATGCWGTTGAAAGATGCCTTTAAAATTACTAGTTCTACCCATCCTTAGCATGGAACCTTCTCACATAATGTTTTTATAAGTTTTTGTTTTTCTAACTGTAAAGGACTGTTTTGCTTAGATCAATCTGCAAATAAAATGCTTGGGTAAAGTGGAAAGCAGCGGAAAGGGTGGTGGCCTGAAGATAACAGAAGGATACATACAGAGTGATGAGAGAACTAGGCATGACTTCAAAGCATCATTGTGGACAAAGAATCCACCTTACTTAATTCATTAAAATGTATTACTTCTTTATAAAAGCTGATTGCAGATTGTATTGTATTGTAGAACCTTTTTGAGCGTTTTATGAATGTCTTGATTCAAAAAAAACCACGGCCTAGAAAATCCTAGAGCTCCATGTAACACTTGTGGYTTTCCAGTGCAAGCTTCTGGGAAAAAGCACATTTTATTATAATGACTTATGGCATAGAATCAGCTGGTGGTGGATAACCAGTTGATAAAAATATTTTCAGTGTCTGGTTTTTCTTAGAAGGATTGAACTTTCATTCTTACAGCATGGTATCCTAAATACACACCTGGAGGGTGCTGTTTTACTGTTTCTACACATAACACAGAAAAGGATTGTGTGCCAGCTACACTGGGTATTTTCTATCTTAATGCCAAGTGTTGCAGCTTTTTGGAAAAAGGCTGCTGAATGCAAGTGTTCTCCTGTTGTCAGAGTAATGGGGGCTTTGTAGGCTTTTTCCAACTGGCGTGCAAAATGTGAAACAGGAGAGGGAGCTCTTGCAACACCATTTAAAGGGGATGGGAAAGAGGCTGCTGGGGGAAAAGTGCAGCTTCTCACCTTCCAGCAAAAGGAAGAGGAGAGAAATCCCCTCTGTGTATGTTCTTTCTCCCTTCCTTAAACATGCAGTAGGTGACCAGAGGGACAGCTGCTGCTTCTTGAGGAATGAGAAGTTACTGGGACTGTAGAGTTTGGAGGCATGGGCTTATTTTCCTTAGTCTGTAAGGTTGTCTGCAGGTTATGCAGACAATATATTGCTGTTGGGCCAAACTGGGAGTTTTTAAGTCAGGGACAGAGGCTGTGACTGAAAGCACAATGAAAGTAAAAGAAGTATCATAAAGCTTGGCTGTCCTTTGACAGAATGGCTTATCAAATAACATTTAGTGCTAGGTAAGGAGGATGTCATTCAATCTTCAAGTGGTGTGAATGAAGCTTGTAAAAAATATAATTAGGTAAAGTATGCTATGTTTTCAAAGATACTAGTTAGGTGTAGAGTTCAATAGTTTGGTCTCCATTATACTGTCAATAAATTCTTGTGTTTGTCAAGATCATTTCATTGATTTATCTTGAAATTCTGTATTTTATTGTGTTCAGTGTCAGTATCATAGGTGTTCCTAGCTTTGTTTCTATATTGATTATATCACATATGGAGATATTTGTGGGGAGGTATTTATCCTTCACATACATGGAAACTATTAAAAAACATGGAGATTTAGAATMTTCATTWRGKWWTTKGGGTTTTTTTGTTTATAAGAATGAGAACAATGCATTTATAYTTTTTTATAGTTTGCTATACTTYGGGGATCACTAGATGTGTAAACTTATTTTTATGTCTCATAAAACTTGYAACTCCACTTCTAGCACATCATTAGAGATCCAGAGGAGCTAAGAAAGGAACTTGAAAGGCATTTGGAAGCTTGGCAGACACAACAGCCTGGAACTCCAGAGGAGGTTYGTGACCTCATTTGAATATAAAACTGACAAAAGAATCCTTCATTGCATTATTCCATCTTCTTTTACTGCTAAAACATTGAGGAATCCAAGCAGGCTGGAATCTAAATACTCAAAATCACATGMTATAGATACTATTTTTGTTGTTTCATTTAAATTTGAGAAACATACTACATTATTCTTGAAGCAGGATGCTGTTTCAGATCTTGTTTTGAATGTGAATGCAGACTGTCATATAAGACACCCTCAGTTCTAGCTGGTTACTGCCTTCCCCTTACTGCACTGAGGTTTGGTTTCTTTCTTTAGGCAGTGCTCCCCATCTTGTTTTGTTTTTTCATAATTSACTTTAATTTCTTTGTGTGATGCTGTAGGAGAAGGAAGCAGCACAGCTGTGGCAGAAGTATTTAGTAYTGACAGCTCCTCTGTCACAGCAGCTTTGTGAACAGCTGAGACTGATACTGGAACCCACYCAGGCTGCCAAGCTGAAGTAAGTTGGGTCTTTCTGAGGTTTCTGATTTCTTTAAACTCATGGGTCTGGAGCACTTTAACCTCTGTAAAACTGCAGATTTATGTCATTCTTGCATTACAGTAATTATTCCTGTTTGCAAATGCCTTCAATTTCTTTGTATGGGAACATTAGGTTATTTTATGAAATGCAAACATGGTATAGTAGTAGACACCCATCCTGAGAATATTGCCTCCTTCTTTTTCTCCTGTGCAGCAGATGATCAATCAACTTCACCATTTGAAGTCAAAGATTATTTTAAATGTCAAAATGTTTTATGTTGTTTTTAACATTAAATGATTAATTTTTAAAGGGATGTAGACTTTTTTCAAATTGGTGGAATGTAAATTYAAGGTCTGCCTTCCTTTTAAGGTACCTAGATATAAACTTCTTTTAAAAACACTGAATATCCATCTTACATTAAAAATGGGGGGGATTTTTTTATCTGTAACTAAATATCATTATAAAACCACTAATATTGGATTTTTTGTATTTAAGAAAAAATTATTTGGTGTATATGCTGCATAGGCCATGGATTTCCAAAATGAGATATTTACTGATAAGCCCTGTCACTGTGTCCTTTTCCTCAACTTCCAGAGGAGACTACAGAACCGGGAAGAGGCTGAACATGCGCAAGGTGATCCCGTACATTGCCAGCCAGTTCCGGAAAGACAAGATCTGGCTGCGAAGGACCAAGCCCAGCAAACGGCAGTACCAGATTTGCCTGGCTATTGATGATTCCTCTAGTATGATTGACAATCACTCTAAGCAGGTAAAATAAAACCTTGGGAGAAGCATGGAGAAACCACCTGGCACTGATGWGTATGGCAGTTGCTGACTTGTGTCATGCAGGTGCTGCTGGAAAATCTGACTGGTAATTCCAAAGCACCTATTTTTCCAGTCCATGTGCTTGAACTCTTGTCACTTCATGCCTAAGAGRTTTATTAACAAAAGATCAGTGAAAACTAGCTGAAAGGATGAGCTGTTAAGTTTGTTAGAGGTRTACATATTCACTGTAAAATTACTTTTTGTGGCCTAAAAAAGGCTGAAACTTCCTTATCTGGCAGTTCATTGGAGCACTAAATATCCATTTATCATAGCCCACTTGAAGGGTTTTTATTAATTAAAATGGTGTGTTTCATTCTGAACAGTTACTTATTTATTTCATTAGCCTATCTAAAGTGGTGTCTTGATATCAATCAGCTGAAGCCCTCAAGCAGAACTAGTGTATCTTTATTGCACTGACTGTCTTATATAAGACAGGCAAAAAAATTGGCAGTCTCTTCAATTATCTTCTAGATGATGAAAAATAATTTCAGTAACATTCTTTATATTTAATACTGGGCTTTGAGTAAGACATTGACAATGTTGTTTTTGATGTGACTTTTTTCTTTAATAGCTTGCGTATGAATCCCTGGCAGTCATTGGAAATGCTCTGACTCTTCTAGAAGTGGGACAAATTGCTGTGTGTAGGTGAGTTTATTTGAAATCTTGACTTTTCTTTGRTACTTCAGAGCAGGATGTAAATACCAGTTTCATGCTGTGATTTTCTCTTCTGAAGCTTTGGCGAAACTGTTCAGCTGCTGCACCCCTTCCACGAGCAGTTCAGTGACCAGTCAGGAACACGGATATTGCGGYTTTGCAAGTTCCAGCAGAAGAAAACAAAAATAGCCCAGGTACACAAGAATGCATCTAGGGCAACAGATTTACCAGTCTTTTCCAGACAAGATATCAACAGCTTCATGGTTTCATGATCACCCTGTAACACTTAGTAGTTTTTTGTATTTGAGGGTCTGATAGCAGGTTAGATAACAAATAAAATGGTCATAATTTTGTAACAGGAAGAATATTTTCTCACTTTTAGTTCTGATGTATACCAGTTCTGTGCAGTCACCTTTCTCTGTATGGGGTCTTAGAAAGTGTTTTGGGTGCTGTTGATGTTCTTAATTTTAATGGGGAGTATGAGACTAGATACTTTTGTTTCAAGTTGAAGCCAAAGAAGTTCAGCCTTGAAACAGGATGTGTATTTTCAATGATGCCATTACTCTCATCAGCAGTGTACTGTGTTGATGGCTTTGCTGGCATTGGGGAAAAAAATTCTGTTTGAAGGCTCTATGAAGATTCTTTAGTTCAAAAGTGCTTAAAAAATTTAAAGCAGGAGTTAACACAGGAAAATGCCAAGAGCTGTATCTGTGTTAGGTGGTCAGACTGTCTTAGCATTTAAAATAGAGAAAGGTGTTCTTCAGAAATGTTTTCATTTTTAAGTTTATTATTTTAATGATAAAATAACTTGATTTTCTTTTTATTTCCTCTGCAGTTTCTAGAATCATCTGCAAATATGTTTGCTGCAGCACAGCAGTTGTCTCAAAATATTAATCCTGGTGAGTTTTTTTGTGTTACTGTGTTTGTTGCCATGGCAGCAGAATGCTCACTACAATCCCGAAGTAGGCTCCTGCCAGGAAGACTCCTAGAACTGAACCATCACTTGCATAGGACTTTGGGTTTTGCTTTGTCAAAAGCAATGTTTGGTTGTCACCCAACAGTGACACCTACTTCGTATTTGTCAATAATTCCCTAAAATTTTGTGTAAGACTTTTTTAAAAGGCATGCCTTACCTGTCTGCCTTTACCTCCTGCTTGCAGACTGTGTTAAGGTCTAGGTAGTGCCAGCTTGGAGCATCGTCCAGCTTCCTAAGGGTCCTGACTCTCTAGATACTTCTGCTCCTGCCTGAGAGCTTGAGTTCTCTAGGTATCCAGAAATACACTGCTCTGAGGAGGCAATTTGCCTYCTACCTACCTGCCACTGTCCTGCAACTTCAGGTCACAAGCTGTTTGAATTTCCAAGAAAAGCTGGCAGACTGTTTGCCTTGTGTCTGCCCCATAGTTAGTCTAAAGATTGCTCTGTGATAGTTAAAAGCTTGTCATGGTGGCACCCATATTTTTATTAGTTCTTATTGTTGAAGTACTCCAAGAACTGGGATTTATAATCCACAGCTGCTTTGCCACAGGGTTGCCAGGGTGTCACAATATTCAGAGGGGGAGCAGCATCCAGTTCTGTTAAACAAGGCAGGGATGTAASAGCAATCAGCTCCTTAGGGTTAGGGAGCTGACAAGAGAAAAGGCTGGAGGATCCATCACCTCTTTCTGTAAAAAGACAAAGCCCTGTCACATTTGGAGCGTGTTTGGCGAAGTGTGTTCTGCATCCCTAACTGTAATTACTGTGATTTTACGTGTAATTAAAGGATGAGAGATACATAACTTAGAATGTACCTCTAGAGGGATGTATCTGACTCTAGGGGCAACTTAGCTCAAGTAACTTGGCTCCAGAAATGGTTGGTGCTGAGGAACCCAGCATGGGTGCTAAGTCTTATGTTGCAGGAGGTTTACTTTAGACTAATTGGACTGCCTTGACTGTGTTTCCAACCCTGTCTTCTGATGTAGTTTCTTCCAAAAATTACCCATTTTGGACAGTTTAGGATTTTTCTCACATGGAAGTGTTGAAGTGGGGACAGCAGAGAAAAGCCTATGGACCCATAGGTACCAGCTTCACAGCTTCAAATCAGAGGAACTGATTTGAGCTCTATTTCATTGCAGCAGCAGGTACTCTACTGAGCTAGTGGCTGGACTCTAGTAATTCAGCCAATATTTAACCCCTAGGCGTGAAAGACAAAGCCATGATCCAGTCTGGGACTTTCATCCTCGATTATAGTACTGATGGATGGTGGGGATTGTCTGTGTGCTGTGTGACACCCTCCTTCCCTCCAATTTTTTCAGTGGTGTCACACATTACTTTCTTTGTTGACCCACTAGTAACTGTAGTTTAATGTTAAGTCACAGAATTCTATTTGATTAAGAGTTAATTTCCTTAGGAATACTCCTTTTTCCATTGTACCCCAGGGCAAACAGCAAAATAAGGGGTTTTGCCTTTTAAAAGGATCACTCTGAACTGACTGGAATTTTAAATGTTCTTTGTGCTCAGAAACAGCACAGCTGCTGCTGATTGTATCTGATGGAAGAGGCCTTTTCTTGGAAGGCAAGGAGCGGGTGACAGCAGCAGTTCAAGCAGCTCGGAATGCCAATATCTTTGTGATTTTYGTAGTGTTGGACAACCCTAATTCCAGGGTAAGTGAACAAGGGAGAAGTGTTCAACTGCAGTGAATGAGAAACTGATAGAAATCTTTTTCTTGTCTTTTATAGTGCCATAYAGCTACCTTATCTTTTGTAGAGGTCAGAGGTACTGAACCCAAGTGCAGTTTTCCACGTCTGTCAGATCTGCCATTTCCTCCTACTGTGCTTCTTATCTTTTGTATTTAAAAAACAAAATAAAAAATCTCTGCTTCCATGGCACAGAAAGGCTAAGAGCTCCTGACTTCAAACAGAATGGTTGTAGCTCTTGGCCACCAGGGAAGCAGCTGGCAGGCTGACAGATTTAGAGTTTGAGAGATGCTTTGTTCCATCTCAGCTCTGATTCATCTTGATAATTTCTGACAGCAGTCCCCAATTGACATGACAGCTGGAGCCAGTATGAGATTAAACATTAGACAGAAGGGAGTATGTGAGAGTTATTTAGTGCCTCAGTTGGGAAAGCTGAGTCCTGCATCTGCTAATGGGGGAAGAAAACTTAAGATAACCTTGGATGGAAAGCTGAAATATCTGGGAGTGTTTCAGGAAGGCTCTGTAGTGCAGTAAGTGAGCAAACACAAGCCTGATAGTCAATTTTGTGGTAAAGGCTCTAATGTTATGGTTTGTGTTTTCTTCCCGTGTCACTGTTTTCACGTACAAAAGCCATCTGCTATATTTATTGTTGAAAAACCAACAGCTCTCCTGCTGACAAACAGCTGAAAGGTTCTGATGAAACCTGGCTGTAGTAACAAGTGAAAATTCTGGGTGTTTTTCAGAAGTTTTTTTTTTTCCTGGGGGCAAAAAGGTGTTTTCTGTAACCTTTCTTAATTTCTGAGCTGCTACACTGAACAGCTAAGAAGTTACTTTAAACTCCATCTGTGCTTCTTGTAATCTGATTTTTGTCTTTGTAGTATTTGTTGAAATAATATGAAGTTGCTAAAGAATCTTCTACTRGAGCACTGCACAAATATGAGTTGAACTCAGCACTAAAGAGCTTACAGACTGTCTTGGGAAGGCATCAAATTAATAAAATTAAARTGCCAACAGTAAACTCAAATCATAAAAAAGCTAAGAAAAGACAAAATTTATTTACAGAATTTGGTATTGCAGAAGCTTAAGCTTAGTCTCTTCTAGCCTATAACTCATGGATTAGTACACTTTTGTCTAAAAGGGCAAAAGCATTTAACTGATTTATTTTCAGTTTCTGATCTGAATTACCATTGAACACATCAAGCTTTTAATCTTAAAAGTATTTTATTAACTTTTAAAAATCTAATGGAGAAGAATTATAAGTGCTTAGAAAATAGGTTAAATTCTATCAGCGGTCATGGTATATGTGTGTCATTCAGCAGTRACATTGATACTTTTTTTACAGGATTCTATTTTGGACATTAAAGTACCTATATTCAAAGGACCTGGAGAATTGCCTGAGATCAGGTCTTACATGGAGGAATTCCCATTCCCATTCTACATGATCCTTAGGGATGTGAACGCGCTCCCAGAGACTYTGAGCGATGCCCTCAGGCAGTGGTTTGAACTGGTGACTGCCTCCGACACTCTTTAGACTTTGTGGACAAGGTCAGGACCCGATTGCTGCTGCTGAACTGCTGAAATACAAGAAACTTCATGGGAGGGCTCATAAAGCTCTTCCCATTTGGGATTACCCTGTGGGAGCTGCCCTGGGGCAGAATAAGAACGGAGTGGTTTGGGTGCATCTTCCCACGTGTGCCAGAGGACAGTTATGCAACAGTGACACTGTCTCCAAAGTAACGTAAAACTCGTCTCAACTTCTCTTGTAATAACTTATTACCRTAAAAAAAAAAGAAAGGCATTTTTAATATTTACTGAGGTAATATTATTCCTGCTGCTTCCCCCCCATCATAMGTAAAACCAGTCCTGTTCCTGGGAAGGCATTTCTGCATTAGAAGTTGGGGTGTCCTGCAAATAAAGCCTTCTTCGGCATTGCCATGTGGAGGTGACTCTGGGAAGGAAGGAGTGGAGAGCAGGGCAGGCAGATGGTTTTACACCAAAAAAAAAAAAAAAAAGAAAAAAGTACTCGAATACTTGAAACAATTTTGCAGTTTTAACACAGCCTTTTTAATTATTGCTGACTTTAGCCTGACGATAGCAGCAGGGAGTTTTCTGAATCATGCCATACGCTGATCCCTGCCTCACCACTTTACACTGTGAAGTTTGTCCCTGTCTGAGGCAGGCGYTGGGGATGTTTCATAAATCCGGTCTCTTGGAGCACGGAGGTGAATTTTCATTGCAAAGGCTATGCATCTTGTATCGTCTGTACTAATAAAGAGGCACCGCTCTTTGTAATTAGGATGTCTGTGCCTTGAATTGATCAAAGCATAAATGAACCAGCCGAGCGCAGCCGGCCGTGAGCGCCGGGCTAACGCAGGAAATGGCGGCCGCGGCCCCGCCCGCGCGGGGCGGGCCGAGCGGCCCCGTGCCGGGCCAGGGGAAGGGGCGGAGCCGCGTCATGGCCGCCGGGCGCCTCCCGCCGGGAGCACTCACCCTCAAACAGGTACGGGCGGGCTCGGGGGCTCGGGCAGGCTGCGCCTTCTAGGGTCGGTGCGGAACTCGGTGGTTGTTTAAATATCCCTCGAAGCAAAGCGCCGAGGGTGCAGCTCGCGGCACTGTCCTGGGGCAGTGGGCAGACTCCCGTCTCTCCTTGTCAGTTCCTGAGGCGGCAGCAGGTCCTGCAGTTGTACCGCAAGATCCTGCGGGCTATCCGCGAGGTGCCTGCCGAGCAGGATCGCCGCTACTTACAGGACTGGGCCAGGGAGGAATTCAAGAGAAATAAGGATGCTACAGAAGAGGTGAGGATCGGGAACCCGCAACTCTGATGGCCTGCCCTTGGAAATGGTCACTGCRCTGTCCTGTCCTGTGTCTTAGGAGGTTTTTTTAGGTGTCGCTTCCAGACTGGTGAGAAGTCTCCTTTTACTGTTTCCTCATTTATGCGAAGAAATAACCCAGCATTTCTAAGTATTACCCCCACCTTAGCAGTAGTAGTGTTTCCTGAATGTCCAGAGAATAATCTGGAATTAAAAAGCTAAAAAACAAATACTCTGCAGAATTAAAAAGCTTAAAAACAAATCAGGAAAACCGTTTTCAATAATATGGTAACCAACATAAACTTAGTAATGGTTATGCTTTTTAAGCTTTAATTTTCACCTATATTCAAGCAGAATACAATCAAATGGGATGGTTCGAGATGTGAAGCAAGAGCGAAATTCAAAAACCTTCACAATTTCTTGTACATCTCCTGTCCTCTGCTTCCTAGTTCATTCCCTTTTCTAGCCAGTGCCCAAGGAATTGGGGGCTGAATTACACAGACAAAACCCTGGAGTCCTTAGATAATGTTGAGAGAAACCTTCACCTCTCTGKAAAACCCATCTCCATAATGCTGATGTGCTGTTCTTACTACTTGCAAAGGCAGTTACACACACAGGCATAAAGAGACCATTACTAGGAGTTTTAATCCTGTTTAAAAACTGAGTTTTAAAGCAAAGTCACAACCAAATACATTGTTAAGGAACTGAAAAAAAAAAATAATCCATTTATTTGCCTGGTTTTTAACAGTCTCAAGAGACAGCAGTGTTATGTCACACAAAGAAGTAAATGACAGTAGTGCCAGTTGTAGGTATTTTAATGCAGAATTGTGTGTATTTAATGCATTAAAAGTCTGCATGACTGTGTAAAACCTGTGCTGTGTACAGATGTACAGTTCACTAGATTCCCTTCTGTTTTACAGGATGCAATCAGGATGATGATTACTCAAGGCAACATGCAACTTCAGGAACTTCAGAGAACACTTAAACTGGCAAAATCCTGATCTTCATTTTGTTGACAGTTGGATTTTTCTATTGCAAATAGGCACAGTGTTTTGTCCAGAATGTGGCTATAATGGCAGCCTTTGCTAGCAGCCTGGTAATGTTTCAAGGAGGAGTCTACCACAGTGGGAGTTTTGTTTTTTCCCCTTCCCCATCCATTTCTCAATTTGGCTACCCTTGGAAGTGGAAATCACTTGGACACAAAGGACATTAAAGAACTGCATAGATGTTGTAGCACATGCTGCAGAAAAAGCACAAAGCACCAAAAATTACATCAGCTGTGTTAATGCCAGTGCAGTGGAAAATAAATATATGACAGRTTATTTTGTCTGCTTTTTACTGTGGTAGCTGTAGTTGGTAATAGTCACAATGAAAGTGCTTCATGTACTGTGCCAAGGATTTCACCAAAATTTGTGACTAAAAATTAAGAATTCAGGATAAATAAATTGGCACAGAACAAGCAAACATTAAAAAATGTTTTGTGTGTAGATGTTGATTTTCAGTAGTAGCTAAATAAAAAGTTAAAAGATGAGGTCYTTATTTATGAAAATGGGATATTTTGGCCCCAGAGATGTTTATTACCAAGTACCTTCAAAGTAGTATTTAAAAGTCAATATATAAAGAATTACAGGTAGAAAGTACTAACTGCAAAAGTTATGGTTTGTTTATTCAAATGTTACACTGCTTCACTTCTAATTGTTAGCTTGCAGCTGTTCTCACTTTCCTTGGGCTGTGGTTTATTTTTTGTTTCCATGTAATTTAAAAACGCCTGGATAAGCTGGGGGTTTTCTCCACATAACTAGACAGGCAGCAGTAGACCAGTGCCTGACAGTTTTAGGTTGTGATTCCAACACATGCAGGAACTCTGCCCTCTCCCACTCGGCTATTGTGGTTCCCTTAGGGAACACCCCTGCTTTTCAAGGTGGTTTTCTGCAGAGTTGCTGTGCTGCACAAACTGGCAGCAAATCTGGTAAATAGGGGTCACCACTGGCACCAGAGAAGGGACAGGACAGAATTCCAGGCTGCAGGAGCAATTACCCCAGCTGGGAGCAGGAGCTGTAGTTCAGATTTGTGTAGACKGAAGCGTCTCAGCTTCAATCTGTCAGTGAAAAATACATATCTAAAAATGCTTCATTAACAGACTGACAGAACATTTTTGTGTTGGGGATTTATTTTTAGTCTCAAGAGGAAGTGCTGCTTAGAAAAGAATTCAAACAGCCATAACCARTGTTGGCTGTTACCACAGTAGCCTTCCCTTCCCCTTCAGCCAGTGCTTGGATTTGTGTTCCTTAATCAGGAAGCTTTACCCCGCTGCCTCACCATGGTGCTTTCCTTTTGAAGTGCGGAGCCTGCATTATCCCTTTGATTCCCAATTTATACATTTCCAGGTAATCCAAAGCTAGGATTGACAGGCAGGGCCCTGGACAGATGCTGACCTCTTGAGTGCTGCTGCCCTTCATCTCCACTGCTTTGTGGGCTTGCCAAGATAAAGCTGTGAGCCAGAAGCCTAAAGAGTCCAAGTATAGCCTGTGAGGGTAAGTAAATATACCTGAAGAGAAAGATAGGTAGGTCCCACCTGTTTTATGAAGTCCTTCACAGTTCTGAAGAAGGRAGGGTTATAGAAAGAAGCATTTTCTGCTAATTCCTTTCTTTTACCATACACTCACTCACTGGCTTCAGAAAACCTCTGAAGTCAGTAACCAGCAGCCTGGTTACTGCCTCAGATTACTTGGTAATTACTTGGATTTACTTAAATTATTTGGACCTACGAGTGTGGTCCAGTGTGGTCTGTATGGGAAGTAGAGCTAAAGCCAGAGCCTCTCCCTTGAGCTTGGGCAAGCTCCAGAGCTTGTGTGTGATCCATGCACAGCTCAGCCCTGTGCCTGCAACTTCTGGAAGGGGCACCTGTAGCAGCCACAGACAGCACTCAGGCCCTGCAGCCTCCCTCAGCACAGATGGCAGACTGCATTTCTGTGTTTCATAACCACTAACAAAAAGAAGCTGAAGTCCAATCTTCTGCTCCCCCTTCCAAGTCAAGTGAAGGGACTGTGTCAGTGTTCTGTGGCTAGAAAATGTTAACACCACACATTTCTGAGCAACACTCACTTTAATTGCTTGGCAAAACATTGACTTCATCCAGGTGATACAAAACTTCAATAGCATGCTTCTGCATTCCTACTGTAAGCTTAAACAAAACTGTAAACATACCAAAGTGTCTATATTAGACTACAGAAGTCAGAGCAAGAAAACTAGTATTTCCATAGCTGCAGATGCATTTGTCATGATCGTGTATTAAYTGGAACTTCAAAAATAGTTACATGACTTTTTTTTTTTGTTTTATACATCTGCTAAGACAAAAGCTTAATGACTAATTAGATAAAGGCATTCTTCAAAACTGTAAAGTATTTTGTATTGATTTCAGAGCTCCTTAGTACAGAAAAATATTTTTCTCCTTGGCATAACAGTACCATCCTGTGTTGGAACTGATTTTGAACAGTTGTTCTATCATGACTGCTAAGTAAACTTAGTTTTCTAGCAGAATTTGATGGCACCTTCTCAGATGTGTTAGGAGGAAACCCTAAAGGGGTGCAGACTGCAATAGTTACAGTGCCTTGAGATTATCTGGAGTCYGTCAGCATGGACAACATTGGTCAATGAAAGTTCTGATTTTCTACACCTGGATAGAACTTTTAAAATGTTGAGTTCTGTTTTGTGGAACTCTTTGTCCTAAAATCTGTAGACTCACCAGGGCCTGGTCCCCTTTTTAGAGACGGAAGAGAAGAAAACAGGAGGAAAATCATTCAGGGGAACAAAGGTAGATAGTCTGGACACGATGCCTGAGAAAAAATCCTGACTGCAGAAACATTTGAATATAGGGAGCCAAGTTTTCACTTCCTTAGATAAAAGACTTTTTCAAGCTTCTTCAACAGCAGACACTTCAGCTATTTCCTGCTTGAAGGAAAAAAGATTATATACATTCAACCTAACAAACAGACCAGTTACGGTAAAATACTTGCCATCCATGCCCTAAACAAAAGTTCTCAGTCAGATCACTGGAGGACAGCCCCAACAATAATGTAACCACAAGGAGCTCTGCAAGCAGGACACCATTCAAAAAAGACAAATCAGCTTTAGCACTTYTTTTAATCATGGAAAACCAAGAGAAAAGCAAAAGTGGTAGCAGAAGCCTCTGCCCCTAATGGGATGAGTCACCTTAGCATCGCCCTCCGTGGCTGGCTGCCCTCTCCCAGCTGGAAGCCTGCATCTGTCACATACCTAGGCTTGTGACTGCAGTGGGTTCTTCAGCTTCTCTCCACTGACTAGAGACAGGCCCTGGGAGTACCTAAAATAGGATCAATAGCCCTTCATCACTAAGTAATTATGTCAAAAGCTTTCAAACATCCTGGATTTATACTGGTATCACATGTTTACATGTGGCATACAGCAGAACCCTCTAGTCTGTGTCCTGTGTGGAAGTAAGGGAATTCCCTTTTCAGAAAGGAGTTTTGGTTCCTAATGCAGTTTGGTTTCAGGCAGCATCTGGAAACTGAGAGTGCAATATTGACAGACTCTTGGAAATAAYAAAGAAAGGATCTAATCTGCAGCATCTCTTTGTTATCCATATAGTTTGCATATGAACTCTCCTCAGTTGTGGAGTTTCCAAAGTTATTTCTACTCTTGAAATAGAGTGTTGTGTTTGGATGTAACAGGCACTACAAATATCTATCAGTATTCCAAATTCCCATCCAGCAGGTTCCAAAATGAGTCCTGTTGCTTGATTACCTGCCTGGCAGGTGCTAGCTCTCTTTCTGCACCTTAGTCCTTAATTTGCTCAGCTCCTCTTCTAAGCATTTGATGTGCTCCTTGAGTGCAGCTTTGTCTTGCTGCGCTCTCTGGTTCGCTTGGCACCGGGCTTCCTCGATCTTGCGCTCGTACCACTTCTCCATCTGTGTGGAGACGGCCTCGAAGAAGTACTGAGTAATCTCCAGGGCCTGGGAGGTGTCTCTGAGGGGAGGGGCTGAGGGCTGCTGCTCCTGGCCTTGCTGTGTGTGGTGCACAGCTTTGTGCCTCGACTGCCCACTTTTGCTGGACTTTCTCGTCTGAGTTCCCTTGTCAATGAAGGGGCCGCTCTGTGGCTCAGGCTTTGCAGCTTCAGGCACTGGCTGCAGAGCAGCTTGAACTTTAACGTGTCTTAGTTTGGAGCCTGGGAGCTCGGAGGAGGGCAGCTCCTGCTGGAACCTGTGGAAGGTGCTGCCACTCACAGCTTTGTCCTTTGGCCTGACATCTTGAGCAGGGGCAGAAGAAGAAACTGGTCCACCAGCCACTACCTGTTGCTCTGTACCTATAGAATAAATTATAGACAAGATATTAAGAAAAGCTCTGGGCGTCTATTTTAGCTCTCAGAAGACCTYGTTGTCTGATGAATTATGGAGTTTTGTGTGTACTTTGTACCGGCTTATATTAGTTTATCACATCTTCAGTCAGGTGATTTCATAGAAAATCATTAAAGAAGAAAAGCTGGCCCAGGCAGAGAGATGCTGCATTGCAGCATCTGTGGGGCTACARATGGCCAACAAGCAAAGGACATAAATATTAGCCAAAAATTCTTCACTGTGAAGCATTGGCACAGGTTACCCAGAGAAGCTGTGTTTGCCCTATCCTCACAAGTGTGCAAGGCCAGGCTGTATGTGGCTCTGAGCAACCTGGTACAGTGGAAAGTGTTCCTACCCATGGCAGTGGGTTGGAACAAGATGATCTTTAGGGTCCCTTTCAATGCAAACCATTCTGTGATTCTGTGACTTCATCAGTGAAGAACATGTAACAAGTATCAGTCTAGATTTCCAAACTAGGTTATATCTGCTGATATTTTTGAACTCCCTGCTTCTACAAAACTTGAAGTCCCAGGAATTTTGGAAAGGTCACACATTTCTATGCTTTTGAACTGTTCCAATGCAGAATAGCTCACACTCAAGATCTCTTGTATGCCTTTCTATTTGATGGGTCATCCACGTATGTTCATTTTGCATAGTGTTTAGGGGACATATACATTATATTTTACAGAAGTCAGGGCTCAGACAGCATTCTACTTGGCTGGGGACACCTGACTGTTCGGCACATTTCTTTCTTTTTTTCCTCAGAAGCTTCCAGTGCCAAGAGTTATTCAAAGCACCAAAGGACTTTTGCTTCAAAGACATAGTGGAAGCATCAGGAACAGTCAGTGAACTCCACCCAGCCACCTCTTAAAATATTCCCAGTGGCCGCCTTGAAGTGTATTTAAATCTAAGACATTAGGCACATGGAGGGGGGAAAGCACAGCACCAGAATTACGTAGTATTACAAAAACAAGTACCCCTGAGTGAATGAGCTTGCCCTAGAATGGATATGACAGCTGAGTACCTGGTGTGGTTGTACCCAATGCTCCATCCTGTTTAACGCAAAAGTGTTGCCCAAAGCTTTGTTCTGGCATCTGGACTCTGCTCCTTCCCCCATCTTCCAACAGGCTACTTGGAAGTGTGATACAGGAATGCTGGTGGGAGCCCTCTGACAGCACAGGCTGGTTGGCTTTACAGTCCTTGGCACTGTGGGGGTTGTTGTCAGTATCCAGGGTCTCAGTGAGAGACTCACAAGTGGACAAAGTTGATTTTGGTCTTGATGACCTGGAATCTCCAGAAAGCTTGAGCTCCAGATTCTGAATCTTCAACAAGCACCAGGTCTTCAGCTCATCAACCAAGGAAATCTATCAGAAAGAGACTGTAAATTACATGATCCTTTGGTTCCTGGGCTGCTGAGGACACATGGCAGGGACAAAAAGAAGCAAGCTGGGTACCTCTGGGCTTAGATTCCCTGTTCAGATGTGCATGCTGCCACTGGGAATATTTAAAGGACTGCAGATCAAAAAAGGTGGAGAACTAYGCACTAGCTTTTGAAAGGCAGTCTCTTTAGTCCAAGCTACCACCTCTTAGATAYGAATATGCTACTTCCAATGCAACTCTTGAGTCCTCTGTCAGGGATGACTTCTTCAATCATACAGTCAATGGTACTTTCTAAGGAACACCACATGGTCATTTTTTAAGAGTGAAATTCAAATTGGACACTTCTGGGGGACAGCTTTATACAATCACCCCTGCTTTGCTGCTCATTCAGTGACCCCAACTAAATGATAAATCAGTAACAGCTTTTAGATTACACAGATGCTTAATAAGTGTTAGCTGCATTTAAGTAATTTAAAATAGGAGTAGCTCTTTCCACTCTGTTGTTCATATGACATAATGAATTTAGGTCAGGTCCTCCTAGGCACAGGGATATTTAGTCAGTGTGTTTAGTAAAGCCCAATTCTGTTTTTTGAGATGTTTCAATTGGACCCAACTGAGCAGGAACAGCTAATTCAGTTCACTGATTTATCACTCCAGCATCTTGTGTCTTAAATGGAGATTACAAGGAGATGGAGCACAAGCCTAGATGTTCAGAAGCCAATAAAATACTTATGTATCTTATTAAATAAAAATTAAAGCTGCCTTAGTTTGGTAAGTACTGTTCTTTGGAGAAGAGTGTTTGGTGGATGTTAAATCCAAGTATCTTGATCAGTATCATATGCAAGGATTACCACAGCTGTCAGTCTTTTTCCAAGGATTTGGAATGGTCTTGCAGACACTCAGGACATTTTCCTAGCACAAAGTGTATTTCTCAAAAGAATACCACTAATGAGAAAATGAACTGTACTTTAAATTTCATATGTGTGAGTGGAGAAACACAAATTTCTCAGCGGGTTTTACATGGTGAGTTTTTGCAGAAGCTGGAAGGGCAGGAGCTGGATCTCTACAGGAGCAGTTGTTCTTGTACTGCTGGTTGAACAAGCATACAAAAAAGAACTTTCCTATTGGCAGTAATGCACAGCTTGGAGATGGTGCTGTGTTGCTAACATCAGAGGAAAGAACTTCAGCCTTTTAATACATGGGGGAAATAAAGATCAGATAGAGAAGAAGGGAGAGATTCCCAAGGCCCACAACCAAATGTATGAGGAAAAGGAACAGCACAGATCTTAGCCTTTTTTACTATTTGGACATCTGCATATGTCCTCTAATGAAGCAAAAGCTGAAAGCACAACTGTGAAAAATTTAGTGCTAGAAATTTTTGTAAATCACTAGGTTAGAAAACTGGTATTTTGTTGCAGTTCCCACACTAGAGACACATCAAAATAAATTACAGCAGTGGTACTGGATGTCACATTCCTCATTTCTAATGCAAAAAACTTCATCAATTTGGTTTAGTGACTAAGATGGTGGGTAGGAATAATTTGGTCTTTTGAAGCTCTTTTACCTGTTTGAACAGATGTGACACATCTCTGGTATTTTCTGCCTACTGGAATGAAGCTCCTGAGCTGACCTAGCAGGGGATGGACTCAGAGGGAGGAGCTGTTTGGAGCCCTACCTGCCGCTTCTCCCCCTGGCTCTTCTCCAGCTCCGTGTGCTGCTGCAGACGGTGCAGGCACTCCGTCCTCTCTGCCGACAGCCGCTCGGCCATGAGCTTGTCCAGGACTCGGAGCTGTGGGGAAAACACTGCTCAGCTGAGAGCATCATGGTAGAAACCCAACTCCCATCTGGGAACCCTGGACATCAAAGTACAGTCTGTCTTTCAGTCCTCGATTCTAGGAACACTGCCAGCTACAATTAGATGTAGCTTGCAAAGAGGTTCAATCAGAAAATTACCAATGAATAGTTATTAAATTAAAAATAAGAAGTAATTTAGAGGATCTTGAATCTCAATGCATACATAATTCAGCAAGAGGGATTTTGACAATTATGAACTGACCAGTCATAGGACTGCCTTCTTTCCCTCTTAACAGCTCAACCCCTTAAAGGTTTGTTGTCTAACGAAGCACCAGAAGCCACATTTGAGAAAAAGCACGTTTAAACATTAAATGTGTTTTTTCTCAAGACTCTAGTTTGCAACATCAGTTCCCACTGGAATGTCACAGTTCCCTTAACTTGAGTATTAAAGTTCAGGTTTTACAACAAAAGAAGCAAAAAATGAATCATTACAGTGAAAATATAAATTACGTTTAGGATATGGTTCTAAATCATATAGGCAAGCAGAACTTCAGGTCATGTTCTTACTTGATGTTGAGTTTTGCTTTCCATCTGGCCCAGCTTAATATTCATTTTATCTTGTACTGTCCCAAGCTCAGCTTTTATCTCTTCCACTGTTGCCTCCAGCTGATTCTCCAGTTTATTTATCAGGGGCTCACACCGACATCCATTTATGGGTGCCTGCAAGAAGTGATGATGATACATTTACTTGCTACACCCCACCACCCTCTTACCACTCTTGGAACATTATCACAGCCTCCTTCAGTCAGTCTTGGGTTCTTCTATCCCATGTACTGTATCTCACCCTCCTGACAGTATCTTACAGCAGCTCAGCAAGTGGGCTGTTAGTTGAAGAAGCACAGCCTACACAAGGACTGATCTGACACTTATGGACACACCCTAATAGAGCAGTGTTGATTTCACTGGGGCTACAAGCAGCACTGAGCTCAGACCCCGTGTGCTGGCTGAATATCACATCAGGCCTATACCCTGTGTCTCTATGCTGTAATTCTCAATTGTAAAAAAAAATCTGATCTTGTGGATGAGTGTGGGCTGTGTGCATTTGCTTTTTAGCCTAATGCCAATCATGTGCTCTGCCCTTTCTCAGTACTGAATGACAAGGCCTCGCTGCTTCTGTTTGCCCTCACCCTCCTCGCATTCAGCTGCCCCTTGCCTGCTGGGCACTCCTCTGCCTGCCTTCGACTCATGTGACACCATCCCATGGTCCCTGTGCAAGGGCAGCTGAATTGACCACATTTAAATCTCTCAGGGACATGGTCACAAAAGGCTCCCTTAAGCAAGGGCAGCTAAACCTCACCAGCTTCCTCTGCAGCCCAAAGGCAGAAACTGGCTCCTTCAGGGGCCGTGCCAGTAGCCCAAAGCAGCTGCTCTGAATCTGTCTGCAGAGGAGCCTCCCTCTCTTCTTTAGCCACACAGCAGTGTTTCATAAATTGGGGTTATTCCCTTGGCAGGGAAAGGTGGGTGGCTTGCTGAGTACTAAAGAAACCTTTAGAAGTACATGTACTTCAGAAACTATGCTTGCTATTCATGGCCTCAGGGCATCAAAGAAGACAGACAAGCAAAAAAGAAAAGGAGAGAGGAGTGTCATGTATTTCAGGAAATACTGTATGGGAGTCTAGCTCTCTTAAGCTATTCTTTGTGAATAGATGAGATTTGTATACAAGTCCTATCTGCTTTCTGCACCTCTGTGCTCCCCAAGTCCTTCTGCAGCTCTCTGCTCCTTTATCCCTTTAATAGATGAAAGGTCTCCCAGCCTTCCTGATGTCTGCTATAGGGTAATTCCATAGTGCCCCTGTCTGGAAATTTCTCAAACATGCAGAGGTTGGGAAGCAGTAAACAGCCAGTAAAACCTTTGAAGTCTGACTTGAACGGTCTTCAGAATCTCCTGAAATTTTGAACTGCAAGAAGGGACTGACAAGAGCTGATAGATGGATGTGAGAAACTAAGGAAATGAAAGGATAGACCTTCCAGGAGTACAGGAGGGCAGTATTAAGAAAATAACAACACAGATGTCTATAGTGTCTACAGGATAATTTAATGACTGTTTTTATGCTTTCTTATAAATGTCTACTGGTAATTAATTGTGCAATAAAGTAACTAAAATATTATTCTCCATACTGGAATAAATGCACRTGGCCTGGTAGCCCCAGGTTTATTTGTTTACCTGTTTCTATAGAAATCCTGCCCCCAGTAAACATAGAACACCCAAAGACATGTTGCAAAACCCAGAAAGAATTGGAACAAAATCTATTGAGCTTACACAACTTCTTCGTTTAGGTAGTAAGCTTTCAGTGCTCACACACTGCTTTTCCTTGGAAAATTTCTTTGCATCTCCTGTCAGAACTCTTAATGTTTCAAAGTATATAATGACAGTTCTCATGTCATTTCCAATCACTGCTCACCCTTATCTTTGCAGATCAAAACTTAAGTATGTCTTCTTTAACAGGCACAAAACCACCTTATTGTTTGCCAGACTTCAGGCCAAAATGCAGCTGAAGCCCAAGCAAGGAAAACCAATCCCAAGTCATGATCTCACGCTCCTGAGAGTGCAGTTGGTGGAGCACATTTTCTATGCATTACCCACAGGCTGCTGGCAGTGTCTCCCTCTGCGAGGGCAGTGCTCACCTGCATCACCTTGCCGTCCTTGCCTCGGTAGAGCGTGTAGAGCTGGTATGCCCGGACCTCGTGGGGAGGGGGTGGGGAGGAGCAGTGGTGCTTGCTTCTGCGCTTGGGAATGTTCTTCTGGGGCTGGGGGAGGGTCTGCTGGTCAGCTGGGGAGAGGGGATCTGACAGTGCTGAAACCTGCATAACACACACACACAGTGTTTTGCCTGTATGAGCACCTGTTCCTGGTGGGAATGGGACAAATCCATTGTGACAATTACAGCAAAAATCACTTCTATCTGAAGACTATCTCTGCCCCAGGAGCATGGTGGGGCTGCTACCCCAACACACCAAAGAGACCCACACCACTTCTGAACAGCTATCCCTTCTTTCTCTCTGCTGTTTTAAATCTACTGATACCTTTTCCTTTGGCTTTTTCTTTTTGCTCTTTTTCCCTTTGGGATCTGGTGACGCTGACCGGGGTTCATCCTTCAGATTGTTCTTCCTCTCAGGGGGCTGGTCGCTGCTTGGTGTGTCATCAGCAGCTGAGACACTGCCCTGCTTGAAGCAAAGACAGGGAGTTCAGGAAAGGAAGGCCTCTTCTTTGATTGCCTAGCTTTAAGCTGCTCTGCACGTGTGAGTGGGAAATGCTTTAGCAGCAGAGCATGACACTGCCTCGGGCAGCTGCTGGGGCCACGAACAAGTGATGGCTCCAAACAGCCTGAGTCCTCAATGGGTTCTCGTGACAGTCCCTCCTCACAGCAGATCTAGCTGGTAATGCCAGGCTGTACCTTGCTCTGTACCACTTCATCCCGTGGCACCGACTGAGCCCTCCTTTCCTCCTTCAGCCTCTCTCTCTTCTTCCTCAGGCTTCTCCCACGATTAAAACGCGAGACCTGGAGACAGATCACACTGTTACTCAGTGATGTCATGCTCTTTCCTACCACAGAAAACAAGTAATAGAGCAGACCTTGTCAGTCTGAAAGGCTACAGATAAAGAGCGTGCACTGCCAGATGGACCCTGATGAGCCAAGCAATGTGGGTGTTTAGGGCTGTGAAAACACACCAGCACTGAGCTCAGTCTGCTGGGGCACTCTGCTGTCCCCTAGAAGGGTGAGCAGGTCTTCTGCTGTCCTTGGGCTGGTTCCCAATCCAAGCCCAGCCCTTTTCAGAGATCCAGAGATGACAAGAAGGAGGGCAAGGTCTCATGCTCTCCTGCCTTCTGGCCTGAAGAGCATTGCAGCATTTCACACACAGCTGCGAAGTATAAATAGGACATAAACATTTTTTCCCCATTGCAAAGCATCCTCCAGTGCTAACCACCTTTCTGGAGATGGCATACACCTGAGGCAGGTAGCAGTAACACAACTCAGGAGGCTCCTGGGTACAGGGCAACTTTCTAACCCCTGGGCCACCACAGGGAACAAGTGCCTCTGCTCCACCCTCTGCCAGTCAGGACACAGAGACCTCTGACAGSACTTCATGCTGAGGCTTAATCTGCACACCTTGCTCACCTTGGGGACTCGAGGGCTCTATGTCAATAGACCTCAGCCCAGCCCACAATCCCAGCAGAAATGTAGGAACCTTTTAAAGCAGAAGACAAAAGAGCAGGGGATGCAGCCTCCCAAGATTAAGTGGCCTCAGCTCCATGTGTATGTCTGTGTTGGGGAGACCTGTAAGGTACCTGTGATGCTTTAGTGAGCAGAAGTGCAACCTCGGGGTTATTGTGCTGTCTGGCAACCTCTAGAGGGGTCTGGCCTGCCTGAGAGAAAAAAGAAAACAGCATTTCCTTCAAAAGACAAGCTACTGGAAACATGGAATTTCTCCAACCAAGTYCAGTATATACTCTGTGCACAGGTGTAAAGTGACTAATTGTGTTAATTTACCCAGATATAATTCAACACTTCACAACCAAGTATTTTCTATTAAGCCTATGAGGAATGCTGAAGGGACTCTATATTAATTTAAAATACCAAAGAAACTGTGTCCTGCTTACATTGTTGACAACAGACGCATCAGCCCCTGCCTCCAGCAAGAGCTTCACCACCTTCTTGTGATTTAGAGCAGCAGCTACATGGAGTGCAGTATCCCCTGCCTGCAAGTCAGAAAGCAGAAAACAAACTTGTGACTCTAGTCCTTGAGTTTCACCCTACAGAATCCACACCTTCCTAAAAGATGCTCAGAAATGAAAAAAACCTACACTTACTGATGCAACAACTAAGCTTAAATAAGGCCTGGTCAATAAAAAATGACTGAGTGGAGAGGAAGATGACAGGAGGGAGCAAGGAGCTACTTGAGCCTGAGTCTGAGAAATGCAGCTGGGGTGCTGATGATCTGATTCATTTAAACCAAGTGACACATGATGCAGCTTGGAGACAGCCCAGCTCTACCTCCAGTAAATGGATATGACATCTGAGGGAAGAACAAGTTTTCCCACCACAGCCTTCCCTTCTTTTTTTTCCTCCAGATTTGATTATTTGGTGTGCAGGTGGTCATGTATCATATTACCCAGACATACTCAGGTAAGTACTGGCAGCAAGATGGTTGGCATGCTCTTCACAGGTTTCCTCAGGAAAACCTGATTTTGGATCAGAGCCAGGAGGCAATCTGGGTCCAGCACTAACACACTGCCCTGCCCTTGTCCGGGTGCAGTGAGGTGGAGACACCCATGATCAGATTTGGGCACTGGTAATAACAGAGCCAGAAGCTGTTCAAATGAGACTGGACACGTGTGGATAATGCCTTCCTGTCCCCCTGGTCTTGCATTTTGCCTTTATAAAATGAGATTTCCTCAGGACTAGTGTCTGTTGCTAACTTAGATGAGGTGTGCTCCTAAATCAAACCATTCTATGGGCAAATACAGAACAACTTTGGGTAGTGCTGGGGCATGAAGGAAAGGGATGTCTCTCTGGGCCAGGTTCATACCAGTTGATCTGAATATTCAGTAGCTCATTTTGCAAGTTAAAAAAGTAATTTCCAAATAAAATTACACAGTAAATTTAACAGGCTGAAACTCATTTTGTTTGTTGTAATATCTCATAGTGAAGAAAGAACATTAAATGTACAGTTCAGAAAACATCTTTATGATCCTCAACTACACATGGAAGATTTCCCAGGAACATGAGAAAATGTGGTTAAGCACCACATAATATGTTTATTTAGCAGATTTAACATGTTTTAATGTACTAATTTCATTCTCTTCTACCACCCAATTAGGCTATGCTATAGGTACAGCAATCAATTACTTCCCAATAAAACAACTATGGATGATTAATCCTAGGCTGGACTGATCATTACTTTGAATTTAGAGCATGCTTTGTCTTCACTTTTATGTCCTCTTAATTCCCTCTACTGCAAAGTGCAGCAAAGAAAAGCATTCAAGAGGAATTTGCACTTTAGTAGCATCTAAATGTCAGTGAGTTGTGCTTCACACGTCTCTGTAATGGCTATAAGATCATTAAATCACCTCATAAATAAGCAATGCTTTAAAGAAATAATGCAAATGTGATGGCAAAATAATAAACCACTGATATGCCATTACTTTAAGGCTATTCTTAAAAGCTTAGGCATTTGGTGGTACAGTGGAACACACAGAGTGAAGCAGGATTACTTGGGTAAGAATTCCTCTTCCCAACCACTGCTGTATGCAAAGGGCACAGAGTCACAATGGGGTTCATGCACTGACCTGGTTCTTTTCATGGACAGAACAGAAAGCACTGAGCAGCACCCTAATGATGGGCAAGTGATTATAACGAGCAGCCACATGCAGACAGGTATCTCCTGCCTGCAAACAGAAACAAAGCTCTGAGCATGTAATCACAGTGAGGAAGCCTCTACTTGTCATGATGTTCAGAGATGAAATAATCCTATTAAATCAGAAAGAGAAGCAGTAATCACCACACACCTCCACAGAACAGCAATGCTGTCTTCTCTGCAGAACAAAATCTGCTATCATGGAGGGGAAAGTTTAGCAAGAGCTGGGGTCAGACAAAGTGAGAGCATGAATTCTTTAACCACTGATGGGAAATACTGGAAAAATAAAATGCTATTTTACTGGCACTACAAACCCCAAGTTAGTTGTATTTTCCCATTAAATCTGTTCTTCTGAACCACAAACCAATGCAATTTGGAACCTCAGCTGAACGTAGAAAACTTCAGTGGCAGCCAGAGCCACATACCAATGAAGGGTGGCACTTCTGCAGCTGAGACTGGGAGCTACACAAAACCCCACAGGTTTCCACTTCTCTGCCCACTTTGTTATCAAGCAGGGCAAAAATATCTGGCTTCCTTTTGTAGATTGTTTTCTTCTTTATCATGCCAGAATCATTACAAAATAGGAGGAAAGCCATCTGAAACTGAAGCCCCCTTGAATCCACCTAATTTGACAGACTGACACACAGTATATATATATGTATGATCTGCAGATCTGAAACTTTTCACCACTGTCTGTGCAACAGCACAACCCCATTTTGGCTCCTTCTATCCTTGCTCAAGAGTTGGGTATAAGTAGTGCATCACTCAGTCCTACCAAAAACATTCCTGTGCATGATCAATAGTGGTTGAGTAGTGGGGGTTTTCAAAATAATTTATAATAAAAATCATAGCTTAAAGCCTCTCTGAGTATTTCTACAAGTTAAAGCAGTATACCTAAAACAAAGTCACACAAAAATGAGCATGTTATTTCCAAAACTCACATTATTTTTGAGGTCTGCTCGAGATCCTCCAAGTAACAAAACACGAGTACTCTGGGAATGGCTATTCTGGCAAGCCAGGTGAAGAGGTGTGTTACCTGCCTTAGAGAAATATAAAAGCCATATTTAGAAATTGGACATAAGCATTAAAATAAAAAAGCTCACAGACCTTTGCACAAGAAGATCCACCCAAGGGTGAAAAACTGCTGTTTTCCAAAAGATAGGAGATGAATGAACCCGGAGACTGAAATCCCCACTTCATTCTGGCAATGGCTTGCCTGGGATACAATAAAGGCAGAAATAGGACAGTATAATGATATCTGCATTGGTCAAATCTGTTTACAGAAGAAAGAACTCTAGAAACTGTCTCATTCATTAGTCTCAAACAGCAGTGTTAAATATTTACTTTAAAGAACTGTAATTCTTGTGTTTTGGGTTTCCCCCATACACCGACACAAAAAACCAACCTGCCATGGCATGGGATCTTTGATCCCAGCCACGACTGCTGCAAGGGTATTGAGCAGACCAGGGTCACAACTCCTGTCTCCTTATGATTGTAATGCAAACCAGCTTAGTTCTGTAAGTGCTCTCCCTGGGCAGGATACAGATTTTAGGCTTTCAAGAAGCTTTGATGTTCAGGAAGCACACCAGTCTGCAGCCAAGGTGGGAAGGGAGGGCAAAAAGCAACCCAAGCCCCAGAGAATCACATGCCATGGTTCCTCAAAGAAGAAAATGTGCAGAAATGGACAGAAATCAAAGAAGTGTTGGTTTGTGTATTGTCTTTCTAACACGGTGAAGAYTGTATTGGTCTGACAAGTTTTTCTGGCAGCATTTGGCTTTTGTTGGCCTGAAAACATTCAGGGTTTTTGGCTCTTGGGAGCCAGAAATTGAATCAACTCAGGTAAAAAGGTTTACCAGGCTTACTATGCTGCCTGTTCATCTTGATTATGTCCTTTGATTTGTCCCCCTTGCTTTCAAGACACAGATCAAAGCTGCAGGGTTTGAATTAGAAAAGCCAACTCTTGGATGCAGTCTTAGGTGTTCCCTTCCATATTACAGACCTGAATGCAGTCTCTAAGCTGTGGCAGGCATGAACATTTTTCTTCTCAGCTATATTGTGTTTAAGTGTCAATTCTTCCTCTCCCAGATTTATCTCTGAAAAGCCTCTGCAGTGCCTTTATCATTTGCTGTTTGGTAGGGTGGCCCTGGTGGGAAGGTATAGGTCCTGCGTGGCAGGTGAGGACTGCAATTCTGGGAGAATCACGATGCCAAGGGTCAGAGCTCATGGAGTGGCTCATCTGGCTCATCTCCCATGGGGTGACAAATCTCTCRCCAACTTCTGAGAGKGAGAGAGGGTCCAGTCTGKGAATCTTCACTGAAATGYACAGACTGAYAGAGAACCTAAAAATACGGCTACARCTGATCTCACTGGATGATCTATCACAGCAGAAAAGGTTTTATTAAGCCAACTTAWATGAAAATAAACTGCACCTCCAGGATGACTGCTGTGCAGGAGGAATACAGCCACCTGTATTCCAYACAGTGTCAAATCCTTCCCATCTTCTGCTGCTTCACAGGTTTGGCAAATCTAATAGCCCATATCTGTCCCATCAATCCAAAATCATACAATGCCCARGTGTAAGTCAACAGCCTGTGGGATGCTCCTGCACATGGCACTCAACCCAGTCTGCCAGAAAAGCTGTCAGAATTATATTGTTACTGTCATCAGTAACACAAAAAGCTGAGAGAACAGAGGAACCATCTTGGGATTAAGTAGACTTTAGCTCTTCATTTTTCTCAAAAACAAAAGGGGCAAAAGCACATTCAAGCATGMAAGATTCCCACATTTTTCAGCAGCTCCTGAGACTGTATCTTGTCCATTAAAAACCACCCAAAGAGTGAAATGCAAAGGATAAGACATCAAAGACTAGTAAAGGAGCTGCTCAGGCAGTATTTAAGCTTGCCAGTCATATTTCAGCCATCAACCCTGCTGAGCTATTTTGTGCACATACTTTCCCAGAGAGGTTGCCTCCAGCTGACATAAACTGGATTGTAAGCTAAATCTTCTCATTCCCTGAGGCACCCAAGCATGCAGGATAACCAGGCTTGCATCTTAAGCCCACACCTTGGTACAGAAGTGTATRTGTATACATAGACAAGTGTATCCAGGGATAGGAGCAAGACTTACAGTTAGGCATGGGAAGTTTTCTGAAGTACCCTTGATACAAATCTAGGTGGGCATTACAGCAAAAGTAATTACAGTAAATAAAAATTGGTAGTTGAAATAATACAAAAGAAGGAATACACATAAAATAATATCAAAGATGATATAATTGCAGACCACAAAGTCACCACAACTGTACAAACATATGCTTCTGTAGTGCCTATACACGTGCACATACAGAATCACTTTGCCCAGGCAACATGCCTTTTTACTCCAAATCTTACACTTTGACCAGCTGTCTCCTTTCTTTCTCAGCCCCTTTTCAGTTGTTGTTTTAGAGACACATTTAGCAAAAATGCTCAGAGATCCCCTAAAGCAATCCCAAAGCCCTCTTGCTGTCATGCAGGGCTGCCAGCTGTGTGATCTGACCAACCCAGCAGTACAGGCATCCAAACCCTGACTCTGCTCACACTATGGGCTGCTACCACTATTTCCTGGACTATTCCATTAACTTCTGAATTACTGAATTGAAGTGCCCCTGAGTTATAACAATTAGAGTGGAACTAAAACCCTTTACTTTGTTATTCTTTCCTCTGAATGGCTCTCAAGGCATTATAAATACCAAAAGGAACATAATCCAGGTTCATTACAAGATTCTGGGAAGAGACCATGCCAATATATTAGGAAGAACTTAGTAACAAAAGGCACTTTTTTTCTGTTTCCCTCTGTGGCTTACATTCCTTTGGCTGTTTAATTTCTGGAAAAAACAGATTTTCAATACCATTTTCTTATTAGTACAATTCATTTCCATTTTAAATCACACCAATCACAATGAATCTCCTCAGTATAAATTAGAGCACCATGGAGATTTCCACAGGAATGGCAGTGTTCCTCAGCTGAAATTAATGTATCATTCAATGCGTTATTGAGTTTCTCCTGCGTCAGCTGTCAAAATATGAATTTCCTAATGCCCGTGGATGAACCATCCAGGCGTGATAAATGGAAAGAAAAAGAAAAAAAATCCCACTAAGAGCTGGTCCCCCACCTGCTGAGAAATGCCATGGCCAGAAATCTCCAGTTCTGAGAATCAGCCACCTTAGACCAGAACAGAAAGCTCCTCCTCCATGGGTCTCACCTTGTTCTTGGCAAGAACGTTGGCTCCTGCTTTAACAAGCACTTTGGCAGACTGACTGAATCCATGCCAACAAGCTTCATGAAGAGCAGTGTTCCCATCCTGAAGAGCACACACATAAGAGGAGAATGTTAGAGGCTCTATAATCAACCTACTCTCTAAAAATTATTTTCATTTTCTACTAGCTTATCTTCTATTTTATTTTTAGAAGAGGGTAAAAACACTGTTATTTGTCTGGAACTTGAAATTAATTATATTTACTCCTAAATTAAACTTACACCCAAGGATTCTCAAGTTTCTGGGATAATCATAGGAACTGTGCAGTCTTTTGCGTAGGGCATAGTATGGTTGTACATTCCTTTAATTCATCCCTTAATAAGCTGAGAACAGACTCTTCAACCAACTATCAGCCTAATATAAAAGCATAACTCAATCAGTAATTTGTATTAAAGAGATGGTACAGCTTTTTCAGCTTTTTTTTCAATGTAATTGTTCCAATTACTCTTGAAGCATCAGACACTTACTAAAGAGCATAAACTGTAACTTTCTCTCTGAGACATTAACATTACTGACTGCCAAAGCTGCCATCCCACAGGGCTTTTGTTTTGTCTGTTACCTTGTCTTGTCTGTCCAAAGCACAGCCCTCTTGAATCAGAGTTGTTATTACATCGGTGTTCCCTACCACAGCAGCCCGGTGTAATGCTGTCTGGTCACCCTGCAGAGAGWAGCAAATCTGTAATTGGTACAATTCCCACCTCATTTTGACAATGCAAATGCAGACAACACATACAGGGGCTGCATCTTCGACACACATACTGTTTAAATCCAAGCTGCCTTCCAAAACAGTCCCCCTAAACAACTACCATAAAAGTTTCCAAGATTAATGAAGTTATTGAAAGTATCAGAACTACAAACCATTTACAGAAGTTTACAAGTCATCACAATTCCAGATACAGAGCTGAAGCATTCTACAAACATGGCAGTATTAGAAGGCAGGGAATGGGGCACATTTGCCTCTAGGTGTCTAACAGTCATCAGTGTCTGTAGGGAACTAAAGGGAATTACAGGCTGTTGTAATTCATCATAATGATCCTCCTGGAYTTACACTAACTGGATAAGGCTCTCCTGCTCTGGCTCTGATTGCTCCATCAGCCTGCTTAGGATAAGGAGCATGAGATGAGATCGGTGTCTTCAGCCCCTCTGATGAATTTACCAATTAGTGCTATGAGGGGAGAGAGAATGAGAACCACAACTGCAGCACCATCCACTTGTTTCACTCGAGCAACTGAGAAAACAAATGACTTTCATTTCTCATTGGCCTGCCTCATAACAGCAACAAGCAAATCTCCTACTTCAGTTTATTTCCTTTAAAGCCAATTTGCTAAAAGAAATTATGCTGATGTGGTCATCTTGTCTGACTGCGCATCTATCTCCTCTCTAACAACTGCTGAACTCATTTGCTGAGCTAGAGAGCCCCAAGGTTAGTCTGCAACCCTTCCAGAAACTGAAGACTAGGGAAACTTAAACCACTGTCCGTGCCCATCAGGTGTGATCTATATGTTTTCTATGTGCATGTTGGTGAGAACCTGATAAAAGAGGGCCAGGAGAAGGATTTAGGAAGCAGTGTGTAGGGATGTGAGACAGGRATCAATGGGAAAATGACCTGCAATGGCTCCACTGCTGCCACAACAACTGGTCCTGGCTTTTCCTTTGAAGTTGCTTTGAACCAGCAATGCCAAAGCACAGCCTGAGTCCAGGAACAGAGACAGGCTTCAAAGCTGCACACAGACATTTTTGGGATGAATAAACAGATTTGGAAACCAATCAATTTCTGCTTATCTAGATAATGGTCACCACAAACACACACAAGGCAGAGATACGCCATGTGTCCTAAAAAGCTTGTAGGAAACCAAGTCATAAATGGACACAAAACTTCTCTGCTAAAATTCTTTATCAGATAATAACAGCACATTATATTAAATACAAAAATTAGAGGAATTTCTGTATTTTTTATTCTAGAGTGTTCAAGTCTTTAGATAACAAGCTTATTTGAGCAATTTGTTCTCAAAGGCAATTAGCAGCTGACTTAAAAACTGGTCTTGGTGGGGCTCTTTTGTGCTGACAGCAAAAAAAGTTATTAATCTATAAAAAAATKAACATTGCCAACCACAGCCTTTCAGTAATACCTACCAGTAAATCATTAAATTGGCTTATAATGATGAATTTGATTTTTAAAAATTGTGTTGAGGGTGCTTTTAAAAAACCTTCTTTTTTTTTTGTTGTTGTTGTTTCTAGAGGTTACATCTTTTTACTTTTGTTCTTGCAACTGGAAATGTATTTTATAAGATTTCAACAAGACAGTAAAGCTTCCAGGAACCGGGAACAAAAAGTATTGGAAAATTGACAGCAGGGCAAGTGCTCTGAACTTACGTGTTTGTTCCAAATTCAAAGACAACCAAAATGTTATGGAAAATGTCCAAATTATACCATCTCACAAGTACAAATGTCAAATAGCTACCAGTTACTATGACTACATGGAAATCTGCTCACCACCAAGCCAAGGAAGAATTTGCTTATCTGATTTTTGATAATGGCACATCTACTTTAGCTGCAGTAGTGAGTCATGTGGGACATTGCAAAAATCATTTTATCTATCATGAAGTGGAAAGTGATCTGCCAACGTACCCGTGTCAAGTGGTATTGATGCACCAGCAAACCTACAGAAGGTATTATAAAACAGACTAAAACAAAATAGCAACTGCCATTGCAGTGGATGGAATCTGAGCAATGAATGGTTGGTTCCTACTGCTTTACAGTCGGGAAAATTACTCTGGAGAAGACAATTTGGGGCAGGATTTGGTTTGTAATTAAGGATCTTCTTCTGGGACAGTAAATAAAGCCTTAAATCAAGGCTGTTCCTGTCCCCATCACAGTAACTGCAGTGAGGTAAAAGACTATTCAGCTTTTGGGGCTTTGTTGATATGACAGCTACTTCTAACAGCATTTCATTTAAATTTTATACAAACACATTTGTCTGTTTGGAAAGTGGGCAGCACACCTCACTGCTGCAAGAACGGGTCCCCCTTGGTAATCCCAACTCATGTGCTGGGGGGCCATACACTGGGGATGCAGAGCAGCACTGGAACAGCTTCAGCCATGCCTAAGCTTTGTCCCAAAATATATTCTGGTCCCTGAAATGGAAGTAGGTGAAGGGTCCTGCAAATGGGCAGGCTCAGGTGCCTCCTGCCCACAGTATGGGCTTTGGTTCTGACATCTTCCCTACAGAAAGCATCCAAGAGTAAGGTCCARCCCACACCCTGACTTGACAGAAAAAGCATCCCATCCATTAACAGGGAGTGTCAAAGGATATCTCAAACCTTGTTTCACCAAGTCAGGCACCTCCCAGTGAAGAGAGGGCAMATATCATTGCTCTGGTGAGGGTCTGTCCCTACCACCACGGACCCCTCAGCCAGCAGGACAGGGCAGCAACAGGTCCACTGTTCCCTTACCTCAGCACAAACATTAMCCTTAAACTGCTTGAAGTGCTATGGAAGCTGAAACACCAGGTTGTGATGGCTTCTGTGTGACAGCCACTGAGCAACCCAGCCATGCAGAGCACAGCCATCCTATAAATAACAGTGCCTGCATCACTGCACTCTAATCTGCCTTCCTCCCCATGAGCAGTGGAGCAAATCCCTGTCTTGCCTCTCATGGAGTCTGAGAAAACAGATTGGTTGTGTTTTTTTCACAGCATGCATTTTCAGACAGTATAATCACTGACTTGCATACCTTTTATTAATTGCTGAAATAAATGTTTCTGAAAGCACTCAACAGCATTCTGCCTTTAGCAAAGCATTAGGGGTCTGTTCCAGAGGCTCAGAGAGCAATTACACCGGCAAATGCACAGTAACTGTCCAGACTATTATGTTGAGCAGAATTTATGATCCTGTTTCCAAGAGATTTATGCCTTAGGAAGAGACTGCAGATCAGCAGCAATGAAGAGAGACATCTCCACTGCCATGTCAGAGAAACATGACCTTGACAGAAACAACAGTCTGCTCAAATGCAGATGTGGGCCCAAAGCCAAAAAGACTCAACAGAAGYAAGGCACTAAGGTCTACACTGGTGAACCCCTTCCTCACACTCTGCCTAGCCCTGAAGGCAACTCAAACTCAGGAGATTCCACTCCAACATGTCCATGCCCTGGACATGGCAGCTTGCAAGGCACACCCTGGTCCTGCACAGCCCTAATGCAGGCAGCTCCCCTCCTCCCTCTGGCCCTSAGAGTGCCCTTGTCACACACCTGATGGAWGAAGATCCATGCAAGTTGCAGGTACAGCCACCACCCTTCAAAATTAAGCCAGCAAAGAAGTGGCCCCTGGCTCTTCCACAGTAGCCCAGAGGTAGTGGTACTCACTCACTTTGTCTTGGCATGGCAGCACTGCAGTTTTGAAAGTTCTCCACTTTTAGGAAAAAATCTTGGCATTCACTGGCATAGTAAAAGGCTGACACTGGGAGACTGGGATAGAAATCTGCATGCCCTGATGCAGAGGATGCAGGACTGCACATCTAAGAGCTCTACCTGCAACAGGGCTCCTGCACAGCAGTAGGTACATTTTCACAGGGGGGAAATCATGCTCTTTTCAGAGGGTTTAAACACCTGCTTTCAGGAGAGGCTTACAGGATGGGAGTAAGAAAGGCAGACACCTGAATCTTCACTTTTCCCCATGGACTTTGGCATTACCCTTTCTTTAGTACTTCTCTGTTGGCATGGCTGTTGGCATTTGATTAGTGACCTGAGTTTGCAACTATCTCCCAGAGCTTCCTCATGTGCTGACTGTCTTAAAACAGTGGATGCAATCACTGGGACCAGGCAACTTGGAAATTGGGCAGGTATCTATTTACACCTGAAATTCACCCCAGGGAAAAAGAAACAACACAAGTGACTTCCAATACAGTCTCATGTAGATTTCTGACAACTCTCCTGGTCTCTATTATGGACTCTGAAGACCCAAATTAATGAGATTTGGCTTACATTAGTTTATAATACATGTTAACTTTTCCCTTCTCAAAATCCCAACCTATAACCACATTTTKTCCTGCACATTCCTATTCTCCAGAGCATCCAACAGTTGTGTACAATCTCCTTTAAAGCCATTCTCCCATGTGACACTTTGCCTCCTCACTTCTGTGTTTGCAGAAATCAACAAACTATCTTGCTGCAGGAGAATTGCACCAAAATCATAGAATCATCAAATGGTTTGGGGTTGGAARGGACCCAAAATATCATCTGATTCCAACTCCCTTCCCATGAGCAGGGATACCTTCCACTAAACCAGGCTGCCCTATCCAGCCTGGCCTTGCACACTTCCAGTGATAGAGCATCCACAGCTTTAGCCAATCAAAAAATAAACAACCAAAACAACCAGAAAAAAACAGATGGCTTCAATCCCTGAYACAAAGTGCTGAACAGCACCTGTAAAGTCATATAATATCAACTCAAGCCACTAAATTCACAGCAAAAGTATCAGAATATTCTGAAGTTCAAATATATCTGTTAAATACTTGGAGGAGCATGCAAGCATATGTGGATATCCAGAAGCAGCTGTAGACAAAGGGAATTGAATATGCTCTCAGCGTCTCTGTGCTGCTCTCCTCATCTTTTGCTAGAGAGGCAGTCATGATACACATTTAAGAACAACTTCACTCTGCACAATAAATGATGATGCATGACCAGCAGAAGTGATCAAGGCATGAAAAATACTCATGAACAAAACAAATTACAGCTTAAATGAAATGGGACCACAGGAATAAGCCACTTTGCATAYTTTCATTCAGCTAGAAATGATTATGAACCCTGGGCTATTATTCCATTTGAAACTAATTTTCTGCTTCTTTAACTGGAGCTTCCAGAGAGGAAGTTTCGGGGCCTTTGGCCTTTGTTTTAAATGAACTTGTTTTCCCAGCTGGATTCCCAAGGGTGCAGGCAGGGCAGGAGGCTGGGTGCAGAGCACAGAGCACCAAGCAGCCATGCAGCCATGCAGCGAGGGAGYGCGGCCATGCTGCAGAGCCGCATCAGGGATTTGCAGCATGCACCGGGATAGGAGTAGGGCAGGAATGCACAAGAGCTCTAACCTCCTTCTCTCTCTCTGATCTTCTAGGTTCCTTCCTAGCCTTTCTCTTCTGGTTGCTCTTATTTTTGTCATCCTTGATTTCCTTCACCGGGACAATTTTCTCCTGGACTATTTCTGAGGTGGGTGCTGTATGGACACTCATGGACCACTCAGAGATGGCACTGGGATCCCAGTAAGAGTTGTCAGCATTGGCAGGGAGAAGGAAGGAGCCAGCTCCAGGAGTGGCAAATTCTACAGAGCTGGACTCCACCGGCTGAAATTCATAATAATCCCACTCCAGGCCACTGGAGGTCATTCTTCAACTAATTCTTAAGGCTCTTACTGTGTTAAGGGAATATATCTGTAGAACATGAAAGGGAGCACTTTAATCTCTCCACAACAATTAGCAGCTTTTAAGCTTCTGCTTATCATCTGGCAAATTAAAACTTAGTCTTGAATTTGATCAAAACTCCAAAATAAAATTTTTAGGTTTCTCTTGTTATTTTGAAAAATGAAACGTAGGTCATCTTTTTGGATTTTTGTGTGCCAGCAATGCCAAAGACCACAATCAACAAAATAATTTGCTTTTTGATTAAATATAATACTCCCCACTCCCAGAGATGTTTTTGTATCTGAACCTAAATCTGTATTCCTGAAAAACAGCAATGAAACATACAGCTGTTTATCAACACTTGAGACTAAGATGCCTTCATGGCCAATAAGCACACAGTAGAAGTGACTGAAGGCACAGTCAGTAGATTGCAACTAAAAGAGACTACAAATATATTATGTGGGGCATAAACAGTAAAAATTAATTGTACAAGGAGAAGCCATAAGCAGAGAACCTTCTTTGAAGACCTATGTAAAAGGAAAGCAGAAATATTTTGGTTAATACCAACTGCAAGCAAAAATCTTCATTTGGAGTTCTAGACTTCCTCCTCTTACAAGACAAATCCAAATATCCAAATCCCTTTGAAATTCAGCAGYTACTGAGGCTCTCCTCAATCCCAACCAAATTACTACTGCTATTAAATACAGAGCTACACATCAAAACATTTTAAAGAAACAGTATCTATGAGTCCAGTATGCATCTACTCTGCTGATATTAATCACCACATTTAGAAGCAGTTTCCAATTGTCATGGAGAAAGCCCCTGAGAAACTCGTAAGACAATRTGTCTTCTATGAGCTGAGTATTTGTACAAGTGCAAGACTCTTCACTGAACTGAAATGAGGCTAAACATTGATTTACTGTTTTTCCATCATGGCTATCACATTTGCATATAAACATCATAGACTTTATTCCTGGATGATTAAAACAAATGAACCAGACTTATTAAAAAACAGTTTCCACAGAAACTCAATTTGTCCAAACCAGTGGAAGCTCTTGCTTTCTTAAAGCAGCAGTTTTCTCAGGAAAACCRGCTGCATTTGTAAAGTATCTGCAATTTTGTCTTCAATACCTAATGAACCATTTCTGCTGGGAGAAGTCAAAAAGCATACCCAGGATACATCTGAATAAACTGATTCTCCCATTGCACTTGCAAATCTGCTCCATTTCACAGATGGGTACATGGAAAGAATAAAGAGTGCTGGAAACAAATTTTCTTCCTGGAAAAACAAGTTTCCCTGCAGAAAGCTGGCCACATCAGCCCCAAGCCTGTCAGGCAGACTGCTCACGTCTCATAGGGGATCAGCTACTCAAGCAGAGAAAGAAACCTTTTAACTCTATAAATGCAAGCAAATGCCCAAGGGCATTTTTAAAAGGCACCTAGACATTTCCAGTGTCCTTCTACTAGTCAAACAGGTGCCTCTACTAACACCTTTGGACCTCTATGGCCTTTGAAGACTCTCCACCTTATACATTACAGGTGGAACAAAAGCAATCCTACTTCAAGCCTCTTCCAGTGTGCCATCAGAAGTTAGCAATTAATTTGGAGAAATCATGGCTCTTCAACTGCTGTTGCACATTTCAGCATATACCTTCTCCACCAGTGAGGGAACAAAAACCACRCTACCCGTCACTCAAAGCACCTTAAAGCCTGCTCCTAGATTAGAACTACTCTTACAGAAACTCAAGAAATTCCAGCAATCTACGCATTTTACCAAATGAACACAAACTACCCTTTGCTAAATTCAAAGCTGGTTTTTGTGGGGATGCCTCACCACACACTAGCCTCAGAGATGTGACCACCCCCACATGAAGCATAGTGCCATCAGTTTGGTCTCCCCATGGCACAGCACTGTGCTATGGGCAGCTGTTTCGGATGCTGAGTGCTGTGTCTACTAAAAAAGCATCTCCCAATTCAGGCAAACATGGCAATGGGTTGTGTCCCCTACCTGATGTCCTCCAGTGGGTTCCCACAATGAACTCCTAGTGCATTTCTACCAGAAGCAGCAGATGACGACTCTCACACCTGCCTGGCACAAGCAGAGCTCTTATAAAGCTCTGCAGCTTGAACAAGAGGGCTTAGCTATTCACTGAAAACCACCCCATTTTACATTGTTTCCCACRCACTTTTGCATCTCCAAATTAGAGGTTACATCTCTGAATTGGAAAATAGAGAGACAGATTTTGTTTCCATTTAATCCTGCTTCAAAGAAGTGAATGTCTACTGTTATAAACAAATTATCTTTTCCCCTCCAACCCAAGTTAGAAGGTTGTATTTACTTACATCATCCTGAATATCCAGATCACAACCTGCCTTCAACAAAACCTGGACAACGTGGAGATGACCCTTGTAGGCAGCAAGATGCAGGGGGGTCCGGCCATGCTATGAATGAGAAGAAAATAATAACACCTTAAGATGAATTTTTATGCATGGTATAGTTGAATAGAGTTTTAGCTCCTTTTCATCAYTCTTCTGTTTGTACTTCACTGTCTGAACCTGCAATAGTAGCAACTGACATGTATTAGTGTGACAAAGGCATTACCTTGGTTTTGTGAAAGCTGAAAACTTCTCCACCTTTCAGTTTATCCAGATGACACTCTACAAAAAGGGATATTATATTCACATAAGGGTACTTCCTTACAAATTCAGATCTGGCTCTGTGTCCATGCCTAAGCAGAATTCATGACCCCTTTGTTTCTGTCCCTCAGAAGCATGGAATTATCAACTGCTGTCACCTTCCCTCTGTACAGCCAAGTTGCAAAAACTGGCTAGTTCATATATTGTAATGGCCACTGCCTTTGCAACAGAGGTAAGAATTACTGAGCTGTTGCACATGACAGATGCTCCCCTAAAAAGGAATGGAAGGCCTGTAATCACTACAAGTGACTTTGTGTGTATGACAACCAAGTTCACTTTGCTAAAGATCTGCCAGTTTGKTTTTTTTTTWAATTTAAAAWTAAGACAGTACTTATTTTTACCTCTCTCTAAAATCTCAAAGTGAGTGAAACACCTTAAGATCTGTGAAACGACACCACTAAAACTGTTCATTGCAGATTATTTAATGGCAGTAAAGAAAATGGGATTCCAGCACTTGCTAAATTCACAGAGTATCTTCACAAAGAATGCTGTATTCTCCACTAYGCATTTTGTGAGGGTCACACTAAGAGTTACAAAACTCTTCACCTGTATCTGTTATATATCTATTCCTTCACTACCAGTGCTGTCTCCTGTTTTTCCACCCAATGATTTATCCTGCAAAGGAAAATGAACAGCCCTTATACATCTACCACAGAAGGGGCAACCTTTCAAGAGCTGTCTGACAAGTGGCTTGGAGTACACAGAAGRCAACCATTGGCTCTCTGAGGTTTTAACCAACTTCTTCAGTAAGAAGACTACTTCAAGTATATAATAAGCCAAGCTCAAGACAGGATTGTTTTCATACAGCAAACCCCATGCCCACATATCTGGTAAAGCCTTGTTTACTTGGCTCTTCAGAGCAAAAAGGAAAAACACTGTTGGGAATCAACAGAATGGCTGAGGGCAAAAYGTTTATGCCATTACTGATGGTTGTGCTGGGCTTCAGAAACACAAAGTGCTGATTGATTGTCCTACATTATTGACTTAAAGGGGCAGATCTGAGGGCAAAATGCTCACCCACACTATGACCCCTGGGTCTCTCAGAACCTGCCATTGTCCCCTGCTGGCAGCAACAGTTGATTGCTGTGAGAGAAACTTCCATTCTTGCCCTGCTAAAGGTGTGGGAAGGGCCCATTTTTGTYGTCACCACTGCCCCTGGGCATCATCCAGCCTTCTGCCTGGGTACCTCTGGCTCAATCTGGCCACAGGTCCCTAAAATCCTGTCCCTATATCGAAGGGCACTGAGCTGCACTGGCCACACTTCCTTCTCCATCARCCTGGAGGAGAGCCAGGGGTATGTTGCTGTTCCAGCTCACTCAATAGCAGGAGGCATAAAATCCCCAGGAAATAAGAGGGATAAAAAGAAATAAAGAAATAAAAAAGAAGAATAAAATAAAATTTTAAAAAATACCAAATTGACAAATCATTCCCAACAATGAATGTATGTTTAGATTATGAATATATGCTTCAGCACATTCAGATTTATGGGTCCCGACTTTCTACATTCCTTAATGCCAATAAGTAAATCACCTAATCCAGGCATCTATCTCACTTCCTGGAARGTTATTAATACACCATGAAAGCAATTTATAGCAATCTGTCCATGGAGAAGGAAAAATCCCAAACAAACCCAACCTGAAGCCAGCTCATGTGCTTTAAAAGGAAAGTGTCATTTACATGAATATATATTCCAGCAGGGAGTATTTCTGATAAGATAACCAGCCCTAACCAGTAAAAAAATACTGACATGCAGTTAAAGGTGCTGTGTTAAGAGTAAGCTATGAAAGCAGAATAGGAGTTTATTTGAATACAAGGGACATATTTTCCTCASAAAACACACCTTGCTGGGCAATTGCCACATGAACCACACCTGCTGGCACGGGTGAGCTGGAAGACTAAAGGATCATTTTTATTCCAGAGTGTTCCTGTGTTTCTGATTYTCTATCCAGAAACATAGGTTGAGAGGCATCTCACCTACTGGAAAATCCTAAAGAGAAGCCTTCAGGAGCCAGAGCTCCTGCACACATGCAGTTCTTGAGTTCTTCCTACTTTAAATTGACACTATAAACAAAAACCATTACACCAATCAGGAGAAGAGACTGGGAAGGAAGATCAATTCCAGCATATTACATTTATTAGAGGCTCAGGCTTTTGGAAGAGCACTAATCATCTCAAGATTAATCACAACACTGCAAGAACCAGCAATGCCAGATTTTATTTTTCTTCCCAGCAACATCAAAATGAGAGCAGAGATGGGTGGTACAGCTGAACACTGTTCCAGTGCAGGCAATGCAAACACTGGACAGACATCAAAGCCCCACACAAATACACATGCACTCAGGTATGAATGTACACACACATGCACACACCAATCCAGAAGGAACTGTGAGGAAGAGACAAGGCAATTTGGGTGCCCCTCATGCTGTGATGACAAACTTTGAGCAGAGTAAGTTTTGGAGACAAATACTGAACAAGTCCATGTCACAGCAGCAAGTCAGGGCTGCTCTTGCCTTCATGTCTTTAAGTCAAACCACCAGTCCATCAAGTTTTTCTCTCACAGCAATTCATCCTACCCAAAATATATAGGGGGCAGAGAGAGGAAGGCAGACAGACAGAACTCCCTCTGTGTGTCTCCTCCATAAAGACATTCTGCACTCAATGCAGCAGCAAAGAGGGGGTTTATCTGAATACATACAAGAGTCCTAGGAGGAAAGAAAACATACAAACCAGAGTGTCTTGTAGATGCTCACTTCAAGGACACAACACCAAATCCAGGGACTGTTCCACATGCAGATTACTGACTTAAAAGCTTGTGAGCCTTGACAAATATGAACTGTAATGTTTTGGAGATTATTACAAATGAGAGACTGCTACAACTTGGGATTAATGAACCAATAAAGCAGTCATTCATATGTTAAAAAAAAAAGCAATTTGCACTTCTATTCAAATGTAAACAATTGCTTCATCAGGCAACAAATCATACAAATGGTCCTGTGTCACGGACTTATTGACAAAATAAATGGGACCTATTGGACTAAGGCTGCCACTTCCAACCACCGTGACACACTGCTGTGGCTGTGGGGTGTATGGGGTAGCAGCCAAGCACTGCAAACAGCCACATGAACTCCAGCAGTAAAATGCAAGGGGCGGTTTTTGTCTGCATTAAATCTGTGCTCTAACATGCAGACATTGACAGACAGCAGATACAGCATTTAAAAGCAGAATTCTCTCAGCATCGCTGCCCATGTGTGTGCACTCCATAACCAAACCCAYACAGGGGCCTCAGCACCATGAGCTCCATGATCTGTCCTTGTGTTTCTGTAYGCATAGGTACTTTTCTGCAGGTAGATTCAGTTCTCCATCTCACCCTACCCTTGTGATGCACAAGGACTGTTATTTATTCATCCCTTCTGCACTCAGAATAAACATGCCTGTCTGTATTTTATTGGAAAGCCTGAAAGCAAASTCCAAGTCCCGTCACATTGTTCACACTGATGATTTGTTAGACTGTTCTCCATGAATACCCTGCTCACTCAAGTCAGCAGAAAGCTTCTCACTGAACCTCAACAGGCATTCAAAAAGTTCCTAAGTGTTTGTTAGTCCCTTTTAATTTATCTTTATTTATTGTTTAAAACAGACACAAATAGCTTTTCAAACTGAAGGAGTGCAAAAATGTGAAAGCACCAAAATACATTTATTTTTTTTGTTTCTGTCATAGCTTAAAAAAGAGGAAAAAGAGAGACTGCTTTAAAGAACACAGCACACTCTGAAGTTGAGACCTAAAGTACCCCAGCATTACAAAAGTGTTGCCATATGATGTGTTCATAACATGACTACTTCAAAAGTTAAATCAAACAATTACTGACTCAAAACAGAAGCACTACTTTTTGCATTTCTTTAGGGCTTTTTTTCTGAATGATCATCCATTCTCTGCACAATTCAATTTTATAGCTATGATCAATGGAGGAGCCTGCTCCAGCACAAGTTTCTCATGGATTCACAGGCCTCTTTCAGGCATCCACTTGTTCTGATATGGGTCTGCCTCCACAGGCTGCAGGTGGATCTCTGCATCCCCATGGACCTCCATGGGCTGCAGGGAAATCTCAGCTCCACCATCTGAAGCACCTCTTCCCACTCCTCCACTGACCTTGGTGTCCGCAGCGTTGTTCCTCTCACATATTCTCACTGCTGTTCCCTGGCTGTGATTACATCTTCTATGTAACKTTTTTTTTCCTTCTTAAATATGTTATCCCAGAGGGGTTACCACTATTTCTGATTGGCCAAGCCTTCACCAGCAGCACATCCATCTTTGAGCCACCTGGCAGTGGCTCTGCCAGACCTGGGGAACAGYTTCTCACAGAAACCACACCTGTAGCCCTTCCTGCTACCAAAACCTCRYCATGCAAATCCAATACCCTCAGAAAAAGGACAGTAACATCCTGGGAGGACAGCAAGGCACATCAGCTCAGCAAAAGTTCCAAGGCTTTTGTGCCAAAGATGCAGCTGTCAATAATTTCACTGAAAGAGAGCTCTACTACAAAAGGACTGAAAGAAGGGACAAGTTTTCTTGCTTGGAAGAAAACGCTTAAGTTCTTAGTTTTCCAGTTTTTGCAGTTTATTCAACAAAGTACTGGATAAGGGCACCTGCTTGTTAGATCAGCCAGTATGTATGACCATTTGTTAAGGGTATTTTTTGCCTTTTTCATAAAGGAATCAGCTACACATTTCACACCTGTGAAGAATGKCAGACAAAAAGGTGTATAAATGGAAATCATCTCTTTGTCACACACATCAGGCAGAGCACTAACAGAGCACCCTGACCAAGCAGGTGCCCTTKGAGAAGAGCAGAGCCACAAAACCTCTGCTGAGCACCAGTCCTGGGCCACAACCCCACAGGGCTGGTGGCAGAGGTCCAGCACCACAAGGAGTGCTCAGTGCATGTGCCACGCAGTGCCACCAGCCCTCTCCCACTGTGGACTCCCTGATGTCACATTGTCATCACCTGTGTGACCTAGTGGCTCCTCTTTACATATTTTAAAAGGCCCYAAATCTGGAATAAGCCTGAGTGTCCCTCACTGGAGTCAGAGGAGGCACACATCTCCATACYGATTTCATCTGCACAGATGCCTTGTTAGTAATGCTGTCAAAATGAGACAAGTGCATCCTCACTGTAATGCTGAAGTCAGCACCTGGACATGTGTATGTGTATTCTCCATTGGCTTTTGTTTCTTTCATATTCTTCCTCTTTCTTTCTGAAATAATCTACTCAGAAGTGACAAAAATGAAATACTATTCTGCAGCTGAATTGTTTGAATTGTTGCTTACTGAAGCAACWATTAATCACATCATATGACCTTCCATACAGGACAAAAACAGAACTGGAAAAGTCAGCTGTAAGGCCACTAGTACTTGGTTTGTTACAGAAAACATCCTTCATTTTTCCTGAGCTATGCTCGATTAATCCTTTCTGAATAAAGAACTCTACCATTTATCTCTAGATCCTGGACACTTTAATCTGTGGTTCTGTGGTGTTATTCACAACAATTGGTCTGTGCTCACAGATGCAGAGTAGAAATACATTTAAAGCCTGCTGTGATGGGGGAACCTTTTCTTTCCCTCCAAAGAGCTTTGTCTCCATGTGTCTCCCTCCAGTAAAACCCAGAGAATTCAGCAGGTTGTTTGGTTGACAAGTACCAAATCCTTTCTTTTTTCCTTTTTGGAAGCAAACCCCTATAATTTATACTTAGGCAGAATAACCTGAAAACTACTAATAAAATCAGAAGACATAYAGGTAAACCAGAACTATGGCATGCACATGGATAAATTTATTTTTATGCTTCATTGTGCAGTAAGTTTTGTCTTGGGGAAGAAGAGGGTTCTGRGTATCAATGTATCTGAAAGCTWGGTCTGTTTTACTRCACTTACAAAAAGTCTGCCATCTAWTTWCCATTCTAAAATTAAGAACCTCTATCCTGAAAGTTGTCCTCATTTTGTGCTTGTTCTGCTTAGTAGAAGACTGCACAAGAACCTGYTGCTGTGATGGCTACAAAACCCCTCCAGATTTSCAGTTTCAATATTTGATCCAATTCTTGAGTCTAATTTGTACATCCTTGCTCTTGTGACAATCTTGTCCTTAACYTTAAACAGCTCTTTCTCCTTCCAGCCTTTGTGTGTCATCAGATTAGCAAGCCAAGCTCTTCCAGGGTCTGTTTATACAGCCTTTCATAGGCAAATGTGCACACGCTCTCCCTATGCAGCTGGCAGGCTGGGTGAGAGCCAGATGCAAACTCCACACTGGGTACACCTGGACAGGAGACCACAGAGCCTGAATGGATGGGCACTGGTGAGGGCACCAGGTTGGTCTCACACCTCTTGGTTCACACTGAGCTCAGCTCTCTGGCTCACAGCGTGGGAAGAGTAAGAGCCTGTGTGCCTTTGAAACAGCCTGTACACACAGCCTTGGCTGCTGCTCTGAGAGAGCCCCTGCTCCTCTGTGTGCACTCCTCCACAGTCTTGCAGATCTGACTTCATCTCTTCTGAGCAGGGCTTGTCACCAGGCTACAAAGTACCTCATCTCTRCTGTCTGTCAGTGTGCTGGGATGCATCCAGAATGACAACAGCAACAGCTTTTGTCATCTTCCCTCTCTGGGCTCCATGGGGATGACCCTCAACTTCYAGCAAAGAATAGCTACAATGCTGTAGTACCTGGTGAGCTACAGGGGTGGCCTCAGAGCTCACAGCTGTCCAAAATGATTGACATCACATCTCCACACAAACACCAGCACTTTGCACCTGGCTGCAATTCTGCTGCCAAATGAGCTTTGTTTTGATTTTCCACACAGAACAAGAAAGTAAGGGAGCCACCCTCTTCACATAGGAAAGAAAAACTTGTCAACTCTAGGAAGTATGTATTATATCAAATTAACCTCATTTTGCATTCCAAAATCAAATCTACACTATCTGTTTCTTACTGTAATCRGTAAATGTCCCTCAGCAGCCTCATCACCTTAAAAAAATCCTGAAAACAAACAAATAAAAGAAAACACAACCACAAAACCCTGAGCTACCATTCAGGTAGGTGTAAGTCAGTATTTCCTGGTCTATTACTGACTGCCTTTAACAGTTGTTCATCAGCTACAGAGCTGCTTGGACAACAGAACMAAACAGCCACTGACATGGGACTGTTCATGCTTATTACAGCTGGGCTTTGTAWCTACCAGCAAGAGGCTACTTATTTTGGCCAACAGAACTTACAAACACAGGTTGTCCTTGGATCACTCCAACTTTCAAAATAAGTATTGTCTACAACTCAAACACTGTGAAGGGACTGAAAACAACTGTCACTGACAGATAAGCATTCTGTCTTTTCCTCTTTTTATCAAATGTGCTTTCTATGTGTAAACATTAGCTTCCATACATATGTAATGTTCAAAACCAATATGGAAACATAAATAAAAGTAGATAGGATGGAGAACAACAGTTCATCAAAACAGCATGACCCAAATGTTATGTTACAGTTCTAAAGATTTGACTTACCTAGTTCTTTTTAAGGTTTGTTGCTGATCAAACCTCTGCAACAGGCAACTACATCTCATCTTTTCTAAGATAGTATTATTTATAACATGTTGAGCAWTAGGAATAGGTATCAGTTTGAACTCACTTGTATCTAAGCAGAAATCCTTTGACTCTTACTTTTCTCAAAGGTATGGGGAACACAATTTGCAACCCCCAAGTTTGGAACTGACTAAGGGACTACAYAGAATAAATCAATGAAGATGTTGGGTAAAAGTGAGGCTGCTGCACCAAGAGACTTCAGCAGCAAGAAACACTTTCTGCATCCCTTTACCCTGCCACAAGAGGTGGCTTTTCCCCATCCCCTCAYGCAGGGAGATGGGTGCCTTGAACTGCCTTCCCTTGACAGTGATGAATCACACCATTCATCAGGTCACACAATGTTCAAGTCAGTGCATGCTTTGAAAAACGTTGCTCCCCTCTGTGGACACGCTGTGTTTGCAAGGACTAAGTGTTCATCACAGCTGCACCCACTGCAAAGGGTACAAACACAAGATGTGCACTATATTGCAAATGTGCGTGAGCTATTGAGTGCAAACTTTGAGGAAACCTGAACACTAACTTCAGTCACATTCAGACTGGTAAAACTGGGAGGGCATTTTCACAGACAATGGTCTAGAAGAGTTACATTAGTTCCCAGGGCTTTTGCAAAGCGTTTTTCTCTCGTTACCTTGGTAACTGCTACCTTGGCACCCCTGTTGATAAGCTGCACCACATTCTCCACTTGGCCTTTGTAGGCGGCTACAAGCAGGCGTTCTGAAAGCACGGCGACCACATCCTGCTGGCTCATGAATTAGGAGAGAAAGGTTTTCAGGTTTCTTCAATCCGAAAACAAAGGCTTGGGATCAGCTCAAGCAGCATGCAGGCAGGCAAGGAAGGATTCCAGCTCCCYGGACAGTGATGCTATTGCTATGCCATCCATTGGACCTGTGGATCAGAAAACAACACTGCTGTCAGCCAGCTTTCAGGCACAGGGCACTACAGCAGCTCCTCCCTTAACATTCATCTTGTCACTGGTTTGGGAGAGGATCACAAAAACTCCTCAGAACCGCCTGAAGACATTGCACTTCTGTTACAAGGTGGAGAGATGTAGACAGTAGCACATTTTCAATGTGCCCTCATTCCCTCCCCTTGGTTGGGGCAAAAATCCTTAAACTTTCTGAGAGCTTAACTCACTTTCAGCCTAACTTCAATTTGTGTGGTCCCCTTTCATCTTCTCTCCTCCCACCAGGTTTCCTGGTCTTTAATTAGCCAAGGATGGGTTAACTACTGTTAGCCAAAGGAACAAGAATAGGTTATAGTTACTGGCTGCTGATATAAATATACAAACCTCTGCCCTGGAAGGATTGAGTGCAGTCAGCAATTAAAGGCAGCTGACTGTTCCCTCACGAGTATAAAATGCTTCACAGCCTCCCATGAACCATCCCAAGGACACTGCTGGGAGAGATCACAACCTGCTACTGGGAAACACTAATTTTTGCTGCCACTGAGAAATTATGTTCTCCCCACTGAGCTGACATCATGCTCCACTGACTCCAGAAACAATTCAGATTTAGCACTCCTCATGCAAACTGTGAATATGTTTGTCTGCCCAGGCTCCACTGACCCATCCAGTGAGCCATCAGAGCTGAAAAGAGTTTTCTGATATAATTATAGAAAATGTATCCACTGATCACTTTGAGCTGTGGGATCCAGAACCTGCCCAGTCTGGGAAGATTTCAGCTTTATTTGTGCTTTTCTCACTTTAGTATTTAATTGTTTCAGTACAGGAAAAACACCTTCAAAATATCCAGTGTATTTACAAATTATCTGTCCTCCTCTCTTGAAATATCACTGCACTGCCCCTTAACAGCCACCAGTACTAAACACTCTGCACAGTCAAAGAGTAATAGGTACAGGGTCCCAATGATCTTGGAGATCAATACTGGAATACATGTCTTTCACCCTTATGTCATCCTTTAAATCCATCTCAGAACAGCAATAACTAAACCTGTAGGTTAATCTGTAGTAGTGGACAGTAGCAGAATTTAATTTGCACTCTTAAGGTAATCTATAGTAACAAATCTTAGAACACTTTATGAGCTTTAATTCTTATGACTTCGAGGTGAACAATATGCAGAAGAACATTACATGCCTTTTTGAAAAAGGCCCTTGAAAATATAGAAAAGTTACTGCTTTCTCTGAGATCAACAGAAAGTTATGCCAAAGCCAGTAAAAACTCCAGGTAACTGACTCTTGATTTCTAAGTATAAGCATTAGGCAATACCATTTCCATGTAAAATATTCAAGTTAGCTTTTCCTCACCTTTCTCTTTCTTTCAAAGTGCAAACATATTTGGAGCAACAAGGAAACAGCTGCACATTTATTCAGAGAAACCAGACAAAGAGTTTCTGGGCTTCAAAGTCAGCATAACATAGGACAGCAGAGAAGTGGTGCTATACCCTGTGCCACTGAACTGGTTTCACCTACACCCTCGGTGTGATGGACACAGTTTGTACCCTGGTAACATGGAAAATAGGGAAGATGGAAGAAAAACCCCTCACGTCCTTCACTAGCACATCATACCCTGCTCCTCTGGCAGAGTGCTGTACACATTATAGTACAAACCATTTTAAAAGTGCCAAGAAACACAGATGGCCTACACTTAGTAATTTGATCTGTGACAAACAATGCAAGTTTCAACCTCACCTCCTTGAGTATTTGATTTCCAGTTACTCCTGCTTCCGAAGCAAGCGGAACACCCACCCTCTCTCCATGTCCCCCACCACCCACCCATGATCCTGGCCCCCTGCTCCCAACACATCCCTTACTCCATCACATCCCAAACTGGTGCTTCCATAACCCAGGAGCTCACCCCACAGCTCTCCTCCATGATCAGTACACAGTGCAGGGCACACCTTCCAACAGGGAGCTTTTCAGGCAGAGGATAGTGTGTTTCTGTGCCAGCCCCTGCCTGTGCAGTGGGAATTTCCAGGTGAACTGTGCCATCACTTGTTTGTCCCCTTATCCCTAAGCTGTCTGCCAACACTTTGGCTGGGGGCATCTACAATACACTGACATATTAAAACATCTCTGGTCAGAAGCTGCTTGGTTTTCTTACCTCTTAAAAACAAAACAAAACAAAACAATGCAGTGACATCATTGTCACTGACAGATTTGCTTATTCACTACAAAAATCTCAGTCTCAATGGAGTCGTTTTCCTGACACACTGACATTTTGGAGCACGTCTGCAGAAACCATAGCTGCTCATCACAGCCACCACTAGAAAGACACTAATATCTGAACAATCTAGGGCTGGAAAAGTCTGGATAACCTATGCAAGGTGAAGGCTGGAAATCATACTCCCTAGTTTAATTGCTCTCCCTGCCTCACGCTGCCTTCCCATTACTGCAGCACACTGAGACGATGAGCCTCCTCCTGCCATACCCTGCCACACTGGAGTGATGGACTGTGACCACGTCACTGCTGACATGGAGTTTGCCTTCTTGTCTGTTCCACCACTTGGATAAAAGCATAACACGGAGCTGATTCAGCTCTTGGTCTTTTAGGGGTGTCTCCCACTTTGCCCAGGTCTCCAGCAGGTGTCGGTCCTGTTCCCACAGGGCAGTCACAGCACGAGCCTGGTTCCTGCTCAAACAACAGGTCACATTCCCCACCACATCTGCTTTACATCTCCTCAGCTGGGATTATTTGCTATTCAGAAAAGCACGTCCAATTAGAATAGGAAGCCCAGACAACTGAAAGACCAACTTTCCTTTTCTCCTGAGCTGCTAGAAAAAGGCGACGGGCACACAGCGCAAGTGGGAACAGCCTTCTCATTCCCCTCTCCACAGACCCACCCCCAGCACAGTGGCTACACTGGCAGTGGCACTGCTCCCCCCAGCTTTAACTCTTTACATGCCTCAGACACACAGAGCGTCTTTCCTTGACCACGTCTGCACCCCCAGCAGCAGGAAGAAGATACCAGATGCCCGAGGACTACAATTAAAAGCTTGACTGCTCCTTTCACACCCAGATGGTGCAAAATGAACCCGACAGCACGATTACAGGCACTGCATCGCATCCCTGCTGCCAGCACCTGCTGCCCAGAATTAAATCCCTCATTATCATCCCCAAGATCCAGAAGCTCAAGGGACGCACAAACCAAGAGAATACTCAAACCTTATGCCTTCAAAACGACAAGAAGAAAAAAATTACTTTGCTTTAACATATTTTTAAAAGAAAAACAGCCACCTCTGTGCTTCTTTGTTTAAGATCAGATTACTTACCTGGGGCGGGCAGGGAAAGCAACACCTACTYCCCAAGCCTCTCCTAGGAAACTGGCCAGATGTGACGCCCCCAGGTTCAGTTGCTTTGTTGTGGGTCAGTCCCTTCCGTGCTCACCCCATGGGTGGGGTGTGGAGGAGGACAGGCTGACTGTGGATTAGTGTTCCCAGCCGGCAGCTGCGAGGCACCGTCCCCGGGCGCGGAGGTCCGGCTGCATCCCCAGGGATTATGCTCGCAGCTCCCTGAGCCACGCTGCCCTCCGGATGCTTAGGAGCTGTCGGGGGTGGCACAGCACCGTGTGGGTGGGCAGCTGGCAGCTCGGTGGCACGGTTGTAAAGCTCCCAGCTCTGTCCTCTCTCCCATGTAACTGGTAGAGCTGGCAAAAAACACTCTCTGCACCTCTCCCCTCCCCAGCTCCCTCCCCTCCAAAACTGCTGCCAGGCTGCTTCAGTGGCTGTAGTGCCTGCACGTCAGTAACAAAAAAAGCACAGGAATGATGATTTTCCAAAGCCAAAGGACAGTCCAGGAAACATCAAACATCACAGATACTGAAAGGCTAGGTAATAGAGTCTCCTAAATGCATGCAAAGGGTTAAAACCAGCAGCTTCCTCGCTGAGGGATGAGAAAAAAAGCCAAAACTATGAAAGATTTAGGAGTTATGAGCTAATCAATTTTAAGAAGCTCCCTGTGCTAAATGGAAAAGATGAAATGCCAGAGCACAGGTCATTCTCAATGCAATCACTAAGTTAAATTAGTATTTGAATAAAAGAATGCTTACATAGCTAACAAAAAGTTTCCATGTGTGCTGAGGTACAAGATGAAAGGGGGGAAAAAAGAAAAAGGGACCACAGTTTTCTGCAAAGAATCCCAAATTCTCTTTTTTAGTTTATCACCAGAAATTATGCTGAATAGAGTCACAGAATCATAGAATAACAGAATTTCCTGAGTTGGAAGGGATCCACAAAGATCACCAGGTCCARCTCCTGGCCCTGCACAAGATGGCCCCAAAAATCCCACCATGTGCCTAAGAGCATTGTCCAAACGCTTCTTGAACCCTGGCAGGCTTGGGGATGTGACAACTTCCCTGGGGAGCCTGTAGTCCAAGAAAAAATCTCAGCACCTGGTAGCTTTATTTTTTATTCAACATACATAATGGAATAAAATCAGTCTAATTTATTTTATTTTTATACAATATTAAGACATGGAGTCAGACCATTTTGTTATGAGAGAGTGGATAAAAGCTACTAATTTATAATAATAGTCTTTCTAAGAAAATTTCCTACATCCAAATACTGCTCATCTCTTCTTTGCTTGACTCTCACAGCAAAATGGGTTTCTTTTTTATTAGTACAGAACAGTATAAAATCTATAAAATACTCTTTTTCTCATCCAGCCTCTTTGCAAAGCAGTTTGTCATACATAAAATATGACGTAAACACTAAGAATGTATTCACTTTAGAATAACAGCATTATTCAGCAGAGTGGATTATTGCATTAGAAAGAGTGGGTTTCCTGGAACTCATTTATCATTTACTGCAGGATGCTGATATATCTGCCATTTCTCTCAGCTGACTTTGAAAGGGTTTGTCCAAGACACACAGCAATTACTTCCCTTTCAGTGATTTTTCTTTAGTTCCACCATGGATCCAGCATAAACTACTCAGAAAAAAAAATCTATATAAAAGGGAGGACATTGCCTCTCACCGCCTTCTGCCCCAAAAGACAGTTAAAAATCAGTCAAAGGTGTAATTGTGAAAGCCAGCAGCAGCTTTATCTGGAGAACAGTAAAGCCCCCCACCAGGTCGAGAACAATGTGCTTTTGATTTACACTTTTCTTCTTTTCTTTACAACATCACTGATACTATTTTTGGAGTTGGGTTATACACCAAACAACATTTTGAACTGGACATCTACATAGACTGTTAGTAGACTATATGGTGGTCTTGGGGGGAAGGTGGGGTTTACTGTTTGCATTGGGTATTTTATTCTGGCAAGTACAATCATTCAGTTTCATAAGGATAGTTGCATATTCATCACCCTAAGTATCACCACTATCTGGGACATCTGAAAATATTTTCTGAAGCTTTTTTTTTTTCCCCCACTTGTTGCTATTAATTACTTCAACAATGACTATTTAGCAACCTCCCAGGGAGCATCTGCATGACAGTTGCTCATCAGGCTTCCCACCAGCATCAGAGCAGACTGACTGATGTCAGTGCCCCGCTGCAGGCGGCCGGCAGCCGGACCCACCGCCAGCCCCGCTTGGGGATGAATGAACACGGGGAGACAGCGACCRCAGCTTCCCCAGCTGCCCTGTCCTGTCCATCCCCCTTGCCTGGCATGCACTCAGTGTTAATCCTCAGCTGCCTGGCAGCTCTCAGGCAAGGCCTTGGTACCATCAAAACCAACATCCAGAGCTGCACCTGCCAGGCAGAATGCTCCTGGAGACAGGCACAGGCACATGGAGACCAGTGCTGAAGACTGGAGGCAGTTTCAAGTCATTGATAAGATATAACTAATCTTGCATGAAAACAATTGTTTTTCTTCCCCTGTTACTTACCTCCCTTAACACACAAGTTATATACTTACCACTTTCCATATAACATTATTTGGGGGGTTAATCTGGTTTATGTCATTGAAGTTTCACAGCTTTGTTACTCCCCACTCTTTCAACACCTGCATACACACACATCAAAACCACTCAGTACAAGCAAGCTCAACTCCCAGCAAGCCCTGTCAGTTGAGCACTATTTACATGACAAAACAATATCTATTGTTTGACAGGGGACTCTGCCAGTGTGCAGACACACATGCATGACATATCTGCTCCCATTTGCATAAAACCAGTTAGAAGATCTTTCCAGTTGACTGCTGTTTAACAGAAGTGCTGGTGCCTAACCTTGGGAACGAAGCAGACACATGGCTGTGCTCATGGGAGAGTGGGAGTTTAKGTTACCCTCACACACAGTGGGGCTTCTGGATGGGAGAACTGTCCCTCACCATCACCTTCTGTGCAGCAGCCAATTAAAATGACTKCAGGACCTCACTGTGAGCAGAAAGTGCCATAACCCTTTCCACAATCAACTCCCTCTCCTTCTCTGCTGTTCTTCCCCTTCTTAGCCCAAACCATGTCTCTGCTGTGAGGGTTCAGATTATCTTTAGCATGGACAGTATCTGTCATTTAGTGTGGGGACCCTGCTGCTGCCATGTCAGAGTGCTGGTGCAGAGGTTTCCTCCTGCCCATGTATGTCCTGAACCCTCTTCCCTGCTAGCACAAGCAGCCCCATACCCTCCCAGATAGTATATAACAGTAACTCAGGTTAATACTGCAAAAGACACTCCAGAAAATTTCAAAACTAATTCCTACACTTASAGATTATTTTTCAAGGCCACTACAATAATCTAATGCCAACCAGCACCAAGGCATGAACTCCTATTTGAGCTARAGCCTATCTTTTATACACACTATTAAAGATGTGCAGCCAGGCAGTGATCAGGAAATGCTCTGGCTGACAGAGCAGAGAAGAAAAGAACACATTTACCAGTTTCAAAATATTTTCCAGCTGGCAAAAGAGCACTGGAGATGTTCTTCCCCCTCAAGAAAAACATGACTTTGGAGCTGCYAGCAGCGATGACGCAGCCCCTCCTGTACCCTCACAGCTGATGTCCTGGGAGAGCAGGGGGAGGTGCAGTGAGGTAGGTGGGCCAGGGCCATCCAGTGCAGCACTGAGTCGTGGAGACAACGTGAGTACACGAGATGTTTGGATATTGGCACAATATTCCTTAATATTGCTAGGCTTCTGGCATGGGTGCAAGAGCCTGGCAGGCAGTGTGTCAATTAAAAGCTTAACAAGCCTCAAGCTGAAAGTCAGTGCATGAAATCTTAGGGATTCAGTGGCCAGGGTGGGAGAAGGGTGTATTCAGACAAGGATGGGTGAAGTGCTGAGTATGTTCACTGTAATTCCCAGAGAGGTGTGTGCTCCTGTTATGGTGCACACCATCACCATCAAGAGATCACAGTTTTTCCAGTTGCCTCCCACCACAGGGTACTGCAACAGCAAGAGGAAGTACAAATATCCAGGGATTTGGCACACCCTGGAAAATGGGCAAGTGAGACAAACTGAACACAGCAGGGAAGCAGACATGGAGCTAACATTTTTTGCATGGAATCACCCCACCAGTCAGCATTGCTAGGACAGTAATTCTCATTTCCTAAAGCCATGCACTGATTCCCCAAGTGTTGCTGTTGAGAAACTGGCTGTAACTCACAAGAAAAAAAAAACATTACTGATGAGCTAAATTAGCTGCATCTTATTCACACAGGGAACCACTTTAGGAAAGATCCCAAACCCGCTGAATCTGCCAGAGGGCTCTCTCTGACCTCAGCAGACTTTGGAAGGTACCTGAAAGAACTGGGGAACAGCTTCAAATCATCTCTGAGGTGATCCTAGAGAAGAAAATTGTAGGTTTAGGGACTTCATCCTGTCTTATCCATGAGTTTGGGCCAAATACAGCAAAGACACTCTGATGCAGTGCACAAAGCCTCCCTGCTGCACACTCCTGTGGTGCTCAGTRTTTTGGGTTACACAGCAGCAGCTGAAGGGGACAAAGCTTTTCCTCTTGAGAYCATGGGCTCAATTCTGCTTTGGCAGCCAGGTCAGGTCAGTTACCAAAACTGCTGTTTCCCAGCTGTGCAGGATGCTATATGAGACCCACAGAAGGTCTCTACTCCAAGTCTAGTGCAAAGATGTTCATAAATAACAAAAAGATTCCAACACATATCAAAGGACACATCTCTCAGCAGTCTCAGCAAATAAACTGGCCTACCATGAAAAGGCACAGAAACTGAGGCAATGAACAGAGATTTCCATACTGTCAGTGTTTTACTCCAGACAATTACAACAGTCTCTTCCCTACAAAATAAGCTGGTTTATCAAAATGATACCTAATATTTATCTACTCCATTGACAAACATAATGAAGCATGGAAGATCACTCTAGAGGATCCATGTCCCCTCCCCTTCTTTCATTTTCTTCCTTGATGTGTGCTGAAAGAGGAAATGCCTACTGCATTGTGAGCCTGAGAACCAGCAGCATCCTTGAGAAGTGCAGTCAGCATCTTTCAAGGGCGGCTGGGTGTCCAGAAACCAGAGTCAACCTTAGATACCATCAAGAAGTACAAAACCAAGGAACTTATCATCTGAAAAGGTGAAAGAAGTGGGAAAGGTGGAAAAAGGGGAAAACATCCAGAGAAAATAAGGTTCAACAACTGCCATTGGCTATTCTAACTGCAAGAACAGGAAACAGTGGTCTGAGATGTGAGAAATCATCATCATCATCTATTGGTTCTCCCAGCTGAAAACCAGAAATGAACAGGACCTCTTGGCTGCTGAGGTGAGTGTGTTGTATTATCTAATGTCTTTGGGCCATAGAAAGGACTTACCTTTTACCCAAACTGGAGCTTTAATCTCTGGTTATTCCCTGCACTGCTTGTGGTTTTCCCACTCAGGTTGAGCTCCCTGCACAAAYCTTCCCCAAGATCTTCTAGACAAAACTCCTGGACCCTCATTAGGGATGTCTGGCTGACTCCCAGCTTTGTGACAAGGCTCATCATTGATGTGAGACTGCCTGTTGCTTTACTGGTTTTCCCCTGGGATCATTTCTGTATTACAGAAGCCCTGAAACCTGCCATGGTTGAAATCTTCTTACTCCTGTAGGCCAGTTAACCCTCCAGGTCATGACAACCACACAGTTAATTCCCTCTGATCTCCTATACAGATCGATTTCTGCATCCCTGAGCCCTGGAGCTGGGTTTTGCCTTTCCTTGCAACTGCATCAGACAGATCAAATTCACTTCCCAGCACACTCCAAATTCTCAGACTATTTTCTGCAGCTTAAACAGTAATTCTCTGCCTTCTAGGAATCAGAGATCCATTCTTACAGTGTAGTGCTTAGCATTCAACTCATCAGAGTTTAATCCTTTTGATTTTGGACCTAGTGGAGATAAATCCCCATGGATTTCCTCTCCTTTTGAAGTTCCTGTATTTCCTTCCTATTCCACCCTCCCACACTGCTTAGAGGTCCTTTCTGCCCATCACCCCATTTGTGAATTGAGGGTTAAATGCTGTTTCTACTTTCTGTAAGCTGGGGGCACCAAGAAGAACACAATTGAGTGTGATGAGCCCAATGGTCCTGTTTTAATACTCATTTYTCTGAAGTTACATACAGAAGGGGCAGAAACAGAAATAACTTCCATAACCAAAACCCACRAACATTTCAGACAGTAACAGAGAATGTATCTACCTGGAAACCCTTTTATATTGTATTAAAGGATTGTTACACCTTGTTTTACAACATGCTGCAATCCGTTCAGGAATAAAGCAATTACTTTCATTAGCAGCATCCCACAATACAAAGTACCTAAATAAGGCAAATCTTTGAGAAAAACAAGTCTCAGGAATAAAAATAACTTTAAAAATAAAACRAAATAAAATAAGGTGTTTTGCACACATTCCATGGGGTGTATGCATCACCATCAGATTACATTTTTTGTTGCTTTACTGTATTGTGCTATTAACTTGCAGATAGCTTCATGCTGATGGCATGGCTGATCCTGCTTTCATGTTGGCTTGCAAGGGTGACAGTAGACAGCTGTGCAGGGATTATCTCAATGGAAAAATCTCTGGTGAAACCAGAGGGTGCACTGGTGATAGCATGACAATGAGGGATGCTTTATGAGGGAAGACTCTCCCTGGACACTGACAGTTAATAGTTCTCAAATAACTCACCTCATCAATCAGAGTTGTCCTTCATGGAAGCTGAGGACAGTGGGACCAAAGAGCTGGAGTAACCATCTGAAGCACGCACTCTAACTTACCATGGGAAAACACTCAGATTGGAAAAGAAATGCAAAAATGAACTGGTGCGGAAAGTATCAGCAAATCTGAGTAATGACTTATCTTCTGCACAGACTTCAGAAATCTCATCACACTCTCGGGTCTAATTTTCTCAGCCCTAGTCAGTGATCCCACAAGAACAGCTAGTCCTCCAGCATTGAGAGTGCCTTGCTTCCCAGAAAYAATGAAACACTTCAGTGCATGGAAAGGCCCTCCTTGTGCAGAAGATGGGGCTTCCTTGGGGGACACTCTGTGACTTTGTCTTGAAGAATTCAAGCTAGCTAARCTAGCCTCCTGCTTAGGGAAATTCCATTGCAGTGGCAGGTTTGACACTCCTCAAGCCACTGGTCCTCAAAAATGCAACCCAACAGAGGTGTACAAGGACAGCAGAGGAGGCAAGGAACTACAYACCCCAAAGAACACAGCACTGTGACTTAAATACCAGTGCCACAAGTCCAGTCACAAGCTCTTCACAATCCCTAGGTACCCAGGAACTGGAATGCATTTCTAAAATGCAAATCCATGGCATTATTTTTATACATTTTAGACAAAAATTCTGAAAGGTCACATTTGTTTTTTACTCACTCTTAAGGATCTACGGTTCAGATTTTTCTGAACATTTTATAGCTGTTGTCTTGCAAGGCAGCCTCTGGAGAAGAACTATGGGGATGCCAGCTTCAGTCTTTCCCAGTGTTGATGACAGCAGCAAGTCTCTGTACACTGCTCCTGAGTGAGAAGAAACACATCATAAATAGAGCCTCACAGCAGACTGAGAAACTGAGAAATTTAATACCAGTGTTTTCTGCAGCACTCAGCTGCCTGCATACACCTGGGCAAACCCAGGGGTTTCCTCCTGAGGTTTACGCACCCACTTCCCATGATAAACAAGTTCCAACCACAGCTCTCCAGTTTGGTTCCCACTAACTGACCTCTGAACATAAAATTGTGCAGCTCTCACTGCTTTGTAAGGACAAGGAAAATGCAACAGAGACCTTAATTTCTTCCCAGAAATCATGCGACAAATCAATAAAATCAGGGAAGGGACAAGTTCACAACAGTGCTCATGAATGATGGAAGTCACTTGGCCTGCATGAACTTGAGAGCTGAAAACTGCTAAAGATAAATAATCTCTCTTGATCTCTGAAGCAGAAATCATTGCTGAAATGCCAGTTCAGTGACTTCAATTAGAAAATGCTGTTGGAAGACCTTACCATCCCTCTTTTCTACTAATTAAAATCACCACACAATTTAGCTGCTTTTGCTATCCTTTTTCCTAATACATTCAGATCAGCAGATGTGTTTAAGTACAAAAACCATCTGATAATATATAAAGGCATTGGAAAACTAAGCATTAGTTATGTCTGTGACTTGACCTTTTGGTACTGTTTTGCTGACTATGTTGTCAATGATAATGTCACTGTCTTGTGAAGACACCTTGCTGTTTGATTTTAATTGGAAATAACAATTGAAATATAAAGAACCAAATAAATAAACTAAATTTAAACTACAGTTAGACCATCAACAGTCACATTCAAGATGATGTGCAAAAARACACAGCCTGAAGTGAGAATCAAGAAAAGGAACTCAGGGAGACRTCTCCAGAGCTCATCCTTTCTTACAGCTTGGATGGACTTATATGCTACTTCTGCTTAGGAACAAATGGTGTACTCTGTAAACAGGTTCCTAAAATGTCCCAGAGGTGATGCAAGTTCTATAGGTTCCATGCAAGTTCCATGTGCTGTTACAATTTCATGTAGAAACTGGAAAAATTAAAATGGACGAGGGTGGTGGTGGTGTTGTGTTTGTTCAGTTTTTGTTGTTGTTTTGTTTTGGGTTTTTGGGGGGGTTTCTTGTTTGTTTGTTTTTTGTTTTCTAAAAAAACACCACAAACGAACCAGAAACATTCACGCAGGAACATAATTAAGCCAAATTCAAGATAATTTGATTAGCTGTATCATTCCGTTCAGTTCACCAGGTTCATCAGGAACACAGCTATTGTGATTTCACTTGGGTATCTCTCATCTGTACTCTTCAAAAGCATACTAATAGAAGTAACTCCACATCAATACAAATAGTCAAATAGTATCTACAGTACGAAATTAACATAACATGCCGCTAATTTATACACAACTTGTTAAAGACTACTCACAATCTGCAACTTGGTTCAAAGGGTCCAAAAGATGAAATAGACCCCTGTTCTGTATTTGTGAGGAAAATCAAGCAGCAGCCATTGGACAGAGAGGCAGACAGTGTAAGAGGGATCCAGCAGCAATGCCATGAACAGTTTAAGAGCCCAGGCATGCCACCCAACATCTTGCATGAGATCTGAGAACAAAAGCATGGGCAGGATTTCAAGAACATCAGAGACTGCAGACAGAYGACAGCTGATGTGAGGCTGAGGAGGAAGTGCACTTGTAACCTTTGATGAGGAAGAGGCCAGGAAAGACACTGCCCAGAATGAAATGTGCAAAGCTGGACTGGAAAAGTGACTGTACCACCACCAACTACTGACAGCACATTGAGCATAACGGGGGAGAAGAGAATTGCAGAAGGCATCTAGAGGAGCAAATGTAACTGGTGATGGTCTGGTCTTTTTTCATGCTGGAAGTTGTTCAGATGAGCTTATGCTGCTTGCAAAACCAGAGGAATGAGACGTGAGGCAGGATACCAAGAGAAGAGATGAAAAAGCAATTAAATGATCAGAGATTGTACATGATCATCAGGGCAAGTGGARGGGTTAGCAAAGGAGGGCAGGCAAAGAACTTCTGCCTTTGCTGAAGAATGAAAGGCTTGTAAGAAAGGAGAAGAGAGTACAAGCAATGAAAAAGCTTCTTTTGCCAGTATTCTCTTCAAAACAATTGCTGRGTTCCTACACTGAGAGASAGTTGGCAGGAGAAAAAAGGGAATYTCCCAGAGACAAGCCCATGCTGTCAAAAACCTCACTGGGGCTGCAGAGTAAATATTTATAATAAATTACTATTTCTTTACATACTGCTGTATTTGCTTAATGCACATGATTTAAGAAATACACAAGTATTTCCCAAAATACACTCCAGTCCACTTAGGAGGAGGTATTTCAAGTTTTCTTTAGGTGAGGATAGAAAGCTTATATACGCCTCTCTTTTGTATCAGTCATGCAAGTCTTTGTTAATAAAAATTATTAACACTATTTTCCCCTCCCCACCACTTTTGATGTATGCACAAATCACTTAAAAAACCAACACTGTAACTGTGATATATAAGGGAGCCAATTTAATCACTGGAGATCAACAACAAAACTTTAATTATCCACAGTAAGATGAGAACTCAAGTTTAAGAAAGCGTGACTCTAAAACACTAATAAAGCTGTCYTCATCTTTGAACTGCTGCTGAGTGTCAAGCATTTCACTTTAGATTAAATATTGCATTCATTTGATGTGCAGTGTTTTGTATGCTGTATGCACACAGAAAAACACACAAAGCTGTACAAACCTGGTTTGGGCCAAACCCATGATTTTTCATGCATATTAAGTATATTTCAGCAGCATAAATATTACTTATTATATTGTAAAAGAGCAATTGTTCCTCTTTAGAACCATCAATTAAATAYGTTCATATACATCAATTAAATGTTCATATACTTACATTCAATTAATAAACTGCAAAGCATCTATTTTACTACCTTTGAAATATAAATATGTTGAGCTCCACCATTCACCTGGTGTACCTGGTAAAGTATTTTAAGTGATGTTGGAAAATACATTGAGTTATAAAGCAAAGATTGACAAGGCTAGACAATGTTGGTATTGATGCTGTAATTGTTATTTAGGTTTTAATCTTCTAAATCCAGGGRAGACAGGTTTGGTTTAACAGTTTGTCAAACAGGACAGTATCTTTGAAAATCAGCTGTTCATTGAAAAATTATGCTTTTCCTCAATACTTAGACTGAATAAGGTGGGGTACATATTTTTCACAGTCAATCAATCAATCAATCAATCAATCAATCATTATCATCATTGATCAAGCCTTTTGTTGGTAAAGCCCACCTAGAGCCCTCTGTTTTATTTCCAAATGGTGGGGAATTTTTGGTCTGCCATGTAGAGACACAGAAGAAGAGAAAAATTCCTGWAAAAAGGCCAGTCTTACTGAGAAATGAGTTGCAATTAAACCCTTCCACACATTAGCCATAAAAAACAGACACAAAATTATAGCACACACAGCAGCAATTTTTTTAAACTGAATATTGGATTGATTGTACAAACCTGTCCTAGTGAAGGGAGGCAAAAGAGAGCTGGCACTATAAAATAAAATTATTTTAAATATTTATTATAAGTGCTTTATATAATATTTGAGGAACAGCACTCATAAAGGGTACTGTGTAGCCATTCACAGACAGTGCACATATTTTGTCATTAACCAAGTTGCTCCAAGCTCCGGATGAAAGCAGAAACAGATGTTCTGTTTCCTTTGAGACTTTTCTGCAAGTCCAACCCAGTGGGGACATGTCTGTCTCTGGCTGCACACCCTGCAGAGTTGCACTCTGATACCTCCCCGAGAGCTTGGGCCAAGAAAAGATGATTTGCCTGTGCAAAATTGTGTAGAAAAAAAATGGTAGACTTAGCTGAGGTAGGGTTAGCACAGTGTACTGGATGGTGAGTGTCTCAAGAGTGTTCAGTGTGCATTACCAGGGCATGATATACTATATTTTTTTCAAGATGATTGGACTTCATTATTAGTGGAAAAAAGCTGGACTGAGTGATGTTGCAGCAGCCCTCAGTAATGGCAGTAAATTGAGAGCACAGCAAAAAMCCCTCTCACACCAGGGCACGACAGAGAGACAGAGGCTGTCCAAAAAGCCACTGCCAGAGCTCATACCTGTTTTCATGCGGCAACATCCAGAGGGGGGAGATGGTAATTGGGTCTCTTTGTTCATTCAGTTCTTAATCTCTCTGTTGAGACTGACAACGGGGGAGACCATTAGTGTCAGCTCTGCTGGGACTTTSTGTTATTAAGGCTACTTTAGCTTTTCCAAGTAAATTGCATGTGTCAAACTAACAGCACACAGTGATGGGCAAAAAAGCCATTACACAACTGCTCTCCCTTTCTATTGATCCACCCAGGTGCAAGGGGGAAGGGAAAGACAAAACCGTGGGGGCTTCAGCCAATTCTCTGCAATTCCCTGCTCCTACCACTCATTATTTTACACTATTTACAGGCAATACATTCGTCATTCCCTCCACTTCTTTCTCTTAACAGGAGGTTAACGACTGAACACATGAGTCCCTCACAAAGCTTTGCAATGGTCACCATGCTGGGTACACTTAGCTGGATAACTTAAATATTTAAAAAGTTTTAGTTTAGATTAGTTAAATTTCCTTCCACCGTGGATGGAGAAAGGCAAACAACTGTAATGCAGGCACAGGAATCCCCCAGTTTCTTTCTTGCCCATTCCTCTGACCACAAAGGGACAATCACCTCTAATTTTCACACACCTCTACTTAGACTGTGCAAACACCATATGTAACAACAACCAGGCCATCCTTTAGAAAAAAAGGTTTTGCTATGTTGAGGCTTCCATTTTCTTAGAGAAAGAGCTAAAAATTGTTTCTAGACTGTATTTTGAACTGTCATTACAACCCTTAGTTCCCACTGAGGCTACAGGATTCCCAGCACCTTTTAGCCACCATTCATTCTGCTTTCATTAAAGCAGTAAAGCCAATCCTGGTACCACCTTGACAATATCTAACCTTACGTATGCAAAACCTTAAGCAGAAAGTAAGTCTGATCCTTGACCCTATTATATCACAGGAATTTGCTGTTACCTTTGATGATTTCACTCCAACTCCTGATACCCAGAGAGCTACAAGGCTTGTTATTGTTCATATTTACAAATGACTTTAAATCTCTAGGCTACTTTTCTGGATCTTGGAATATTTAATATTTTGATCTTGATCTATAAATCATTATGCTGAAGAATTCTTTCTGCTAGGTGTAAAGTTCGTTATTAAAATCCACGTAGGCTCTTTCAGGCAAACAGGGATTTGCACCCTGCAATACAACTCCAAAATATGGATTATAAAAGAACAGTTCCTAATTCAAGTATGGGTTCAACTGAATGATGGCATTTCTCCATTATATCTTACTTCCCTCTCTTTTGCTAGTTTCTTTACTGCTTTTCAGAAGAAAATCAAATGAGAAAGGGGAGAAATAGTAGAGGGGAAGTTTAGGCAGTTTTAGTCCATTTAAAGTTAGGAATGCCAAAGGAAGCACAATTCAGCTACCTGTAAAGCCACTGTAGGGCTCACACATCAAAACCAGATACTGTGACAGGTTGCAAGGCAGAGGCACCAGAGAATCATTGTGGTTCTTGCAGGAAAACAAACCTTTATATTTATGAACTTAGTGGCTGTTTATTTGTTCTCTGTTTAAAAATTTCCTGATGAGCACAAGTAGCTGTGTCACTGTTTCATTAAGTACCCTGACATTTCAGCTGGATGTTTCAAAGAGATTTATGCCCCTCCACCCAAAGGGGGCAAAAAGGGAGGCAAAGATGAACAAAGGGCTCAGGAGCACTATGACCGTGGGAATGAGGTGCCCTCCACATGRAAACAGAAGAGCTCTTTAGATAACAGAATGGACAGCCTATGAAATGTCACTTACTCAGCTTTCTCTAAAGATGGGGAGTTTTAGGACCACCATGTGTAGGAATTAATTCAAACAAGTGAACAGGCTGATAGATTTTTCCTCTAGGAGAATCTGACAGCCACACTGCCCCACCTCTGTCCCCCACCACCACCCTTCAGGAAATACAAGGGACTGGGGATACATATACACAGGTAGCCCAGACCCATCTCTTCAATGGCTGCAGAGCATGCTTAAGGAGACAGAAACAGAAGGCCATCCACACTAGGCAACTAATTTGGAGATTCTAACATCCCTTTGGAGGAAAAATGTCTCTTTCCACTCACTAAAAGAGAGTCCCAGGCAGACAGGTTGGTTTAAGACTCAAATGTCCAAATTTGAATAGACTGATGTTTCAACTAACACCTGAAACTCTTGTCAAAATGACCTGTTCTCTTTCTCACATTCATTCCAAATCACCATGTTCAAAATACATTAGCAAATACAGGAACTATTTTTTCCTCACCTAATTTAACCTAAAAAGCATGCTTTTTGTGTATGTATGTGAAGGCACTACTTTAGCCCCATTTCAGTTTGGGATATTGAAATCCAAGTATGGGATTCAGCCTTGGCAGTGGTTCCCACTGTACTGCCACTACTGACCATTTCCAGTCCTTCCATAAGAATCCAACTCTGAGCAGATGCACAGACACATCTGGACAGGCAAGGCAGGTCTGTCAGAAGGCACACCCACTGTGCTGGAGACTGCATACCTGCTTAGCCCACTGCCTGCTTCCCATCTACAGCACAAATAAAAAGGGTAAAAGGCTCGAAATCAGCTCACACAACTGGATAGCAACAACCTGGATATCTRCAAAAAAACCCCTAAAAATATCCCAAATACTTTCTGCTTTGTTTGTGCTCTTAAGAGTAAGTTCCAATAGAAACAGCAGAAGTAAACAAAAGAAAACAAACCCCAAAAAACTACAAAGACAAACAAAGAAGTTAGGAGTTGAAAGGAAAATGTTCAAAAGAAAATAATGTATGTAGTTTAAAGTCTTTTTGTGGGGTTTKGGGAGTTTTTATACACACCAATTATTTTTCAAGTTCTTATTAATTATGTACGTTCTGAATATATATTTCTATAATACAGTCAACTGCCATTATTTTTTTAAGTCATTTGTGCACATGAAAGAAAACCTGGAAACCCATTCCACCATTTGATGTGAAAGTCTCCAACCACAACATTTGTCAAAGGTTTTACTCTAAAAGTGTTACTAAATGTTTAAGGAAGCTTAACAGAGATACTGTCTGACTTCTGTCCCTTGCTCATCTGCAGAAGAAGGCAATTCCCCTTTCACACAAAGACAAGGATGAAGCCTTTGTTGACTTAGATGGTAGAAAATAATAGAAAATTAAATTAAAAGAAAATAACAGATAAATGTTTTTACAGAATTAAAGAGAAAGAAAAAAAACCCTAAGTATCTCTGCAGTTTTGTCAAGACTTTTTGATTTCTGGTAACAATCTAATCAAGTGCAATGATTTTAGGTGTCTACCAAAGCAGCTCAAACTACACGGAATAAAGAAGCCAGGTACTGAGATACACTCTAGTTCTCTCCTGTCTACTCAGGATTGTTGTATAGCACGTAGTAAGGAAGAAATTTGATTCTTTATTCAGCTGTAACATAAAACAATGCATATGATAAAAACTAATAAATAAAAATTTCCTTGACAAAGGAGAACCATACAGAATTTCCGAAAGTGATTTTTATAAACAAAAACCAGTGATTTAACAGCAAAGCCATTTAAATGTCCAGAAATTTTTCACAAATTAGGGTAAAAACCATTTGATTGGTCATCTTGTTTGTATCAAAAACAAGAAGGAAAATACTGMCTGAAACCATTACTTAGGAGTAATCCCATATCTGTGCTCTCATCTCCTCAAGAGGGAGAAGTGCAGCAGCCAACAGCAACCCAGGCTGTCACCAGCTGTAGTCCATGGGCAAAGGAAAGCAGCTCACTTGTAAACCCATCCCAGCCACAGAACAAATAATTCTGAACATCTAATCCCTACCAGCAGCTAAATGGACATGTGGCTGGGCTGATGTTTGCCATTTCAACCCAGGAATAAAACCTTCCACAACTGCAACAGAAAAAAAATACATTTCACTCAGCTTCACACATTCTGAAGATGACCCAACATGCCCTGAGATTGTATGTCCAAAAAGAAGATTCCTTAAGCATTGTTCTGAGCAGCAGATTTAACTGGCATGTAAGCAAGGCATTGGGGGGAACTGCTTTAAGAACTAATTTTACATGTGATTTTAAAAATGTGACAGCTTGGCATCTCTGGTAATAAAGACATAATCACTTGCAACAAAATATAAACTTTACGGTAAAATTTGACAGTTCTACTTTTTAACCAAAAAATATTTTCACAAATGTCTGTTCACTACAAAGAAAAGTATCAGAAAGCTGTGAATTAATTGGCGTATTTTTTATACAATATGACTGCTACTTCCTAATATTGTGCAGAGCTGTTTTTAGAGGAAATGATACTTCAATTACAAGGGTCAAAAGTAGTGGGTTTAAAATAGTTTTATTAATTATTCCAAACCACTTTAAACACTGGTTACAATTWAAAAAACCCCACATATAACATTTTTCTTTCTGACAATTCACTGATTGTTTTGGGGTTTGGTGCATTTAGAAGTTTGAATTTTTTTAAACTCTTAAGTACCCACTGTATGTCAAAGTATATTTTGAAGAAATCCAGTACCAGTTTCAYTTTGCTACACAATCTTAAAAACAACATGATTAGCTAATAAGGTTTTGAAATCTTTCACATAGGACATATCAAGTAATTTTTGACACAGTCAACAAATAAAATTCATATTAATGGAGCACACATATACTTGAAACATCTGMWACRAAACAGTTAAAAGAACAACATTCATTAAAGGGTATTTCCAAATCAATTAAAAGACCTTCAAAAGGATAAAGATCAAAAGAGGAGCAGAAAGCATTTCTCAAATGAAGCTGCACATGGCACAGCAAACACCTGCACCATCGTCACAGACACCTGCAAGCTCCAAAGCCACAGTCCAATCAAGACRGAAGAAAGCAAAGATCACAGTACTGGTGTCATGCTTGCAACTAATCACTCACTATGGAGCAAAACCACCTTCTCAACAGGAGGGGAAAAAAACATATATATGTGTACATATGTTTAAAAAAAAATATGTATATATGCCTCTGTATCTATYTCTGCATGACAGATCTCTCATTAGACACTTTCATCCAAGTACACAAGAYACTCTAATTGCTACCTGCCAAGGTTTACGAGCGGATTGCAGAGACTTCACTTCCTTGCCTTCCCTCAGAGCTGACAGTTCAGCAGGGACACCTCAGTGGAGAATGGGCTCCCCTGATGCTGGGGGGTCCCGAGAGCAGCTCCTGCTCCCGAAAGGTCTCTTCTTAGCACCTGGGGTGTCTCATGTCTTCCAAGCTTCCACTTGATTTCCAAAGAAGCCCACAGTGCATTATTCCCCACCCTGCAASCCAGCAGAGGSRARTGGGAGAAGGAACCCTCTGTGSAGGATCATTCAGGATTACAKTTAGCCCAGTTTGATCTTATGCTYTSWTATTTGGGCWACAAATSACTGGCTCCACTGAGGGTRGSRAGGAAGAGCACATRCCCCAGTGTGCCTGATCCTGCTCTMAGTAAACCARCTAATCCCTTTCTGAACTACTTGAGTCCTCCAAAGCAATTATTTTAGAAGCCAGACAAGACATCAGTCAGTCTGTATTATCATTCAGAYGTTTCCACAAGGCTCTTGGATAAACTCTCAGCTATTTCTTTCATGCCCTCACTGATGCATGATGATGCATGATGTATCAACCACCTAATGCACAGAGTTGCCTCTCAGGGTGTGCAGGGTTGTGCACAGCTTTGGACATCTCCAGCAGAAAGAGGCAGCAGTCCCTGGCTGCATCAGGTGGTCAGCACACAGCAACAGGACTCAGAGCAAACAGAGACASAGAGTTACAGGGAAACAAAAATAAAGAGCATTGGAGGTTCCTGATAAATCTACAGCAYCATAAAAGCTGCAGAGACAAGAGACAGAAGCTACTCTGTCAAAACCTCCTGTAGAGCCACGCTTCTAAGTAGGCAGACAAGAGATGTGGTTATAGCTGCTATTCATCAAGCTTCAGCATTACCAATGCAGAGAACAGCAGAGGAAAGACAAAGTTCAGATGTCAACTTAAATTCTGTTTTCAAACTTCAGTCCTTCCATGTAACATAATATCATAAGGAAAGGGAGCAAACAGTTCATCTGCCAAAAGCTGGTCTAATTACTGCGAATTTGTTTGCTTCACATTTCTTGAATTCCTTTCTCTTTGCCAGACAATTGACTAAGAAATACTCCTTTCCTCAAAAAAGCACCGAAGCAGAATAAATAGAACAACTAATATAAACTGGCAGCTGTAAATTAATCTATATAGCAGGCAGTCTGGAAGGCTTTGTTCATCCCTACGGCTTTGTCGGCTACAAACCAGAGGAAACAAAAACAACCCCAAATACTCATGCACATCAGCACACTGTTCATTAAACAGCAGCACTAATACTTAATCTCACCAGATGCTGGGATGAAACAAGCAGCCCAGTCTCAGTGCACTCAAGTGGTGCTGTGCCAAACAAGAGCTGTTGCAGTGCTGGCACAATTGTCTGAAAAACAAGCAGCTGTACAYGCCTGCCTGCACAAGCCAGCAAGCGAGTGAGCGCTTCCATTGCTGCCTCAGTTCTCCCACTTTTAAAACTGGTAGCATTTGAGCCTGTTACAAACAGATTTCAGAGTAAATTTATGTTCTGTTTTTCCAAATTGACCCATGTGCCCCCAATGTATATTCATGCATTCTCAATGAAGAATTTTGAGCGATTGTACCTATTTTTGTCCTATTTATTTTCCCATTCTTGTAAATTTAAAAGAAGCTGAACCTAAGAAAAAAGGATGGCATTTGCACAGTGAAACACCCTCATTTATCACCTCTTTGGTAAGGAGAAGAAACCCACAGCTCTTCTGTAACAGCTAGGATAGCACTAGGTTGTAAAGTGCTTTATTCCTCAAACGTATCTAAACCATGTTATTACATCGTAATCACTCTGCAACTACAGAAAAATGTTTATCGGAACCTCTGATGAGCAGTTTTATAACTATTTCTTTAGCACTGATCTGGGAATGAACACATAAACAAAGAGGGCTGGCTCTAAATGTTTAGTACATCCAGGTGATGATATTTGCCTCAGAGATACATTATCCAACATAAAAATCTATTGCTTTATTCAACGTAAATAGAACAATATGTTCATTTGAAGCATTCAGATCTAAGCTCCTGGGCTCTTCAGGGGAAAAGGCAAAGTCAGTAAAAGCAACTTGGGTTTTTTAAAACTCTCTCTTGATTTATGGTATCATATGGAGAAAAAAAAATCTTTGTATATAACTGCTCATATTACATACTGCAGTATTCAAATATCATGGGGAAAAGCAATCAAAATAAATCATTAATGGCAAAAATCTCTGCCATTTAAATGTATTTCATTCAGGAAAGTAACCTCTAGCTGATTACTTGCAGCAGCAGCATCAGTAAGAGTGTGTCACAGCTCATTTGCCAGAGCTGCAAAAGAATGAAGCTCATTCTGTGCTCGAGACATACCTCCATAAACAAAATGAACAGGTGCTCATGGAAATAACCTCTTTATGAGGTCTTCATTTTGGTTCTTGATCTGTAGCATCACTACCAAAGAAAGTTAATGGTTTCAGGTGCCCAGGTAGCAATGCATTAAAAAAATAATAATACTGAAACCGAGTAATTAACCAGGTCAATTCATATAGCAGTAGAATAAGCTTCTCAGGGAGGTGCTGGGATAATAAAAACTTTACTATGCTGAAACATTAAAAACAGAAATAAACCAAATGAAAGATAAAGTAAGGCACATTATGGTCACTGCCACCCTATGGTCTGGAGTGAATCCAGTACATTTTGAAGGCAGAACCTCCACAGCAGTGGACAGACAAGCATCTTCATTTTTCAAAGCTTGAGAAAGCATTCACAAAGCACCTGTCCAAGTACATTTGYCTCATTCATGTTCATTTCACCTGAACTCATCTTGAACCACARTTGCTGGGGGCTTTTTCTTTGATCCTTAGTTCTGTCAGATACTTGAATGACAAAACTGCCAGACCACCAGGGTTGAGCATGAAGACCAACAAGGTGAACAAAGCAAAACTTTCCTTACCAATYTGATATATATATTTGACACATCTATATTTATATCAAATATATTTATATATGCATGATTTATTCACATTACTTTCTATACTCTGTATGATGGTTTATAGATACCTAAGGTGATTTTCCCCTCCTCTTTCTGTTCTGTAACACCATCTACCTGTCACAGTGAACCTGGTAACCCTGCTCTGGGCACCTTTGGCATGCATGCCTATAGCTAGGCTCCAGCCAGCTCCAAACCCTGCAGCCCCAAGCTCCAGGGGTAAGGCAAGCCSTGGCCACATGGGTCTCACCACCAACACTGCACACAACCATCATGCCATTYCAGAAGAAAGCTTTTGCTCCCCATCAAATCCCCTCCAGCAACAGCTGGACCTGAGTCTCCTCCACACAACTCGCACCTCTCCTTGCATCAGAAGTCCCTCCACACTGCCCTGGCACAGGATAAGCTTGAGCCCAAGAGAGCTTGCGTTTGGTTTGGCTTTGCACCACAGTGCTTGTGCTCCCAGCCAGGCTRAAGGGAACTGCAGCAAGCCCCAAACACCAGTCCTGCAGCTGCTCAGCTGGGAGGCAGCAGGGAGAGGACAGCACAAAAGCACTTGAGGAACTCTAACCCCAGGTGAACTGATGCACATATTCACCCTGTGTCTGGAAGGACTACATCACTTAAAAAGTGGAGAAAACCTTGGAGATAAGGGCTAAAAGGGTTACAGTGAACTATCAATATGCCCATTTCTAGCTCTGTGAATTGTGTAATTTCTTATGGGAAGGATTGTCCCCAGAGCCCCATGCTGTGGCCAAAACACACCCCCAACACCCCTCCTTGGAGTGCCTCCCTGGATAATCCCCAGCAAATAAATCCTCTCCTGTCCAATGGTGCTGTCAAGTGCTAACAGAAACTGCAGCTTACAGGAGCAAAACTATTTCCAACATTCAAAGGCAACCCCCCCACAACTCCAGGCCACCACATCCCTTCACTGACACATAAACAYAAAGCAAAAATTACTTATCAACAGCAACTGTGTTTAGCTCTCCTACTTGTGTGTGCACATACATGCATGTGCATATATATAATTTTTTTTTCACTGCCATCTGTCAGAGGTCTATACCAGCTGCAGGAGGCAAATGCCCCCCTGCCTAATCCCCTCCCCATGTGGGAAAATAGCTCATTTTACCAGCTGAATGCATGCTATATATTTTCTTCATTTATATGTATCATTAGACATTCTTTTCTCTGTGTCCTGAATGAATTGGGGAAGAGTCACTGATTTCTAATGAGGAAGAGCAGAAAGGCAGGGTGACAATAAAGGGACCCTGTATTAATCAAATGTCCACCCCAGACAGGAATTCTGAGGCCTTAATCTCTGTCTGGGAGAAATGCTGCTTAAAGCTTTCACTCAAAGAGAAAAGGAGAGTTTCACATGGCAGGTGCTACACTTACTGAAGCAGTGTAGAACTCCATTATTCCACATTTCTGGTGAACACTGAAAGAGAAAGAAGGAAAAGGAAAAAGGAAACAATACAAGCAGCAGCCTCAATGCAGAGGGAAGTGGRAAGGAGTGGGATTCCTTGCTAAATTCTCAAATTTTCACACATTAACAAATTCAAACAGACTAAACAACATGATAGGCCAACACACTTGTTCCTCATCTGTAAGCAACTCAGATGGTGCCACATTTTGTTGTGGCAGTGSTCCTCACATGACTGGTGGTGCCCATGCAGGACAAAGCCAGAGCATCAGAAAACATGAGTCTGCACAGCTCCATGGCACAGCTTTGCCTTCACATCCCTTGAGCTGGGARCCTGCTTTTGTCTCTTCCCTAGAGGATGTTCCTGCCTCTTAGCAATAAAGAGTGCAAAACTGCTAGTGCAAAACATTACCCTGCTCACAGAATCTAGAAGAGCCTTAGTAAACCTCCCTCCCTCCCTCATCTACTTTTTTACTTGTTTCAAACCCAAGGAGAAAACGTCTTGCCTTTCTTGCTTGAGCTTCTTAAGGTCCCTCTGCAACAGTTAAGTGAAGTGTTTTGGCATAAACAATTGTGCAGAATACTCTTAAAAATGACCTGCCAAAGAAAAAATTAAACTACATATTTAGGTGAAGAGAAGGAAAGCTCCTGTTTATTACTTGTATTAGAAATTCATGTCTTGCTTCTCCTGGGATGCCACATGAATGACTGGAAAGGTAATACCAGAGTAAGCATCACAGTGAAAGTGCCAAAGGAAAGGAAAAATCCTTTCTGTTATTTTGTTTTGTTTTGGATTATGTTCAGGAATGCCTCACTCCAGTACAATTGCCAAAGTGTTTCCTGCATCATACCAGTCTGCAGCCTAGAGCTGCAGATATTGCCCATCCTGACTGTGCTGGCTCTCCATGGAGATCTCCATCACATTCAGAGAAGACAGTGCTGTTTGAAACACTGTGTGATGAAAAGTGATGCAAACAAGGGAAACAGTAAACCCTCTCAGACTTGCTGCAAGCAACACTGAAATAAAATTATATAATTTTCTTCTTTCATTCACAGATGAACTACAAGCAAATAAAGCAGTGGGCTGATTCCTAGACCTGCTGAGGTGTTTGCAGAGCCTAATCTGCCCAATCATCAGCTTCATAAAACACACAAGTAACAATGGCACTGACATCTCATGGACTAATCTCTAAAACTTAGACAAATTTACAGCTCTTCAGCTCAAAGCACCATGACTTCAGTCTGTTCACCCAGCTGTACCAAATGTATCCTGCACCTTATATTTCTCTCCTATTGTTTCATCAAAGTCTGCCACACTTCTTTCATCACTCTTCCCTAAAACTAGCTTACTGTTTTCATTTAAAATATAAACAATGCTGCATTTTATATAAMCCTTTTATCAGTCATATTCATACCCCCAAAATAATGTCGCAGTCATTCARTTCTCACACAACATATAAGTAGTTGCCTTAACTCTCTAGGCCAGGTACCCTTTCCAAACTCATGCCATAGTTTRGAATAAAAGAACACTGCAACTATAGCAGTCATAGGGTAACATCAGGAAAAATTACCAGAAAGTTCTGATGAAGGTATAAACATTTTTTATTTAAGTATCCAACAACAATTATGTTGCAGCAAAAGAACTGTTTTACTTTCAGAAACTAACACAAACATTCATTTATGGAATTTAGGRAATCAGCTTGGGTCATTGTTATCCAACCCTATTTTATCCAGAGAAAGGATGATGTAGATATTGAAGGATCCTATGGAGTCAAGAGAGAGACAGTTTTCCTTCCTTGTCTTCCCTAGCCATACACTTCTGGCCACTGTGTGAGGCAATGAGGAGGAGCTCTGTGGTCCAGCTGCTCCTTTTCCTGCCTTGTCTTGTTATACCAAAGAAAGCACATGAGAGAAAATAAGGGGGAGGTCGGGACATTCTGGAAAAGATTATCAATTAAAAAGTTCAACCAATGTCCCTACACCTGTTTGGATTCATATTTATAAACTTGCTGAGAAGAGAGAAAATTGACAAATTCTATAAAGGAAGCTCAAGATTTACAAACTTCCACCCTGCCCTTACCACCCAGAAATAAATGTTTAAGCAGCCACAAGTAGAATACAAGAATGGAAGTAAGATAACAAAACTCTAACAGCACAAAAATCATCAAAAATTATTTCTGATGTAATAATCCTTTTTGAAAGGGTAACCTCTCAGTAGGCAAAAAGAAAAGCARTGTAGGCATCTCGAATTCAGTAAAGCTTTTGACACTGACACATGAACTAAGAAAATRCAACCTATGGGGCAAGCTGGGTGCCCAAGTGGTTTAGAAAATCAATAGCTCAGTAGTTATCTCTGAAAGTTTCTTCAGCAAACTGYCCTAAAATTTCTGAAAGGCTCCTATATATGTATATGCCGGGTCCAGTTTTGTTCAACCATCCCATTTGCGATCAAGGAAACAGAGATGACACTTGTGAAATATGTCTCTAACATCATAATGGGTAGAGTTTCAAGTKCTTTAGAAAGAGAAAGGTCACTTTTCAAAGTCATTTCAAATTGTAGAAATGGTCTGGAATAAAGAAGATGCAATCAATAAMGTGCAAAGTTCCACATTTACATAGGAATAATCTACTCTAAAACTGCAAAAATAAGAATGAACTGACTAAGCAGGAATACTGGAGGAAATCACCTGTTAGACACAGTGAACTAAAACCTAAATGGAAATAAAGAATACAGTGCTGAAGGATAAAACATACCTCTCAGGCTGGACATGTTAGTATTGGCTAGAGAACTGTTGGTTCTAGTAGGCAAAGGAAGAAAAATGCAGAGGCTCTTTTGTCTTTTGTGTAAATAAGATAAGCCAGTGTGACTTAGACTGTGATTTAAACCAACTTTATTAAACTGACACAAAAAATACAGTGATGTTGTTGTAAAGCAGCCCATGTTTAATTAATTTAGCATAGCTTGACAAAAAAAATCTTACTTGTCAGAGTTACTCATGTTCCTCCAGATCTCTTCACCTCAAAAATGGGACTAAGTGAAGTATGAACACTGATAATGTATATTTTTCACTTTATTCMCTTTGACTATGACCACTAGACCAYATTAAATKACAGTAAAAYTCACCAGTCAGTTTTCTGAGAGAAGCAACTACTACATCATCCCATTTTTGCTAATCAAATTGCTTTAAAAATGTACATGAAAATCTGAGMACTTACAGCTGTTCACTGGAAACTGAGTGAAATGGAAGAGTCCTAGTGCTGAACCTCTCCTGTGTTAACTCCAACCAGCACAGGTCTTGCCACTTTCTACAGAGCTAAACAGCTTTYTCATTTCAGAAATAAATTTTAATCWCYTTTATGTGGGAMAACTGATTTTWGTATGCCTTTTATTTCACAACTGGAAGCATTCAGCATACAGGATCATTGTATTTACCACTATTAAAATAAAAAATATGAAAACCCCCTTTAGCAAGCTGCCAGKTGCCATCCTTCTTACAGTGGCATATGGTGCTCTTGCACTTTGACTATTAAAGCAAAATATGCATTTCCCATTTAACATAATGCTCTACTGACTACACCAAATCACATGTACAGTAAAGTTAGAGACACCAGGGGATTTGCAATAAACTGTCAAAAAGACTTTCTCTACTTTAGGAAGCATTCAATCACTAAATGGTGATTGGTGTCCATCATTACATAAATCAGAAATAATCCTGAAGACCCTATTCTCCATAGATAACAGCAGTTATACATTCTGCAGTCTTTCTCAATAAGCAGTATGCCCATATCCCACCATATTATTATTGAGCATGTTTATGATACCAGAAGCAGCAAGTTAGAATCACAATGGAAAGCATTATGGAGAGCAGGTGAACATGTACACCAAAGCAGTTCCACAGTGGCCAGGCATGAAGCAACCCAGACTGTTTGAGAAGACTCAAATTAGGAGAGCAATGAGATGAGAAAGATGAGAAGGTCAGACAGACAAACCAGCAACTAGAAAGAGAGGTAGCATGGTCCAGTGATGTGACCAGAATATGTATCTATATTCCAGCCCCAGGTCTGACAGAGGCTTTCTCTGTGTTGTTGAGAGAGCCATTTAATTTTCCTACACTTGTGGTTTACAAGCTTTATAGACACAGATTCCAGATTTACTGAGCTATACAGGGGTACTGGCAAGAAGTAATGCACTACCATTTACACCCAGCTAGGTTTCTTAGAAGGAACATAAAAGGTGACAGGAGAGATTAGGGGGAAATTATGTAAGGAAGGAGAAGGAAAAAACAAAGAGGAATGTAAAACCAAATCAACAAACAAATGCCAGACAAACAAACAAAAAACCCCTGAAACACAGAGTTTACAACAGAAGTTTGAAACTGACTCTTTAACTCAAGATTAAAGTTTGAAAAATCATTACTGTTTCTAAAATACAAGTTTCTGTTAAGCCATGTTATGGCAAAAACTCCACAACCCAGCACAAAGCAAGCCAGCCTCTTTGTCTATACAAATAAGTATTTAAAAATAAGGGATGTGTTTATTTAAGGAATACACTCCAGGATCTTTATATTGACTGATCACAATGAATCTGGGCACATGTTCCAGGAAAACAGCCTATTAAAAAACAAAACAAAACAAAAAAAATAAACAAAAAACCCCACAAAAACAACAAAAAAACCTGATTTGCTTTCTGAAGACTTATTTAGGATGCATTATAAAATTGTCCATGTGGCAAAAATTTCTGTTAGCCAAAAGGTACCTCTGATTTCCCCTAGCTTCAGCCACTTATTTTTAGGAAGAAAGGAACACTGTGTGTGTGTCCTGAAAATTGGCTTTGGTACCTTAGTCTTCTACTTTGAATGGAGCAGAGGTTCATAGGCAATGTAATTTCAGAAATTACTAATGCTATTCAAACAACCATATGCCTCTATTTTTATACTGTCCTCCATTCTTCTGCCAGATGCTTCTCTTCTTCCATTTCATCTGCTTAATGAAGCTCAGCTCTTCAGGCCCCATTGCTTTGATTTTAGAAAATTATGTAAGACACTTTATAAAAAAATTATCATTATTATTAAGAAGATGACTGACTGCCTCTTTTTTCTGTTTTTTTTTTCAAAAAAGGTAACATTTAGTTTAGCTGTTCAAAAAGGTACTTAGTGGTGCCAAGATTCCACCTTGCAGAGGGTGAAACCAGAGGCAAATATCCAGCCAGAATTAGAACAAGCACAGGATACTTAGAGCAGATATRGTCATACATATGAAAGTGAACATGAAATTTTGTCCCAATTTGGGTAGTGGGATATTTTTTGCACTGACAAAGAAATGACAATGTAATAWAGAATAGCTAACAGTCTACAGGTCTGGATGTTTATCTAGGACCTTCCTGTACAGGATTCCAGGCCTGTGGATGGGTCTGATTATCCCAGGATCCCWCTGAATCTAGCAAATCTCAGTCTGCTATTTTGTTCATGCCTAAAGAATTAGTATTGTTAGACCCCCTGAAACCTCTCATTTTATCTTTATGCCACCATCATACTCAATGAATTCAAACTGCTAATCTGCATGACCTTAGAATACAGGCTGCTATGTGATTAATTTTTAATTTACCTTAATCAAAACACTGAGGAAGGAATACAAAAGTTAAAAAGCAATACTCAAACTCACTTTTATTMCTAGTCTCAAGGGTGCAATTCATCTGCCCTGAAGAAGCCAAAGGAGGGTGGAAGGTCTCCTTTGGATGCACAGCAGGGACCACTGTGACAAAAGCACAGCACAAGAAGTTATGCTGCTCTGGGTAGAGGAATTACAGAGCAAATACAACCTCCCTAAGGAATCCTCACAACCCACCATCTGAGTTACAGGGTGGTACCACCACTTCTGAGCAGAAGTGAAGAGGCAAGGCTGGAAGTAACTCAGAGCTGTAGTTGCTCAGGGTCAGCACCAAAAGCTGCTGTTACCCCCACAGGGTAAAAGGAATTCTARAAGTGGAGTACAGCTCTCACGGCAGCCACAAAAGCAGCTGTACTGCCTGGGAACCCAAAGCATCTGAGGTGTCCTTTAATGCACTGGGCATTCCCAAACTGTCTGGGGGATATGCTCAGAACGTGAGAAAGGCACCAAGGGGCAGTAAATGACATCAGAGTTTCAGAGTAGACTTACTCATTTCTGTTAGGCAGAGGGATTGCACTTCCACATTGCCCTGCCATGTACTGTGTCACAGGGCAAGGAGTATTTTCCTTTACCATGAGATGAGCTTTCGTATTTCATAACACAGCTGTTTTCACTGACAAGTGAGATTTTAAAGACAAGTTAAGCTTCTTGCATACAAAACCACTGGTAAGAGGAAAGAGGTCAGGGCCCTGCCTGTTTTAGGAAGGAAAACATTTACACAGTTTTGGAGCAGTCGATTCAGTGTTAGCTTGTCTGCTTAATTTTTAATGAACCATGGACAAGACAGCAACTTTGACTAACAGTTAATACCTTGACCCAGCACATGTATAGAAMCAGACATAGCCCCAGGGAATGGATTTACTCCCAGGGCCAATCGAACCCTGAGAAAAAAGTGTTATATATGGGTTTGGCTTGATCTAATTCAGCCACAGCACAAACTGGGGCCAAATACACTGCAGGAATGACCCTTGTGCAAACATGGCACAAGGGGCAGCTGACAGGTATTACACAGGCCAGAACAAAGGAGCCWATTAGTGCAGGACTGCAGGAGAGGTTTCATAGCATGCAGTGACCCTCCTTCCTTCTGTGCCTTCCGCTGCTCAGCAAAATGACTATGCAGGATGCTGGAGCAGAAGCTGTACAAGAGGGTAATGGCTTTCTGATCCACTACCTACGAAGAGAAATTCAGCAAATTTGCTTCCAAGAGGTATATTTTTTAAATAGTTCATGATATCTATGCTGATAATGGGTGCYACAAGAAATTACCTTAGCACAAGGAAATTTGCCTGGGCTCCTTTTTCTCGTCTTACAGTAGGGTAATGCAATGGTTCCCAAACCCTAATGCACATATTGCTTCTGATTTGTATCTTACAGCAAATAATCACAAGCACTTGCCTTGAGGGGCTGTAAAAGAAACTAGATTATTACAATTATTATTTCAGTTCTCACATGCCCACCACAAAGCTTACCATGGGACAGAACAGCCCTTCTAACTTGGCAGTCAGTCCATCCTAACACATGGATTCAAAGTGTTTCTTTCTTTCCTGCTTATGGTGGCTTTTTAGGCAGGTGAATACAGGTGGCAAAATGGCCTTTCATTTCAGCAGCAGCTGGATCCAAATGACGTCAGCATACAGTAGGTAAAGAAACACACAGGACAGGCTGGAAAATTAGTAATAAAGAAACAACAACCGTAATGAATAGGAACTYCCCTCTCCTTGAACACTTTGGAAAGCCACAAATGCACCAAACATTTCCTGTAAGGGGCAAGTGAGGAGAACAGGAATCCTAAATTTGATCCCCATCTAGTTCAAGCAAATTGTAACAAGTTTTATATTTATGCCCTAACCTTTAAAATACTAACATTAAAAATCCATGAAATAAAACATATGAGCACAGTCAAAAGCACTTCTGAGAAAAAACTGGGTGTCTAGAGGTGGCTGGCACCCTGTGGTCACCCTACTCCTGTCCTCAGCTTCTATTACTGGCTAAATGATCCCCTTGACTATCCCACTTATTTTTTTTTCCCTTAAAATTATTAGGAAATGAAAGCTTGCGTTCCTTCCAGTATATGAATGGGAAGTGAGAAAACTGAGTACACTCACATATAATAAATCTCTGTGAATGGTGAAGACAAAGATCATCCATTCAAACCACCAACTGCCAKGGGAGCAGAGCTTAACTCTGACATCAGGGTAACACCTGCCTCCAACATCACCACCAGTACCTTCTGAAAACAGAATAATCTTCTTCTGCACAACTCAGCAGTAAAAAAAATCATCTGATTGAAGAACTYGGCATTTCTTGAGCCCCCTGGCTGGTCCACGTTGTTCCTTGTGGTGGTTTAATCTTAACTGGATGCCAGCTGCCCACCAAAGCTGCTCTATCATCCTCCTCAACTGGACGGGGGAGAGAAAATATAACGAAAGGCTCATGGGTCAACCTAAGGGCAGGGAGAGATTGCTCAACAATTACCATTACAGGCAAAACAAACTCGAGTTGAACTCATTACCAATCAAATCAAAATAGGATAATGAGAAGTAAAACCAAATCTTAAAAGCACCTTCCCCTCACCTCTCCCTCATTCCTGGGCTTAACTTCTGGYTCTCTGCCTTCCTCCTCTGGGGAACCAAGATCAGGGAAAGGACTCCTTACACCCTTCCCCTGCTCCAGCCCTGGGTCCCTCCCACAGGAGACAGTCCTCCACAAACTTCTCCAAYRTGAGTCCATCCTACARGCTGCAGACCTTCACAAACTGCTCCAGTGTCAGTCCCTCCCATGGAGTGCAGTCCTTCAGGAACAGGCTGCTCCAGTGTGGGTCCCCTGTGGGGTCACAAGTCCTGCCAGCAAATCTGCTCCRRTGTGGGYTCCTCTCCCCATGTGGTCTCATGAGGCTCCAGGACCTTGTCCCGCTAAGTCTTCCCAYGGGATCACAGCCTTCTCTGGGCATCCACCAGCTACTCACTCCATGGTGKGAGTCCACCATGGGCTGCAGGTGGATCTCTGCTCCCCCATGGACTTCATGGGCTGCAGGGGCATAGCTTCTTCACTATGGGCTGCTGCTTTGGCTCCTGGAGCAYCTCCTTCCCCTCTTTCCTTGCTGATTTTGGGGACTAGAGAACTATCTCTCTTACATACTCTCACKCCTCTCTTCTCTGGCTGCAATTTTGCCTCTGTGCAATAACTTTTCCCCTTCTTCACTCTGATATCCCAGAGGCACTACCACCATCAGTGATGGGCTCAGCCTTRCCCAGGAAGGGACCCATCTTGGAGCCTGCTGGCATTGCCTGTATCAAACAYAGAGAAAGCTTCTGACAGCTTCTCAGAGAAGCAGTCCCTGTAGCCCACCTGTTACCAAAACCTGGATGCACAAACCTAATGCACTCCTCACCTGGAGAAGAGCCATTCCCAGCTTCCTGCTGGCCTGCCTGGTCACTATGGTCACGTGAGTCTTCGTGCACTGGACATTTAACTTAGCCCACATTGGTGAGTTACAGGATTTGCTGTCATTTGAACCTGAGGAATGGTACCACCAATCTGTATTTGTTACTGTGCTTAGAAATGAGCTGTTGATCTGGTGTCTGATACTGTACCTTGCACCAGAGGTCAATGGGGTTGTCTCTAAAATCCATCAAGAACTCATTCACCCATTCCTTAAACATCTGACCACCAGGGATTTGACAGAMAGCAAAGAAACTAAGGCAGGAGAGSAGGGAATGCSTGCAGAGACCAAACACCTAACACAGTTTCAAATATACACAGGCAGTAAGTTGGCWGTGAAGAAAAGAGAGACCAGTGCAGGATCATCACAATAGTCAACCACCAACACAAATCTAGGAGTGACAGAAAAGGTGGAGGAGAGGCTTTTTTTTGGAGGCTAGTTTTGTGGCAACAAGAGATGCTGATCTCTTTCTAAAACAAAAATMAAGATATGACTTTTTACTAGCTTGAAATTTTGACCAGCATGACCACTTTCCATCACACAAGATGAAAACTTGCAATGCTCTGTCCAACCATTCTCAAAATGAATGACCTCCTGACAAGATTTCACTGCTTCACCTATGAAGCTGAATACCCAACACAATCCACTTTGTGCAAACGTCCTTGGCTGCTTTTTTTTCCTGAATGGTTACATTTTCATCATTGTCACCACCTTCACCAGATGCTTATTGCTCAAAAGCTCAGTCAAGGGTGAAGGACAAAAACATGGCAATGATGTAAGGGCAGCTGTGAAATGATTACTTGGGATGAAATCAATAGCAGTGTGCTACTSTTGGGAGATCAGCAGTACAATGGAAAGCTATTGAGCCAAATRTGGTTTCATCTTAAATCACAGAAGCACAGTGTATGAGGACCTCATTTAGTTTCCTTCAGGTTTTTAAAGCACTCTTGCAGCATATGAAGTGTGCAGCTTCCACAGATCTCCAGGCATCCCTTCCAAACCCAACTATTATGTGCTGTGGATGAGATTAGGAAATATTAATCAGCATATATACTGGGAGAATATGGAAAGACTTTGCCACTTCTAAAATAAATTCATTTCTACAAAGACTGTAGTAAGAATTCCGTTTCAGGGCTTATGTTACRTGTCTTCAACTTGCCAGAAAAAATACAATCTACTAGTGGGTCAAAGGATGGATTCATATGGAAATATAATTGCATCCAGTGGTGGGTTGAACTCTCCTTCAGCAAGGGAATATTTACAAGAAGCCTTTTTTAAATTCYGATATACAATTCAGCTGGAAGAAAAAGTTACACACCTTTCTCTGAGAGAACAGGAGGCTGCTACTGCTATTAACTCATTTTGAGACTGCCTTAATGGTTTAACTGTTCATGAGAACTACTGTCAGTGTCTTATTTTAAATCTGTTGTTGGGAGAGAAGCTCCAAAACAAAACTAATCTTTAAAGACAGGACAATTAAGCTACTTTTCCATAAGGCTATGCAAGTTCTCTTTGTAAGAGATTTTCACAGKGCATTAGTAAGTACAGTCAATATCACTTGCAAAGAACAGTGTGTTTGTGGGGTAACACACAGGATAACATGTTTCCTGAGACACATGTTCAAAAATGAAGAAAGGATGGTCTGGTTATTGAATTTGTCCACAAAATGATGGATGTGTCTTTCAAGAAGCAGTTCTGAAACAACAATTTATCAGTCCTGCTTTATTCACAAGCCAATCAAGAAAGACAATACTGTAATAAGTGCTGGCTCACTTGGAGCACAACAGAGGTAAAACAGGAACAGCAGGAATATCTACAAYAAATGATCAGAACCAGCTAACTAAAAGCACATTCCATAGGGAAACCTCAGCTGCTTCTTCCACCCGAGGCCAGAGACAAAACAATCCCAAAGCCTTTATACAAAAGTAGATCTGCCCAACTTCCCTCATGAAAAAAGGAGATCTAAAATTTGGTCTTTTGGAGATTCTGTATGGGTTTTCACATCTACTTGGCCAACTTTCACATGTGGTGAGACCCAGCTCCACATTTACCTCTSTGTGAGCAGCTGGCATTGTTCTTCCTCAGGAGGTTAAAAGGGAAAGCTCACAATACCATCCACATCAAATTGCAGCCCCTGGAAAGGCTCATGGCTGCACAGAGCCACACACACAAACCCAACCTGCCTTCCCTTCCTGCATAGGGACGGAGTAAGACAGAAGCCATTCTTACAGCTACAGATTTCCCTGAAACAGGAAACACCAAACACCTGGTACCATTCCACCAGCTCTCCTGCAACAATATCATATTACATTTTGACTATCACACAATAAAGAACCCTCTGTCTTCATTAAATGAATGAGGAAGTGGCAAGCCGGGGTTAGAGAGAGGAGGGCAGTGATGAGAGAGCAAACATCCTGCAAAACATGTTCAGTCCTGGACGCTACGTCTTGCAGATCTGTAGCAACAACACKAGGCAACAATCTAGTTTTTTGGTTTAAAAGAAAAACAAAATGCCCAGGCTTTCAGAAAGGGCAGAAAATTCCTCCTCTCCACGCCATTCTGCAGAAAGTGCAATATACTGCCACAAATTCTCTTGGACAAGTGCACATTGCAATTTTCACAATATTCAGAATTTTCTGTCTTTAATCAGTAGCTTCTATGAGCCCATAAACAAACCTGGGAAATGTCTGAAGAAAAAATAGGATACCAGCTTCTCCGTCTTACCTTAAGAACAGAACCCCACTTTTACAGTAATGTTAAAGAGTTATGACTGAGGAAGTGCATTTGCTGGGAGGGGAGACTTGTCACCTGCTGGCACAAGAAAATCTTGTGACAAAAAAAAAAAAAAAAAGGTATCTCAGCACACTTGCAGGGAACCATGTGTCTACAGCTTTATTTTATGAAGAGGTCTATCTATCTGCTTCCCAAGAGGCCAGTACTGCACTCCCAAGCTAGAAGAACAGACTCCACAGTGAATTTTCTCATATGAGCAAAAGCAGCAATGTTAGTTTATGACAGGACYCATTCTCTTAAAAATGCTTTATGCCTGTAATACCAGCTTTTGCAGGGTGGAGGACAAAACTGGTCACAAGAAAGCATTTTTAAAAGAGAAATGCACTTGCCTTTCCCCCCTACATCAGTGAGCAAGGTTTCACATTAGAAATCAGGAGCAAGTTCACCATATACTACTCACTCATCTGTGGTGTGTGAGTCTGGCAGGCCTGCCCTATGCTCTATTCCTGTAAATATGGGAAGCTCTTCAGAAGGACTGTGTTCTTGGGGTGCCCTGCCACAACAAAACCATCACGGAGAGCAGAGAACCCACCTGACACCTTCARACTGCAGGGAGAAGGGAAGAGCCATCAGTGCAGCTCTGCATCAGGTGCAGCTGGTGGCATGGGCCAYTGGGGTGCTTCTCTCACAGGTACAGGGAAAAGAGGCTGCCTTGAAACTTGTACCCACTTCTGGTTTCTCTCCTTTTTTGCCTGGTGATAGAGGGAAGTAGCCCCATCTAGCCAGTGCTCCTCAACAATCACCCTGCCAGGGCATTCCCCCAGCACTGAAAAGATGTGGATGTTTGCCACTGCATTCTGAGGTCTCCTCCTGAGATCTGAAGGGATGCTGGCTGCTGCAGCTGGTCAGAAGAACAAGCAGCACAGAGAGGGAGCACAGTCCTCCTAACCAAACCCCTTGTACATAATAAAGAAGAGAAACACAGACCTTGGGGCAGTGTGGAAAGCAGCCGCCTACCTCCTGAGTTAGACTTTTTGTCCAGAAGATTTCCATACAAAATAAGCTTTTCTAGAGGCACTGGAGCCTCTAGAAAAGCTCTCCCAGACAAGAGTGGCTGCCAAGCCAACGCACCAGCAGCCAACACAAAAARCTGGAAGAATCTGTGGAGACAGAGCAGCTCCCTTAAAGCTGGAAACTGGATGGCTCTGTGGCAGCAACGCTGAAAGGATGCTACAGTGCTCGCTGAGGCAGAGCTGCCCACTTCAACTTGGGAAAGAAGGAAACATTGCAAATGGAGACAACAGGAACTCCTACAATAATTGAAGTGGAAAATATGGAACTGTTTAAAGACACTTTCTCTCTCTCTCTCTCTCTCTCTCGTAAGGTGTTTAAGCTGAAAAGCATCACAGGAATTTCAAATAATAGATAAATTTCAAAGACATCTGTGTGATACCCTGTCAGACCTAATGAAGGTCTAAGGGTTTGGAGACAAGACTGTGAGACTCAATTCTGATCACTGCAAGCTTTCACAAGCAAGGACTCCTGTCAAACCAGAAGGCAGTTCCTCTGTTGCATCAAGTGCCCCTTCTTGAAGTGACAACTCACACATCTATGTTTACATATTACTATTGCCTASTAGTAATCAGATACTGCCATTTGAGGCATGGTGGTTAACTTCACCAAGGTGCACTCCTGGGAGACAGCTGCTGCAGGCCTGGCCACACACTGCACACCACCTTGTTAAGATAGAAACTTCATAGTTCTCCAGCTGTTACTACAGGAAAACTCTGCARGAAAAAAAATGCATGTTTGGAATTCTGATATAGCCTGGATAAAATATACATGCAAACCAAATTCTCCTTGTAGGAAGCTCCAGGCTSAGTATCTACAAGTAAACCAAATCTTAGAATAATATTATTGTTGCAAAATAGTTTAGAATAGAAAAAAAAATTMATCTGACGGATTTATTCCAAGGAAGCGGGAGTCAGTAAGGCCTAAATATCTGTTTAAAAATTTCAATTTTTAATCATTTTAAAATTGAAAGTTTTCATTATAATCTCTCAGCTTKGATCAGCAAGTTCAAAATCAAACTTCCAATGTAAATTTAAATATCCCAAAACTGTGTAGTTCCAGAAGTGAAGTAATACGATTGCTGCATCTTYAGATTTAACAACCTGAGTCAACTTCCTCTGCATTTTCCCCAACCCACCTCCCTACCTGTCAATGCAATTCACCCCTCTGGTAAGTGTTGCAGGACAACACTTAACATCTCCTCCTCTCCCTGGCAATTCAAAAGAAGGCAACAAAAGACTCAGTAATCGAGAACTATTCTCTGAATGAAAAGGTCCAATTTTACAAGATTCATCACAAAGTCTCTTATTCATCAGCAGCCCTGGCATTCTTCTACCTCACACAGACATTTCTGGAATGTGTTTCAGGCTACTGAAGGAAAAAAAAAGAAAAAAGGTAGTTCAACAAGAAGCAGCAGAGGGTAAAGAAATGAAGAAACTGAAATCGATGCTGTTCCTGTCCTAYACAGCACAACTTCTGTCAGAAGCATCAAGAAGAGCAGGACTATCCGCTTGGTGAGCACAGTTTTCTTTTTACTTTTTCTGTTTTGGTACCTCCAGTAATATTGACAAACTATTTACACACAAGAATACTTGTAATTTTGCATCAACAGACTCGTAGCTGTTATCTTACAAGGCATCTGAGATCTTAYATAAACTGGATTTGGAGATTGAGAACAACAGATTTGTATTTTCTTCTGGTTAGGAAAACTCCTACTTGGAAAGTTTCCCCCTTGCTAGACTCCACATTGGTTTATTGACAAACCTGCTAGGATGAGGATGCACAGAAATTCACATCTGAAGCTGCAGGAGTTTTTATTACCATTTTTATGTGAATATTGCTCTTGCTTGCTCTGATTCAAAGCTTATAAAAACCAATTAAGAGATTGAAATAAAGTCAGCAGAACCAATATGCRCAAGAAATGTCTTCTTCAAGTACTGGACCTGGCAACTGGGCAACCTTTGCAACAGAAGCCCCAGTCTCCTCTCAAAAAATGCTTTCTCTGCATTTTCAGACACAGTTCTGCTCTGGACCATACAAGGGACAAAATAATAGTAATAACAGTGATAATATTACCATCATTGATGTTATTGTTTCATTCCTTGGATTTAAACTCATGTGGCTTGATTATCCCTAGTGCAGTGTAAACAAACTTCCCAGGAGATACTGACTCTCAATATAGTACTGACAGAGATAGGAATTAAAACAAGGAAACAAAAATCCTGAAACATATYTTTTTTCAGACTTGTGTGCAGTCTAAATGCATGCAAAAGAATACAGTAAAAGAGAGGTACGAACAGAAAGTTACCCTAGTTTTGATGAATGTGTCTGTTTGGGAGTGCAACCCAAGGAACTTGCTTGCCCTGGATTAATGTAACACGAAGGAGAAGTTAATGTAACACTAAAGCTGCAAAGCAAATCATAGAGAGAGCAGCAACTGCCAGAATTGGTCAAGCGTTTCTCCCGATGGTGCGAGCCTGCTCTTGGGTTCCAGGTCATGGCCCCCACACAAAAGTGCACCCTTACCTCTCCAGAGCCTTGCCCAGTCCCTGCTTGTCCTGTGCACCTCACAMGGCATGTCTCCCACACAGCAGCAAACACTCAATGACGTCTTTAAGGTTTACCCCACAGCATTCTCTTCCTATGGTTTTTCATGCTTGATTTCCTTTYTAAATAAAAGCCATGGAAAACCAAATATCCAGCAGTACTCCTTGCCTCTGCACTCTCTCATACCACTTGCCTATGCTAATAATCCACAGGATTTGCACTCAAGGATGTTTAAAACCATGGCAAACGCCTCCTCCAGCACTTGAACTACAGGAATAAATGCTGGAAGACACAGGCATACAAGGCAGCAGAAGAGGACTGGCTAGTGGTGGGGAAGAGTCAGCTTCTTGCCACAGACTTTCACATGCATTTGTTAGACGTGAGAAGAATGTTGGGAGTCAAGTTTGTAGGTGGGGTTTTTTTGTTTGTTTTTTTTGGGTTTTTTTTTTGAGGGAGAAAAGGAGAGGGAGGTGCTACTGAATAATGAGAAATTACGTCTAGTGGCTGAGTGCAGCATAAAWGAGAACAGGTTTGGCACTTTCTGAAAGGCAGTGAAAATGCTGATAAGACTTAGGGCACCTGTTCTAACTGGTGACCTCAGCATGGACTGGAGTGGATTTCTAAACCTGCAAACATAATTATGAATTATGATTATGAATGCATAGATATAAATAATGCAGAATGACTGTACTTGCTTTAGTTCTGTGGCCRTAATGTAATCTTGTTCAAAAGAAAGAAAAAAGTGTATAAATTAACACTGGTGGGCTGATGAAAGGAAACCAAAAGTGAAAACCTGTTGCCATGTTTGTCTCAATTTGTACAAGTTATAAAAACCTCCTTAGAACAGTACAKCAAACTGCTAAAAAACTTTATTTCTCAAAGACAAGTTACAKAAAAAGTTTTCAGCAAACATCCAGTGCTGAGGCTCTGAATGTTTATTTATTCCACAATTTAGAACAAAGACCTCTAGTCCTTTACAATTCCACTTCCCTTTCTCTCAAACCGTCTTGCATTTAAGCAAAGACAATCTATATTTCTAAATGGAAAACAGGCAAACATTTGGTTATTCCATTTGCAAAAAGTTACGCTATTATCACCATAAAGCTGAAGGCAAAAATTTTAACAGGTAAGTGGATTMTGTTTCTGTGATTATTTTTTTCTTTACCTCCTAAATCAAGCTGGGAATTCTAAAGCAATTCTCATTAAAAATGCCCCTTGGGTTCTTTGAAGACATGTGGTGGCAGGCCAGTAAGACTTTYACAATTGTAGATTTTGGGGGAAGAAGGAGAGTTACACTTGAGAAAAGCCACGTGCTGGGACAGACTGCACAATAATGACAGCAGCATTTTGGTACAAGACCTTTGTTCYATTAAAACTGAATATAGCTGAATATAGCAGTATTTGCTGACTTAGACACTACAACATGAGAATCCAGGAGTAAGTTTAGTTTATGCAAACAGTCTGAAGACTGTCCCGGCATTGGGTGAATAACAYTGGTTTGAAGAAGTATCTGCAAAAAGCCTTCARCTGCACCAGTCCATTTCACACCCTGCCCACTCTTGTTACAGCTTCTCCTTRTCTTGGTYTTGGCTGGGATAGAGGCAATTTTCTTAGTAGCTGGTTCACTGCTGTGTTTTGGATTTAGAATGGGAAYGATGTTGGTAACACTGATGTTTCAGTTGTGGATCAGCAGTGCTTACTCTGAGTCTTGGGCTTTTCAGTGTCTCCTGCCCTGCCAGTGAGGAGGGGCATGAGAAACCAGGAGAGAGCATTGCCGTACTGGCCAAAGGGATATTCCATAYCACAAAGCAGGTTCTGGACTTGGGAGACCAGATTAGGAACTTGATTCCCCACAGAAATAAGATTTTGATGTTTAATCACTATTATCARCAAATAGTCAGGGACAGAGTTTGATGCCACACAGACACAGATATTCTCTAAGTTCTTCTGGAAGGAAGGCCATCATAAGAAACAGTCTCTGCAAAAAGTAATCTGAATTCCCCTGTAAAGTTGTAATACAACAAGGTCAAGTTGCCCTTCACAGCTGTATCTGTATAGGTGATATTTGTGACTAATCTCCAAACAGATCATGCAAACAAAACTATGGAAATTCTGATCCTCYTGCCTGGACCATTGGCAGACATGGAGCTGAAGGATCTCAGTGGGTTGTGGGCATCCTCTGTGCTATTTTCATTACTTGCTAAATTCTCTGGAAGTTTTGCAGAAGACTCTTCCAGMATTTCACTGGTGGGAATCTCAGTCAGATAATGAAAGTGATTCCCTACCTCGGGGCTCTTTTATTCCAACCCATCTGAACAGCCCATCTCCCATAATGTCCTTCTTCATTTCTTCTGTGCAAGCCATGCAGAGCAATAGTTTCAACTCAGCATTTGATTCATGAGGAATGCCTCCTCACCAAGCCCRAAATTCACAAAATCATGTTTCTGTCCTAGCCTACTTATATTGCAAACTAGGATCTCAGTCAATTTCCAAAGCTGTGCATCGACATAAAATACTTCCAGGACAAGAAACTGAAGTTAATCTCTCTCAGCTCAGGCTATGGCTCAGTTAACACATCTCACCTTCAATATCACATTGCTCTTCCCTGTATCTCGAGAATCTTGCCAGCTGTACTAACATAGGAACAACAGAAGAAAGTAGCTATCACAAAACCTTGGCTCTTGCATCAGGTGACTGAAATGAGCATTGCACAAGGGTGCTTTGATGTTATAAAAGGCCTAAGAAAATGCCAGGGGACTGGGGTATATTTCTTGCTGTGTTTACTTTCTTACCAAAGGGCACTTGTCATACACATGCCATCTGCTGCACTGAAACGTGACACCCACCCAGGCAAAATAAARATTTCCCACACCAGCAACCTCTTTGTACAGATTAAAAAATCACCACTAATATAATTTTAGGTGATTCAAGAAACTGCTACAAAGACTGCATTTCTTGCAAGCTTCTCCTCTTGTAGGACAGAACCTCAGCTTCCAGTGAAGACTTCTGCCCTCATGGCTGCACACAAGAAGTCACAGGTTCATAATCCAGAAATATTTGTACTCCTGTCAAGTACAGAGAGCTGAGAGTGCAAAGTTAACACAAATGACCCCACTCCCCCTCAGTGCTCCCTGATCCCCCTCCTTTCCCCTGTGTGCTCACAGGCACTGCAGGAACCCAAAGGAGCAATTCTGCAATGGAAACCATCTCTCTGGGAACTGAAATTGGCTTTAAAGAYATTCAGCCTCTAAATGCTTGTGGATATTTCCCACTGCCTAAAAGAAAGGAAAACCTGGAAATGCGTTATTACATGGGCTTACCAACAGCACCTTGGTAAAGTCAGGATCCCTTAGAATAAGCACCTCCTTGGTCAGCCACTAATAGGAACCATGGAGGATGATGCTATTTGTTGCACCCATTTCAGTCTCCTTAGGTTTTTTATTTGCCTTCAGTCAAAATAGATGCTTTGGTCTTTTTTGAGTACTGAAAAGGATCATGCAGTTCAGTGYATCTGATTAATAGTTAATGAATATTCTGAAATCTCAGCATATCTGAGTCTCCTTCATACTCTACAAGAGGCCAGCTCATCCAAGATTGTGTTAAGACAYGGACAACATTTTACATTATCTGCCCAGATCCTAAAGAGAATTAAGAARCAAAAAAAMCCCAAACCYGATGACTGAAAAAACAGAGAAGGGCCGGATCATGCTAGAGGGACCTGGATCATGGAACTTCCTCATGGCCATCTCCTTCCCTATCCTCATGAAGCTCAGCACCCCTGTGCCTCTTATATTTGAGGAGACCCTTCTGGAAGAGATTCCATTTTCACTTTTACAACATMCAAGAAAAACACAATAAAAATCTCAAGAAGGTGGCAGCTCCTGTCCAGTAAGACAGAAACAGATACTCCCTAACCAACACTCCTACCAAGGAATGCAGTGGACTGTTATCAAAAAAACAGTGCACTGATAAGGACTGGAAGCCTAGCAAAGCTAGAAGCACAACCAGAAAGCCTATAAGCTACTGATGTTGCAACAGAGAGTTGAAAGCAGACATAGAAAAACATGCCCAAAGACCCCCAAAAATACTAGATCTAAAGTGAAAGCAGAAAAAATAAAACAGCAGATGGAAACAGGTCAAGGCTACAGGAGAGGATGAGGAAGAAAACACTGAACATAAAGCTTTTAAAAAGCCTTGGGAAATGTGTCATGACAATCAATCTGATCTGTAAAGATGACGTGGAAAGGTATGGAAGAGGGACATGTATTCTTTTCCATTCTCTCACAAATTCTTTCTTAAAGGATTGTCAAAAAACCTTTTGTTCTATTCACATCTCTTCTGGGTTCTAAGTGTTGACTCAGCACTTATTAACCACTGKTAGGAGCACAATTAGCAAAACCTGGAGATTTGTAGGGGATGAAGAACAGATCAAAGAAAATCAGATGATTCTCTAATCAATGATWCAAAAGTACTAGGACAAAAGAGTGGGGAAGACGAAATTGGGGAACAATGCAGAGCTTTTAGAAGTGGCACAGAATGAAGAGAAAATGGGAAAATTAAATGGTAAAAAGATCAAGGACATCTTCATTACCTTAAAATCACWGGGGTGGCCTAATATGGTAGAAACACGCATTGGTGTTTCAGTGCAGACCAGACCAAAGTTCACTCCTGAACTGTGCTGCTCCATGTCTGGTTTGCAGGTACTGCAGTGTGAATAAGGAGGAGTTAACAGCACAGTTCTGCTCTGCCGGCACCACAGGACTGAATCACTCCTTATCAGGGGAGCTGCGTTGCCACACAACCACCRGTGGTGTACAAAACAGAGGGAGAAAACCAAGGAAGAGGAGAGCTCACTCTAGGGCTGTTTTCTCACAGTTAGTCTTCCCATTTATTTTTGGCTCAGTAMAGGGAGGCAAAAAGGAGGGGTAGAAAGAGAATGCAAGCAGATTATRTATTTGTATTCTTGTTTTCCAGTCCTTCCAGAAAGGCCAGTTTTGTAAACAGAGAGAAAGCTGAGATTATCTTGTTAACTACTCCCATGACTGTAACACACCATGCAGAGTTCACAATTATCTCTCTGCTCAACATTATCAAAAATGCACTGCAACTTCTTTTGCATCACGTTATTTTAGTCAGGCTATCTGCACCTAGAAACACTCAGCCTATTGTTTCAACAGCACAGACCTGCAGGCTGAATTATAAAAATTGTCCAATATCATATTATCTTGGCTASAGATTTAATTTCACGGAATATGAAACTTCACTGAAAATCATTGTACAACAAGACAAGGAAACATAAACATTCGTTTCTTTTTTTTTTCTTTTTTCCCTTTATATTAAGTGTGAGCCTACTACAACTCCCTCTGGGAGGATATTTTTCGTRCAAAGCCACATTCTTTGGGTCTTATTCACATAAACCGTCATTGAACTGAATGAGAGCAGCCACAGAAGCAGGGAAATCAGGTTTTTATCCAGCATTACTGATACAAAATACAAYATAAAATCAAATTTTAAAAAACCATGATAATAAACATCCATCTTTAATTATGCAAAAAGTAGTCAAAAGTTTTGTTTCTCAGTTCTCCACAGCTGAGATTTATTATAGTAAACTAATTATAATTTTGCTACACACAATTTGTTGATAATTACCTCTCTGTGGGCCATATCATGGATTTGAGTACAAATCATGGGAATTTTTTTAGTAGTCCCTATTTCAGTATCACTTTATTCTTGATCCTTAATTAAGCAAGGCCTGAAAATCCCACTTACAGAGCACAAGGGAAGTGATTTTCAAATGGTACTTGGTAAAAACTGCTAACTTTTGTATTGCAGACACTTCTGCCTGACTCTGTTTTCCCTGAAACACCATATATATTTTCAGCTAAGCTTAACTTACACAAACCATGAAAAMCTTTTGTTAGCAGAAGAGTGGATACTCATACTCAAAATCTGAATCCTGTCAAGTGATCAGCTGAAGGTCAGTTTACTTTTCACAAGTAAAAAAGAACAGACATGCAACAGATGCTTGCTGCTATATTAAAACTTACAATGTGACTTTATTARTAACAATCAAACTAAGACACTGCCTATACAGTTAGTGCTTTCCAAAATCTCAGTATTTTGGGGAAGACTGTAAGAATACAGTTCCCTAGAATAACAGAAAAATCCTTCATCTTACTGTGAAACACTGTAGCACATATTTACTACTGTGCTGAGAAATTCCACCATAGTGTCACTCTCCTCTCATAGCCCTCCCTGGTTTAGCTTACTTGAAAAGCACATTTAGTGCTTTTTCCACTAAGGCAGAGTATCTGTGTGTTTCATGAGAGTTACACAGGACTGAAACACAGAGCAAGTTCTCAGTTTCACTGACACTCTTTATTCCCTGTCTGGGAAAGACTGAGAATGGGTCCCAGACAAAACTAGCTTTACACCACAGCCTCCTGACTAGCTCAACACTCATTTCAGCCTAGTCAAGGAGAGAGTCTTGATTTCAGATTGTGAGGAGAACACACAAGTCTTTAAAATGTCTGTTTTTTGGTTTTTGTTTTTTTCTTTCAAGTGCTGTGCTCAGGTCTTCTAAATGCACCTTTACCTGTTTTCTTGGTGTGCCTGCTCACCAAAACCAGCTCATCCCATGTAAGTATATTCAGACACTTGCTGCATGTACAAACCCACATATTATATATACGAAAATTCATATTATTACAACTTTTCAAAAAATTATTCTTAAAAGCTGGAAATACATGTATCTAAGTTCAGTATGCTTGATTTTGAATAAAAGATGTTTCTGTCTTCCATGCCAAGTATYCTACTTTCAGGATTACAAACAAGAAGAAAAACCTGGCACAGTTCTAGTAAATGAAGCAGCAACATCCTCCTCATTTGTATGTCTGCAGTTATAGACAKGAAAGGCTAAATTCTCTAAAATAATATGAACCCAGCAGTTTGTTTTTAAACTTCTCAACCATGTGTTAGCGGGCAGAGATAAGGGGAACAAAAAGGAGGCAGAAAAAAACTTGKGKTTTTTTWTTTTTTTTAYCTGAATTRCTCTTTTATGGAGACTATTAATCTGGGAACAAATYCTTAAAATATTAGGGCTTTTTTCAGTTAAGAGACTCTGCCAAGGACCAGAGCTTATACCTACAAATTCTGTTTTGATTATTGACATGGCATGCTACTTAGTGCAAGTATTCATACCACTTTTTCAATTCTGCCATTCACTTTCCCATTGGGACCCATCTTGCTTCCAGGTAAACAAAGTGTAAAATTCTTATTGAGAAAGGATGACTAAGCAAAGCAGAGCTAAATATAGAAACAGTCAACCTGTTCTGACAAGTAGGAAGAATGAGAAGCAGGAGTTACTGTAATACACTCTCTTTGACCAAAACTAAATCCCAAAYAGAATACTGAAACTTAAAATTTTATGAAGCAAACTGGAATGTGATTGCAAAGTAGATTAGATAGAGCTGAATGTTGATTGTTTGGATACAAGACAGATGTTTAAATTAAGCTACTTCACATTTATGGTGAGTGTACACGTAGCCTGTTACCACAGCTGCACTGATGTGAAGTTATTCCTCAATAACTCATGTCC
>CADDXX010000107.1:1162857-1258907 GCA_902810485.1 Alauda arvensis
AAAAAAGTCCCAGTATTATAAAAACTAGGCAGTCATGGGATAACAGGAAAAGTCCTCATCTGTACACAGAACCAGCTAGACAGGAAATAAAGAGTACAAGGTCAGTCTTCCCAAGAGAAGGACACTAAGCCTGYAGCCCCACAGCCATCTGCATTAAGCAAATATTGTGTTCATTATACCCACTAATGAATCCCAAGGGGAAAGATTACAACTGTTAAAATGGCTGGCAGATTTCAATACCATTTAAACACAGTCTARTATTTGTGGTGGGAAAAAGCACCTCAACTTCATAAGCATAACAATGGGTTTGGGATGACTCAGGAATGAAATCCTGGATTGACAGTGGACTGTTCTTAMAAAAGCATGAGCACAGTTAAAAAGCAAGAAGGGTGCTAAAAAATAATTACTGCAGAGTACAGCCAAACCCACTTTTATTCAATCATCTAAGAAAGTCAATTACATCTTAGAAGTTGTAAGTCTGGCCTTCTCCTCTTTGAAAAGGTTTAGCAAAACTAGAAAAGTTTCAAGTAAGGAGAATATAAGACAATGAAAGGTAGGACATAATTAAGTAGAAGAAAATCAGGTTAGAGAAATACTCGAAGATTAAACCAGCAATAATCATAGTAATAAGATTAAACCAGCATATTTCAAGTTGGAAACAAGTGAGAAGAAATAGCTCTTCTTATTAAATAGCAGCTTTCAAGATGTGTTTGTCATAGTCTTTCTTCTCTAATTTTCTCAGGCTGTTTCCTACTCATGTTCCCTCCTCAGCTTGAAAGAGTCACTGATATGGATGCCCTAGAAGAGTGAAAGGCATTAAAAGAGAATATATGTCATCTTTCCCTGCRAATGAAATACAGCCAACTTAGAGATGAGAACTGGCCAAGCTGACCATGAAACCATTCATCCACACCTCCAAACCAGGCTCATCATGCCTGCAGCCATGGACTTGCTCAGCTCCTGGCCACAGTGCAGGAAGAGCTGAAAGAGATCTCCCCAGACAGACAGTCCTGTCCTAGTCAGTGAGAGATGTTCACCTCTCACTGCCTTCAACCCAAGTATGATTTGTAAAAACAGTCATACAGAGAAGCTGCTAATGTTAGGCACTCTGTTATTCCAACTACGTCAAAAGCATCTATGTCACTTCGTAAGTTTTGAAAACTCTTTACATTATTAGAATTTAAATAAATTAAATTTGATCTTGCTTATTTTCAGGCTAGCAGCAACTAAGACAGCAAAAATCAACACCCTCTCTTGACTGAGCTGTCCTCATTCATCCCCAAATCCAGATCTGCTTTATCAGGCATGCCAGTAATGAAGCTGTGCACCTGCAGGGGCACCTCCACTTGTCTGTCAAGACACCATGGAATAAATGAAATGGATGACAGCCTCACCCAGTGCATGCCAGGTCAGGATTTCTTAAACCCTGGCTTCTCCAAACTGATTAAGTTTGCATGGGAAAGAAGAGAATCCAACTTGGTAGCTGACTGTTCATTAATAAAATGCTATACTTCAAATTCATGTTTAAGCTTACTCCACACCTGAGTCCGCCATACATAGCAAYACTTACATAAACATTAAAACATTAAACATAAACATTAAAAAACAGCATAAACTTAAAAATAATAACATGAAAGAACACATGGAAAGAGTGTGGATGGATTTTACACAGAAGCTGTGAAAAAAGAACAAAACATACTTGAAAGAATTCAGGAGCTGCTGCAAAATCTGGAAAAAATAAACTGATAAGAAAGTGCTCCACTTTTAAAATCTGGATTCAAACCAGCACAATAACATCAATGAAAAACTGTAGATGTCAGGCAGATGATTCCACAGCCAGAAGAATGACAACCCCCCTTCCCTTCGCCCCACAATCCTCTTGAAAGACTTCAGCCAGACACATCCCTAAACTGCTCAGATAGAAAATGAAGGAAAATTATTTATATGTAAATTTTAAAAAATACTAAAAAACTGAGTTCAGCGACAGATCTGCCTGACAGTTATTAGTGCAATTATTTGCAACAGTAGTGACACAGTGAAAAGATCACATCCTGCCCAAGACTCTGAACCAGCTGCAATTTCTGCACCTGTTGCTCAGACATCAAACTCTGAATAAAAGTAAAACCTATCTAAAATGATTCACTGTGACCACTATGAAAAAGTTACTCAAATATTAAGCTCATATGTAATTACCATAAATTCACAGTGCTTTCTTATTTTATAAAGCTGGCACTTTTCCTCAGTGACTGACCCAACCAAGACAATTTAGGGCACTTYAGCTCGGAAGTGTACTGGCACAATTTAAATAGACCTAGCAACAGTAGTTCCTAAGATGTCACATTGCAGATGCTGTTAAAACCAACAGAAAATATTCCTGACTGGCTTAAAGCAATTGGCATCTCAAACTGGAAGAGGAAATTATCCCACTGCAATGCAGACACAGTGAAGATGCAGACCCTTAAGGAACTAATTTCCATCAATTCCAAATGCATTTTSCATAATGCAAATGAAAATGCTTTTGTCTAACAGCATGCCAAGACATGCACACAAAACCTGTACCTTCAGTGGCCCACTTCACAAAGTGGATGGTGCATAGGTGGGAAAGGYGGCAAACCATAAGAGAGAAGGCATAGGCTGTTAGAAGAAGCTTGTTTAAATCCAGGATTTGAAGGAGGTATGATTTGAAGAGTACTCCAAATAAGCTTTTGATCATGACATTAAAAAGCCTAGGCTTTTCTGGCATAGGAGTATGTAAATTTTTCTTCAGAATTACAGCAATCCCACTAGGGTACCTGTGTTCAGCACATCACACCCCAGCTACCCTGCAGCCCCAGCATGCTCCATCTGGCTGGCATCTACACCAGATACTTCCATCCACCTCTTGCCACAGATGCGCCCCAATCCCATCCCTAATCAGATTCCCCCCCATGGCTGTGGCTTGGCTGAGATGCACCTAGGGTTTGGACGATCAGCAGTGGGTGTGGGGAGTGAGGAGAGCCACAGAGGAGAAAGCAGGAAGACACAAGTGCTGGCTGGAGGAAAGAGTCTTCTTGTTCAATCCAMGGACCTTTAATTTCATCTCACACATGGCAGGATCACTGACAAAGGATGAAAAGTAAAACAGTGCAAGAGCAAGCCAGCAATCTACAGTCCTGCATTGTATCATATCTATCTATGCATTCAATATTGCATCACTGAGGCTACCAAGGCAACCTCTCCATAGCTGGATAATGCAAGAATTCAAGCTGTTGTACTGTATCCATTAGGCCATCCAATGGGGATTGATTTATTGCAACAGCATACAACCAACTATTTATTAGTGGGAATATGCTAGATGGCTTTTAGCTTCAAAGTCCTGTGCAGCCTTAATGCTTCATTCATCACACACCTGTCAAAAGTGAGTCCTAAATTTACACTGATTTCATAACTGATTTTTAAAAGCATTCTTGACCCTGGTATCAAACTACAGTATCCTTCCTGCTTCACTCTCAACACCTGCACATCTCCAACTCGACCCCAGTGTTTCCCATAAAACAAGAAAAATACCTGTCTAGCCAAACGAGCAGCACTTTGAATACAAAGCATCACTGTGTCATGCACAACCTGTCAAAGGAAGCAATACACAGAGAACATCCCAGTCACAGGGAATATCCCAACAYTCATGTGTTTGAATGCTATGCAACAAATAAGCAAGGACTCCACACATTTATTCTGACTCTTCCTAAATTTGGAACACCTGCTTTCACAAATCCAACAGTCTTCTAAATGGCAGCATGAGATAAACCAAATACAGACAAAAGGAGTGGGAAAAGTTTAGAAAGAGACCAGTACACATAATTCAGTGGCAGGTCACAGCAAGACAGGGGGTATTTCAGGATTTCACTGTTCTCACAGCTGCTCTCAATGAACTGTAACAAACTATTCTTCAGCAGCACCTGCTAACAGGGAGTGGAGTGTGGTAACTAAGCTATTCCTAAAGGGTTCACAAGTTAGCAATGGTATGCAAGACTATTTCTAATATTGTACTCAGAAACTGTTCTGGAGATCCTGGGGGTCAAAATAGCTGGATAGCAGACAGGAAAGAAAATTAGCCCCTTGCTGTTATAAATAAAGGTCTTTCTGAAGTGCAGCTCTACACCACCTATTTTTGGCTGGATCCTTTTTGAGGAAGTCACATATTTAATTCCTGAATAAACAAAATGAACTAAAAATATTTATTTCAGATTTTTATTTGCCCAAAGCAATTACAATAAATTTACRTCTCTGACAAATATCTCCCTAGATCAATCTTGCCAATAAAATATGGCACCTCATTTGTGGTTTTAAATAAAATACTTCCACCAGGGACGTGTTGTACTGATATAGCTCTCAAAAAAGATACAACTGTGAGCTCTCTGCAAGTTCATCCAAAGTCCTAACTGTTGAGGGAAAAAGTGGAATTGAACATCTGAAACTAATGAGAATAAATTTAGTTGTCAGTGTAACTAATTTAAGAACCTGAAAGTGCTTTACAAATGCTCATTGGTACACCACCTATCCAAACCTATAAGCATTGTTCATCCTGTTATACAGATTTAGTGAATAAGGGCCCAAAAGGTCTTTTTCTTTTGCAACACAAAATGACTCACTGGAAAAGTCAAACAGAGGTGACGCTAGAGACACATGGAGAAATGCAGCTTGAGGCTCAATTGCTCATTACCACACCTACAAACACCTGATTTATTAAGATAGCATTCATCTCACCCAGTCCAAGAACATKGTAAGTTTGATAATGCAAACTCCAGAACGTGCCACCTGTGACAGGACAAGATGCTAAGCCTGGTGCTGCAACTACATTATATCAGCCAATGGGAGCCAGATCAGTGCAGACAACTTCTCACAATTTCTGTTCCCCAAAAAGGAAAAGACCTCTGTGAAAAGATCCTGAAGGAAAGCATCTGCATGATCAGGAGGTTTTCACTTTTACCAATAATTTACTGGCTATTTAATTTCTTGTGTTCCAAGCTAGTCTCCTATWTGAGATTGGTAGCACTGTCTGGGTAAATATTAAGGAGCAGGGAAAGTGAAAACTTCCCAACTGAATACTACCACAAAACTCCTTTTTAATTTTATTAGTTTATTTTCAACAAACAAACAAAAAAAAACAGGGAGAAAAGCACTGACATTACTACTGCTGCTACACAATTCCCATTTAATCTTGCAGACTTGTAGGTCCTCACAAACACGTATTCATCATCTACGTATCAGGCATCTACTTGATGTAGGTTTTCCTACATGCAGTGTATTTAACTATGAGTATTTTCTGCTCAGAAATTGTTATGAAGTTCTGAAGGAGAGTCATTACACCATGTCTTGTGGTCTGCAATGCAACTGCAGATCTTACATGTAATTACACATCTCCAGAAACACTTTGTTTTCCAACTATCTAGAGAATGAAGATTACACAATACTTGGAACCTGAGCCTGCCAAAAGAAGTTGCTATAAAACTAGCTGCACAGCCTGACACATCACCTTGAAAGAAAGTRAACAACATTCTCCTCAGAATAAACCATAGACTCAATCAGTCCTACCAGGGGATCTGATCYATGCCTAACCAATGCTGTGTAAGAGTTAAGAAATGATTACATTTTTCTGTCTTTGGACAGAAGCACACTTACCGATCTTCCCAATTACTCCTTTAACAGTGGTAGGACACTCTAAGTTCATTTAAACAACTCACAGAGCAAAGATTCACTGATCCACCTATCAGTCAGCTACTTTCTAAACCCTSTCAATGTTTTCTCTGAGAACAAAAGGTATTCAGTAGTAGATAACATGTCCTTTTGGTCATGTGCATTGCAGAAATAGCCAGCAGAAACACAAACAATCACTTCACATACAATTATAAAAACATTAAGATATTGGTTATGCCTTCTGAAAAAAAGACAGAGCACTGTCTATAGCCTGTGCTGTAATACACCAACACCCGAGGGCATGACAAGCTCTTTATTAACGCCTGCAATAAAAAGAACGCTGCCGAACAATTACATGCCGTAGCCATGGATTTCCACAATCAGAGCTCTACCAGCAGCCAGTGTGTACTCACAAGGTGTTGAGTCCTCAGGGGAGAGTGATGTTTGCAGCAAACTAGTGGAAATATTTCCAGTGGAGTTTTCAGGTGATGTCAACAACAGGAAGGATGACTTTGAGCCAGATTTCCATTTCTCATCAGACGCGGCCTTAAAAGTTGGAACAAGAGCGTTAAGACTCCTCATTTTTAACCCGAATTCCGCAGTTGAACCCCTACATGGACACAGGCTCCTGTACCTACGCGGCATTCCGGAGGGTCCGTGTCTGCCCGCCGGGGGGGTCTCTCCCCGGGCAGGAATGAGGGAACACTTTCCCTACTCTGGTTCTGGGCACTGGCTTCGCCGCGGTCGTCCCCAGCTGCAGCCCCGCCACAGCCCGGCCACCTCCGCCATCACCTGTGCGGCCCCGCCGGCAGCGCGCCCGCCCGCCCGGCCCCCGCCGCCCCTCCGCGCTCCCCCTTCCCACCGCAGCCACACGCACCCGCGGCGGGGGCTCACCTGCGCTGCCCCGCGGCACCGCTCCCGCCGGGCCGGGCCGGGCTCGGCACTGCCCCTCCAGCGGCGCCTCCGCCGCCGGGCCGGGGCTGCCCCGGGGGAGGCGCGGCCGCCGCCGCCGTGCCCGCTGCACGGGCGACACCGAGCGGCCGCGGCGGGTGGGCAGCGCCACCGGCCCGGGCCGCTCCCGCCCGCCGGCACTGAGCCCCGACCCCGCGGGCCGGGCCGGAACACGGGGCTCTGGCCGGAGCGGGGCTCCACGCGGACTGTACGTTCTCCTGGACCGAAGCGCCTTTGCAGCTTAATTATGGAAGCTAGTAATAATTTGCGTAGGAGCAGAAGCGCTACAAAACCACAGAATTGGAGTGGGTCAGTTCGGAAGGGAGCACAGTGGGTCACCTGGTCCAACCTCCCTCGTTAACCAGGGTCGTCCTAGAGCACGTGAAAGACGACTGCGTCCAGACAGGTCTTAAGTATCTCCAGTGAGGGAACTTCCACAGTCTCTGGGAAATCTGTTCCAGTGCATGGTCATCTAGACTGTGAATAAGTTCTTCCTTATGTTCAGGTGGAACTTCCCATGYATCGGTTTCTGTCTCTTGCCTCATATCCGAGTGGTTGAGACCACCGAGAAGAGCCTGGCTCCATCTTCTTGGTAACCTCCCTTTAGATATTTATACACAGTAATGAGGTCTCCCCTCAGTCACATCTTCAGCAACCAGGCTCAGCTCCCTCAGCCTTTGCTCATAAGAGAGGTGCTTCACTCTCCCAATCACCCTCGTTGCCCTCCACTGGACCCACAGGAGCTACATGTCACTCTTGTACTGAGGAGCCCAGAACTGGACCCAATAAAAATTGCCCAATTTCTGGGAGGYGAGATGCCCTTCCCTCCAGCAGGGAGCCTGTCAGCGGGCTTTGAAGTCTGAGCTGAAGGTCAGAGAGGGACACCTTGAAAGCTGACTSTGCCTGCTTAATGCCTCACCCACCCCTCCAGCTATCACAACATCACTGGGACCTTCTGCTCACACAAGTCATGTGTTCGTGGGGGCAATTATGGGTGAATGTCAGTAATTCACAAACTGATAGGGAGGCAAGTTGGACAGGACCCTCTGTAGACACCAGTAGAGGAGAAAGGAGTTTGTATGAGTAAGCTGAGTAAAATGATAAAAGTGGGATTGAGAGAAGAAGGAGAAAACAGAAAACAAGCAGCTGTTCCCCATACAATGTTCGATCCCACAGGCACATCGCTTTCAAAGGCTGTTCCTCTGACTTGGAATTCTCAAAATGCCCTAAATTAACTGATGCYCTAAACCAACTAAACATTGAAGTCTTACAGGTACCTAGTTATGTCACTAATATATTGTTTTAGATGTTTTTTCAGGTCGTTTACTTACGCCTTTTTCACTAAACAATTACTATGGCAGTCATCGTTCTGTGGTAATAATCATACCAGAGGTTCACATCAAAATGCTTGGTATTCCCCAGGAAAGACTTGACTGACTGACTGGATTTATTGTTCTGATGCCTCCCTGATCTCAGCAAGGCTTTGTCAAAACTACAGCATTAATCTGAAGTCTGGTCTCATTACTTAAGTTAAAGTGTAGTTGATAAAACACATAAAAACACACTGTGATTCTTCACACTACAATTTGTTTGCTCGTTTCCAAATTCAGGATAGGCTTACTTAATGTGAATTTTATTTAATTTGATACTGTGCAGAATTCTAATGTAGGAATAGAAGTATTTGTGTGAATAATAGTTAATCTATATGTTAAATAAGTTCCATATATGTAAAAGTTTGCAGAACTATTTTTGTTATGTTTGAGCATTAYGATTGAGAAACAAGGTATTAGCACACTGTAGAAAAAAGCTTTCTTGGCACAGATGTGTCACCAATGTGTTTCATGGAAATTTTCACTCTTTAACAGGAACAGGATGCGACCCTCTTGTGCTCCTGCAAACCTAAGTGCAGATGGGCTCCTTGATTGTGGGGATATCAGAGGGACAATTCCCTGTGCTTGGGTAACATTAACCTTTTCTAATGCAGACAGTCAATTTTGCATTCTTCTGGATCTTTTTTTTTTTCTAGTGGGGAGAGAAAAGAATGACACAGAAAAAATATAATGTCTGTGAACTGCAGCTCTCCATGGACAAAGTCCAATCACATCTATCAYTGTACATGTCATATATGCAAAGACTCAACTCCTTATTTACCTGCCCTTACTGCAAGTCCTGTGACTGAAGGCTGGGCACTGTTTCATTATGTGCACCCAGCTTCAAAATCAAGTGACCTGACAAAAGGAAAAGAAGAAAAAGGCCTGGTGCAGAGGGGACTGAAAACAACCTGGTGGCAAAGGGACAGAGGGGGAGCTAGTCCTGAGGTTTATGTAGAGTCCATGGCAGATTACATTGCCAAGGACTGGCAGAAATGCTTCAGGCCTACTCTAAAAACCAATCTGGCAATGGTCCTGGAGTCTGTGTGGCTTTGAATCTGAAGCTGTGGTCAGGTAGGAGGTCACTGATGTCAGTTGCAGGAAGGTTGTGGGAAGAGCTGCATTGCAACCAGTCCTCTTTTTTGAGTTTCTACACCCTGATTTACTATTTTAATATATCCAAATTAATCTCTCTCTCATTGGTCATGTTTCATAGTTCTTTGTATAGAAGAAACCTAATACAGACATTTCTGGGCAAGACCTAATATCCACAACTAGCCTTGAAACCTAACAGCTCTTTGTGCACATAAGTGATCAGCTGGTGTGTGAGACAGATGGTCCTTCATTACACATCAGGAAACTCTCTTCCTCTTTCCATCAGTTTTCAGCAGGCTAATGCCTGTCAGGGCTGTCCCAAGACACAATGCTGAAAATGTGACTGGTAAAAAAAAATCCTGCCCCAAACATAAGTCCTAATTCCTTTTACAGGATTTAACTTTGAAAGGTTTCCCATAATCTTTTAGTACATTGTTAATCTATTCAAGCAAAACTTCTAAGCAGGTTGATGGTTGAGAATAAAGGCAGGCCTTTCAATAAATTCGTATATTAATAGGCAAGGGGGATTTCTYCCACCTCTGAACAGATGTATACTCCATTATCTCCAGTGGGTTAGTGCAACCTGGAAGGCCTGGTGATAGGAAGATTGTAATGCAGCATAGAGGTAGAAAAAATTATCAGCCGCAGGAAAAAAGTGGAGACTCCAAACAGAAGTCTAATCAATATACTGAATGCAAGGAAGGAGAACAGGACAGGAAGAAATAGAAACAGAAACAGAGGAAAATTTGGTGTTGGAGAATCAGGAATTCAGCTGTCTGTCACCACAGTGGGCAGCATGGGATGACAGCCCGGTGCTAACAGACATTCTGGAGCTTAGACTGATACAAGATAAGAAGAACAGCATTGGAAACTCTCGAGAAGGGGCCTAGGTGAGAGACAGGAGGTCTGTCTTTACAGAGCAGGCCTGGAGGAAGCAATGGCAAGGCGATGAGTGTACCTTCATCTGTCAGGGGCAAAAAATCTCAACTTCTTTGGAGATTTCACTACTAGTGAAATTAGTGTTCCTTATTAATCAAGTTGTTTTTTCTAAAATAATGTCTCTAACCCATACGGCAAATACATTACCTCCCACCATCAGTGCCTGGCTTAACATTTTGGGCTTGCCCATGTGATGACAGTCGGCAGGGAAGGAGCACAGGGCAGGCATCAGGCAGTGCTGACGGCACATTTGGGGCTGGAGTGGGCTTGGCGGATGGGTGAGCTGAGCAGAACTAGGCACACACCTGTTTTGTGCCCATGTCCCAGAATCTGCAACATGCTGGATATGTGTATGGAGGATGCAGGAGAATCCCAAGTCTGTCTTTGGGGTTTGTGCAGGGTGAGGTCAGGACATGACCAAGAAGAGGAGGCTCAGGGGAGACCTCTCTCTTCAAACTGACTGAAGAGAGGTTGTAGCCAGATAGGGGTTGGACTCTTCTCCAGGCAACCRGTGACAGGAGGAGAGGACATAGTCTTAAGCTGCCTCAGGGGAAATTTAGGTTCTACATTAGGGAGAAGTTCTGCACTGAGAGGGTGATTAGATTCAGAATGGGCTGGCCAGGGGGGTGGTGGAGTCACCGTCCCTAGAGGTGTTTAAGGAAAGACTGGCRCTTAGTGGTGTTCAGTCATAGGTTGAACTCGATGATACCAGAGGTCTTCTCCAACCTATTTGAGTCTGTGACTGTAAGGATTCCGAGCAGGGATGCTTGTAATAGAAACGCCAGGTGCCATCTGGGTGCCGCTGCCGGGCACACCTGACCATTCCGCTCGCCCACCTCGGCGCCTCGCACGCCAGGGGCAGCGCCTCGCGTGTGCAACCCTCCCACGGGTGTCCCCCGGGTCAGCAGGGCCGGGGCGAGCGGCGGCGGCAGGCCCGGGACCCGCCGGTGAGCCCGGGGCGCCCGGCTATGCCCCCCGGCGCTCGGGTGCCAGCGGCGCGGCCGGGCTCGGGAGCGGGCYCGGGCGGGCGCGGAGGCCCCGGCGGCCCGTGACCGGGCGCGTCAGGTGACGCGGGTCACGCCGCCTCCCCGCCCGCCCCGCCGGCAGCTGCGCCGCGCTCCGCCAGCGCCGTGCGGGGGGAAGGAGGGGAGCGGCGGCGGGCGCGGCGCCAGCGCGGGACCTGCGCCCCCCGCGCCCCGAGCCCGCCGCAGGCAGAGGGGCCGCGGAGCCCCGCGAGGAGCGCGGCCGGCATGAGCCAGGTGCCGAGGAAGCTGCCGGAGGAGGAAGAGGGGGACGAGGAGGAGGAAGAGGAGGAGGCGATCGTGGGCTTGGCGGGCTACGCCGATGGGGCCGAGTCCTTCTCGGACGGCGACGCGGAGAGCGGCGGCGATGAGGCGTGTGAGTGCCGCTCGCGGCGGCCGCAGCGGCACCGGGGGCGGCGGGGAGCGGCGTGGCGGCGGCCGCGGGGGCGGAGGCTGGGGCCACTCCCGGAGAGCCGAGGGGCAGCGCCGGGCTCGGAGGGGGCTGCGGGGTAGCGGCCGGCAAMGAGTGCGGGTGTGTAGTGAGGCGGGGCGGGGGCCGGGGCGAGGCCGGGACGGTGGCGGGGGACGCAGGGCCGCCGCCAGGAGGTGAGGTTTGGCGGCCCGCGTATGTGGGTCAGGGAGGAGGCGAGGCTCCCTGCGGGGTTTGGGGCACGAGGGGAGCCAGGGAGAGCGGTGCGGGGARGACGAGGCGTCCAGAGGGAGGGCAGGCCCAGCTGGGGACGGGGTTGGGCGCTGAGAGGCCGGGCGGAGCGAGGATGCTGCGGAGGTGGCCATGGGAAGGGCCGGGACAGGGTGCTCCCTGGGTCAGAGGGTGCTGGGAGCTCTGAGGAAGGAGCAGGGCAAGGGCTGACAGGTAGCAGGAAGCGTTGGGAAAGAGGGAGGAGACAAAGGGAGTGCAGGTAAARTGTGTGCGTGTAATTTCTCATCAGTGTTCTTCATGTCTAGGGTGAGAGTTATTAGTTATTAGAGGCCACAGCTTGATGATGTGAGCCGAGTGTGCCAAGGAGGTGGGGGGTTGGGTGGCACGCTATAAAAGGCAGCGGCCACACACAGCTCTGTGTCCRGGGCTGCTCCGCAGCTGCGAGTGTCAGTCCCACAGTGGCAGACTCTGCTAAATGTCCGTCTGTCTGTGCTTGTGGGGAGCCGCCTTACTCACTGCATGTCCGTGTCAGYATGGATGGTGATGCTGAGAAGGACGGGCTTACCAGGAAAAGCAGTCTCATTCAGCAGAAAAAGGAAATGCCAGCTCAGAGCCTGTTGCGTTCATTCAGAGCCTGAATTCATTCTTCTGAGACATATTTCACAAAGGAGCTTGGAGAACTCTCAGTATCGCAGGATAAAAAAAGAAGTGCTTTTTTATAAGAGCATAATAAAAGRCCACATGCTTTAAATCTACTTCTATATTAACGTGCAGAATCCTTCTCCTTAAAGGCCCAGTCCTCCAGGCTGCCATGGGAGGTGCTGCATTGACTAATGGAATTTTGGGGAGTGGGGGAAGGTCAGCGCTTTGAGTATAAGCCTTCATGTTTAAAAGCTATAGGAATGTTAGGCTGTAAGAGCTATAACAAACTAAATAAAGTCTTACTTGAACCTGCTAAAGGATTGCCTTCATTTTGATGCAAAGAGAATATATTTTAATGTGCTTCTTTAGTGCTACACTAACAGTATTTTCTGTAGAGAAGTAACCCATATACTGTCTTCAGACATATTCATTTGGATATTTTTGAACAGGAATTTGTTAGACTGCTAAAAATTGCAATTGCTTCTTTATAGTAACACCAGAATATTGTACTTAAKAGAAAAGAATCTTTACATCCTGAATAGCAGGAGAAGACAGTCCATGCATGGACTATTTTACACAGGATTAAAACAAAGTCCATTTTAACTGACCAGATTCYCTGGTTTTCTGTTTCATTTTGAATTCTCTGGAGAAAGAGGCACACAACATCTGAAATGGAGGGTGTTGGAATTCGGGTCTGTGTTTTCTGTAATACTGGGCTGCAGGGCAAGGGGCTTTCCCCKTTTTTTTTGTTCTCTTCATGGCTCTGTACAGCAAGCAATCCAAAATTCAGTGTCACAGCCTCCACTTTTCAACAAAGAAAGAATGAATGGGGCAGTATAAGAAGAATGGCTTCAATGCATGGCTGTTGACAGTGGAGAGAGAAGCCAGGCTTAAAAGTAAAAGCATAATTTCTTCTTGTAAGCATGCAGAAGATTTCGAAACTTCATATTGGTCATCCCTCACCCTATACTGGGTTTGTGTCTCCAGCTTCAATGCTGAAACCATGGCTCTTGTCCTTAGTTTACAYGTAAGGTCATATTCAGAGACCTTAAAACACTTAAATTTACATAAAGCYTAATCKTATTTTTTATGGMTGCAATTTGAAAGTGTTTAGAAGCAGGAAAGCCCTCTGCAGAGTGTCCAAGGAAGTGGCTTTAAGACATACCACTGCRGAGTGCTGCACTTGTGGCAGCGTGGAACCAGGTCTTCTGGTTCTGAGTCTTTTCTGTAGCCACAAGAATTTCCTTCCACCAGGCGTTTCTGCAATGTCTATGAACCCACCRTAGCTGAACAGCTTTCTTCATTGCATACAAGCCTCTTCTGTTAACTCWTTAGTCTCAGACCATCCGTTAGCTTTGAAGGTGTTCATTGTATGTGTTTTTTAAGGGCATTGTCTTGACAGCAGTCCARAGTGCTGCAAATACCACAGTCACAGTAGCACTGGAAATGCTACAAGATTAATGGRTTTGAAGGTAAGGGTAGAAAGTTTGGGACTGCTACCTCTCCTTTACACAGAAATGGTTAAAACTTAATATAACTACATTAGTGGGGGGAAAAATCATTATTAGCTGTATTAGTTCAAAACTAGACTCAGAGGCTTGTTACCTTGCAGATGGTAACATGAGCAAAAGAATTCCTTTTTGATTTTTGTTACTTGAACAGATGATCTGTGATGTTTTATTTGGATGTTTGAAAGCTGGTGGCATATACAGAATGTGGCATCCCCATCCCAAATGCCTGCAAAGCACAGACAGTCACCTGCTTTGACAATTAATTGCAACTGATCTGGAATTCYGGATGGGCTTCAAAAACTGTTTTAGTTATCTATATCTAATAGCATAAAGGAGATACTGAAGTATTCATTGTATACTGGTGAGACAGGTCGGGACTGCTACGTGCAGTTCTCAACTCCTCAGAGCTGTGCTCTTCTGCATGTTGCAATGCATGCAAARCACACTCCATAAGCAAGGACACAACTGAAGTTAACAGAAGTTTTGTAAGGAATTGAGTGYTTCTCTGGGGGAAAGTACTTTTAGGTTTGTTGAGATAAAATGGTGAATACTTCAAAGGAATGGCCTCTGACCAGCATGGCTTCTGTTCTTAATGGCTGCTTTAGAAAAGTTGAAATAAGAAGGGCTGTTGATATGCATTAGAGACTGGCAATTTAAAACATTTACTCTGTGCAAAAATGAATGAAGCAGGAATGTGTTGCATCTCACAATAGGGAAAATTATCTTTCCCGTTATAGAACAGAGAAGAGTTTAGTGTTTCTCTTGGGCATATTATGATCTCACTCAGTAACCTAGTCTGGGAAGTTGCAGTGATACATCTACTGGCATTTCTGTGGCAAATTAAAAAAGGAGTTGTCATGTACTCCTGCAAAGGAATGTGGGCAGGCAATGCATCGTCCAATTCCTTTACATATAAGGTAATCTCCTAACTCTCTCTGAGAGGGAAGTGCTGTAGAAGCCTTGCTATCTCATCAGGTTTGGATGATACTCTTACATTTCCCTGTCTTTGAACTGGCAGGATTTYAAAAGCTAAGTAACAGTCTTACTAGCAGAAGAGCTGGTCTTCATTCTTCTCATGGCTAATTCTGTTTGCAGTTGCAACTGTATTTTTTTTAGTATGGCTTTAKTAGAAAGCAATTTCCTGCTATTAAGCATTACAGTCAGTAAAAATCTAACAGCCTGGAATAATTTAACGCAGAAACTCCAAGTTATTTAAAGTATTTCTTCAGATATATGTGGGTTTTTAGCTTGCTTCTGAAAGAAAAGGGAGTTGGGTAGGTAGCCTGTCCTCTGGYTGTCTCATCAATAGTCAGAATCTTGGAAACTGCTGTCCACCTTCATCCAAATTTGAACAAAAGTTATCTCAAAGGTTATTAAGTACCCACAATTTTGAGGAAAAAACTGGCATTCAGAAGAGAGCAGCAAGCTAAATGAAGTGCCCTCAGAGGGACAGATGAGCAGCTCTGTGTGTTCACTGTGGCAGCAGCTGGCAGACGGGTGTATATGGTGTAGCCAACTGAAATGTGCTGAGCTCCAGATCAGCCACAACATGTCATATCTATTATTTGGAGGAGATGTCATAAGACATACAGGAGGAAGTTGGTGTTATTGTGGTGGGAAAAGGAAGGGGACACAAAGTACAAATCCATGTAGATGAGACTTTGTAAGTTCAGTTGCATACAGAGCAAATGGGAGGCTTTTTTTTTTTTAAACATAAATTGAGGCAATAAATTTTTTAACCATAAATTGAGGCAATAAAGCCTCAACTTGAAGACTGTTCTTTATATGTTTTTATAAAGTCTTTATAAAGTTTTGAATAAATTATTTTCTCTTCTGATGGCCAAAAACATGTGAGATGCAGGATATACCATTAAATCTTGCATGTTTGGTTTGGTTTATTGACAAGACTGCAACCCCAAAACATAAAATACCATTACATCATCATAGAGCAGATGTTTATTACTGTTCTGGAGGTTTGAAGTGTTGCAGGCACATGTTTCTCCCAACCACAGGAGGTACTGCCTCTGTTCAAGTTGATGGGAAGAGTAGAGGAGCATGTTGACCTCAAGTTCTTACTTCCTGAACTTGTTGTGTGTCCATCAGCAGAAGTTGCCGTGAGATTTTTACAAAGTTACCTATTCCTGTTCTGCCTGAAAGTGTTTCCCTTGTGCACTACTCCTGCCTGGCAGTGTTCATRTGTGATAATTGATGAGACCACAGTAAGTGGTAATACCTGCCAAGGCCTTTGAATTGTGTTTGAAAAGAACAGRATCCCTCTGATAATGAACTGAAAACGTCAGTCAGTCACTGGTGACACGGACCTGCACTGAGTGGCACAACCTCTCACAAACCAGTAGATGGTGCCAGGAGATGTTTTATGCTAAYGCTGCAATACCTTCAGTTTGAGAAGCCCTACTTCTCTGTCACTYAAATTTGGGAGGCACAAACAGACCTGGACAGGGTTCTGTACCCTCCTGGCAGACATACCTTGCTCCTGTGTTTCTGAAAGCTGTGACTGAGGCTTCAGGCACACAAGAAGACACAAGATGTGGTCACCACCCCTGGTGCAAAACATGCTCCTAGGCAAAGGATTCATTTAGGCTTCCTATCTTTTTTGGCTGATAAGGCTATGTAATAAATTGGCAGGTTCAAATTGTTGATGAGGTTTCTTGGATTTTCTTGTTTTGGTAGTAAAGCTGACCACTTAATGTATGCAGGGCATATTCAAGGATGATGCATGTGAATAAATGTGTGCCAGTTTTCTGCAATTTGAAACTTAAAMCAGCAGATAAAAGAAATGCAATTATGTTGTGCTGTGAAGTATAATCTGAATAGTCTGTAGTGCAGTGGGTGGGAGAAGGTCTACCAAACCTCACTGGATAGTATGTCTACTGTTGTGTGATTACTGTTTTAAACCTGATCTCTGTGTACTTTGAGTTGTACTCTCTGATTTAGCACTAACAACTCATTTTTCTGCATTGCTTGTGTTTGACACTGCAGAGTCACAGAGGTGTTTTAAAGTCTTTTACATATAAGGGCAGTGCCATTTCACCTCAGCACCARTGGGCATTTCAAAGTTATGGACCAACTAAATGCAGTAATTTAGACTGCTTTAGGTGTTTTRATTAGATATACTGGAAGCTAAAGTTGGTGTGCCTACAGGAATGCATAGCTATACATTCATGTCCTTACAGATAGAACAGCATAGTTTACTGTTGGAACTACTTGATGCTGATATAATTGCATCAGCACCAGAAAAAGTGGTGCCAGTTTCAAACTGGGGTAGGTAAAACAATGAAAATCCTGTGTTCCCAGGCCTTTGTTTTCCAGATAGGCAGATGATATGCTGTAATCTTATTTATTGGATAACAAACCTTTACAGATTATAATASAAATTACTRAGCAGCAGGTGAAATCCTAAGCACCTTAGAAAAGGACTCCTCATGAGCKCAGTTCTGTAAGTTCCAACACAGAAGCATTTKTGTGCRTGCTGAGTTGAACTCTTCCAATAACTCCTTGYATCTCATTTATTTATTTATTGGTTGATTGATTTYAGAGAAAGGAAGCCTTCMRGTAGAAAGATCATGCMGAGGTACTTAACACAGTCTTACTCTGTTCTTCCAGCAGTGTGATGTAGCTATCTGCTGAAAAGAGCATTTGTTATCAGATGAYACTCTTTAGAGAAGAATATATATGACATAGTGTTAATTAGAGTAAAATTAGGTATTTTAAGATGTCTATGTGTGATAACAGATTTTTCACATACAAACAGAGCAGTCAAGCCTTCTGCAGCTTCTGTACTGGAGGTGAGAAGTAGATTTTCTGATAGTATACCCTAAGGGGCAAATAATTCAAGTMAAAATGCCTGTAGCACTGCTCTCTAAGCTTAAACATTAGTAACATTTGCATAAATTCTTATAAAAAATTCATGAAAATAAATATTAAATGCATGTTATCTGGCAGCTACTAATTATATTGCCATAGTATATTCCTTTTCTTCTTCTGTGATTTTATTCAGTTTTGGATTTCAATGATCCCTTCAGTACTGAAGTTAAGCCAAGAATCCTCCTCATGGGATTGAGAAGAAGTGGGAAGTCCTCCATTCAGAAAGTTGTCTTTCACAAAATGTCACCGAATGAGACTCTCTTCTTGGAGAGCACAAACAAGATCTGCAGAGAGGATGTTTCCAACAGCTCCTTTGTCAACTTTCAGATATGGGATTTTCCTGGGCAGATTGACTTCTTTGACCCTACGTTTGATTATGAGATGATTTTCAGAGGCACTGGAGCACTGATATTTGTTATTGATTCTCAGGTAAAAAAAAGGGGCTTTAAGCTACTTTTTTCTTTTCTTCCTTCAGCAAYAGACAAATGGGTTGAAAAAGCACAGATTTTTTTCAAAGTAAATAAATAATCTGCATCACAAACACACATTAAAAGAAGTCATTAAAACTTGGAAGAGCTGCTTGGCTATTTTTTATCTCTCTCTGCAGTGTGTTCGGAAGTTAACTAATTTGTTTTGGTCAGATTCTTGGTCAGATTCCTAAGTGCTGACAGCATGAGATTGGTGCACATGCTGGATGTAGGCTCAGGCTTCTACTTATAAAAGATTAAAAAAATCAAGCTGTTGTTGAGCTGTAGTGCTATCTAAAAATAAGTGTCATAAAATCTAATATATGTGTATATATATATATATATATATATATATATATATATATTTTAGTATTTTCCTAACTTGTAGCTCTTCTTTTTCCTTTATTAGGATGATTATATGGAAGCATTAGCTCGGCTGCATCTTACTGTGACCAGAGCCTATAAAGTGAATCCAGATATCAACTTTGAAATCTTTATCCATAAAGTGGATGGTTTATCTGATGATCACAAGATYGAAACACAGAGGGATATTCACCAGAGGGCAAATGATGACCTCGCAGATGCTGGATTGGAGAAGATTCACCTCAGGTGAGAAAAGTTGCTGTGCAGAGAATGTTAAAGAGGAGAGCATCTTATTTGACACATTACCATTTTCTGTCCTCTTGAAGTAGCAGGCAACATGCTTTTGGTATATGAAGAAMAGCGATAATCAGAGATAGTGCATTTGACCTGAGCCAAAATATCCTATTTCTGATTGCTGTCTTGAAGGGAAAGATGACAAACATACCAGAAGCCTATCAGATTTTGCTGCAGTCACTGTCTTGAAATAAGCTGGCTCAGAYAGTGACAACAACCAGTAGAGTTCCAGGCAGTGGAGTGTATATGCCACTACATCACTTTYGCCTTCTTTGAAAGCTCTCTGCCACACAGTCGCCTCTCCCAGTCACTCATCCTCACTGCTGCAGCCTGCTTGGAGCCTCTTGGGAAGACCTGTGCTGTATCTTTGCCTTGTGTCTTCTGGTAAAATGGGTTACTGTAGCAAATAGTGACAAGTACTGGACTTTGCACACTGGGAGCCAGAGGACATCAAATTATCATGTCTTAGCACTTTAAAGCCAAGCAGAAATATATTTAAAAGAGAGGCCTGCTCCATGAACATGCCAGCTCTTTAGAGCTCTTAACTACTTGACTGCATCACTGCACTCATAAATGGGTCCACAACTTTCAAAAAGTAGATCACAACAGACATACTCAGTAATACTCCTCTCCTTAAGTTCCATAAATAGTTTTGTAAGTGTGGGAATTGCATTTAAAAATTCTACTTCAAGTTCTAGGTTTCAGTTGCTAGGTTGGGGATTTTTTTAGTATAGAAGTAAAGTCCTGTGCTTCAATCATGTAATGAATTTTGATCACAGGGGATAATTACAKTAGTGTAGGCAATTACTGTCTGACTATTTTATTTCATTCATATTATGAAAGGTACATCATGTTCACAGTGTGTGGCTAAAAGGAAAATGTGGTAACGTTTTTTTCCAGCTTTTATCTGACAAGCATATATGATCATTCTATATTTGAAGCATTTAGCAAAGTGGTACAGAAACTGATTCCACAACTCCCAACACTGGAAAACCTGCTTAACATCTTTATTTCAGTAAGTACTTACTATATCCTTTGTSTGTAGATCTGGCAATGTCCAACATGCATGTTCAGATACTCTGTTCACTGCCTTCTTAGAGATCATGAGCAATGTGAACTCTCAGAGAAATTATCAAAACTTAGTTGAAATGCAMCTCCATGCAGCTTGGTCTCACCTCCATGTCTGTTAAATAGCATTAATGAGCTGCTGAGATRCTCACAGTATTTCCTGAGTCACATAAAGTGGGTTAGCAGCCATCACTTTTCTGCTCGTAACATCAGTCGGAATGTTGCAAAAGTCTGTGCTGCATGTATTTAAGTTGCACTTAAAATTTGTATGARTAAATATTTAAAGGAACATAAGGTAGTCTGACCTCATATGGGGAGCTGTCTGTAGTGCTTCTCAGAATGAATTTTACTTTGTACTGGAAATGTACYGAGCTTAAGAAAATCTTCTTACCATGTGAAATCTTTAGAGTCCACCACAACTTTCACTGCCTCCATAGTTACTCTGAAGGCCAGTAAGGGAGTTTGGTGTATCTAGTGGTTTGTTACCACTGTGGAAGAGATTGCTTGCTCCACTCTTCCTGTATGTCTGATCCCTTCCTTTCCTTTGTACYGGTTCTGACACTCACCTGTTCCCTCACGGGATTACTATACCATGTACTCATTGCATTGTTTAGTTTAGTTAAAAGCAGGTGATGGAGGCATTCAACATGCTCTTGTTCTGACACAAGGTAAGAGATGGAAACATGGGACAGTGAGTGAAGGGGAGCACAGGGAGCATGTTGTGAAAAGGGGAAACTCCCTATTTTARTGGTTGTTAGATCATAGTGGCTCCCTTTCTCACAGTATTCTAATTTTGTGCTTGGCATCTAGCACTAATTTCTGAAGCTTCAATTTCCAAGCCAGATACTTTGTTGTGTCTTTTTGTGATTTTGACATAAGAAATTATTTAATACCATTGAACAGCCTGTAAGATAAAATTATACTTCATGGTTTCTCAGAGTGAAAATGGAGAGAGATAAAAGTTGGATGTGAAAGGGAAAGCTAGGAACAGAGGAAGGTCATTCCAAAACTTATTCTTACTATTAAACAGCATATCTATACTGTTTCATAATGAATAGTTTGCTACAAAGATCTGTTTCTTCCAAAATAGCTGGACTGTATATCAGTTACTATCATGTAGTCTCACAACTCCATGACAGAAAGGTAATGAAGAAACAATAACAACAATTCTAGAGCAGTTAGATAATGGTTTTGGCACACAGTCTTTCAGAGAAAGCTGGCTGAATTATAGTCTTCCTTGTGCCAGAGTCACTCCAGTCACTCATTGTGAGTCAGATCTCTGTATGGAGTCTCCTCACTGTTGGTGAAGGATTTGTACAGAATCTCCACATGAACTGAGCCCAGGCAGCTTCCTGAATGATTGATGGTGCTTGCTCATGTGTCTGGAACACCCAGCTCCAATCATACCTAAAATGTCAGGTACAGTTTGTAAGGAAGAACAAGTATTTCAAATAAATGGGAAGTCCAGAAAATGAGGGAGGTGTGCTGTTTCCCCTGCTGAGTATGCAAGGAGTCTTGGACTGTTTCTTTGCTCCAGTTTCTTACTAGGACACTAGGGTCATGTGTAGCTGCGTCACTATGTCCTCAGCGTGCTTGCTGTTTTTACAAGTATCTTCTGTTTGTAGACAGAGAGACTCAGAATGACTATTTGCAACTACAAGAAGGTTAAACATCATTCTCCCTCGTACAATTAGTTAGGGGTGCCTCTTTACCTTGGCAACTTAGTAACAACAAATTTTGGCATGGATTTTGGTCACGTCTTACCTCAGGAAGCCAATGTGTTGGCTATCAGGGTGTGGGTGTGTTAGTGTTCTACTTTTGGTTTTGCAGCCGCATTCATGGGGAAGTGCTTTCATTTATGCCATGGAGACTTCCAACACAAAAAGCTGATGATTCCAAAAATAATCTGTGATCTTTTAAGTTCACAGCAGGTTTTTGCCCAAATTTATAATGTTTCTAACATGCTCACAGTGTGTGAGCATGTTTAAAGAATCATCAGTGTGATAATACTGCTTCTGCATTCTTTAATGTAACTGCTTGTAAGTCATTAAATACGTGGCACTCAAAAACCACATTACTCTTACCTGTCTAACACATTACCAGCTTCATATAGAAGGGTGCCTGTTTCTTAATTACTGTGGCCTTATCAACCAATCAAGTTGTGTGATATGGGAAAGTGAATTTTCATTTGATGGTTGTTTGGGGGGGATCCTTTGATGGTTCATTTGAGGGATATTAAAAAGTATGTATTAAAACAAACTATTATTGTAGTATAAATAAAATTATGTCCAGTTTTGATAATTTAATGATGTAAATTTTGTAATCTCCAAATGTAGTGCTTAAAATTAATTCATTAAATCTGCAGTGTGATGTAAGGCCTGTTTAAATAATTGTCCGAAATTCATTATTAACTGATTGTGACTGGCAATATTCTCTTAAGTTCTTTTGACAGTCGCTTTTTAGGGCCAAATTCTGGCTTACTTTCATACATTAAAGACAGAAAAAGACAGGCCTGCTTACCTACCCTAGGAATTGGAGGAATACTACCACTTTTACTTAACCCATTCTATTTAAGGAGTAGAAACTGTCCTCTACATCATCACACCCCATATAGTTGAGAAACATGATTTGAATTTCAAGTACCTCATGGTTTTTACCTATCCAAAATAAAATTTCATATATTCACTGCAGATTTTTCACAATTACTCTCTTGGTTCAGATTAACCATGGAATATTCTTACATCAGTTCAGAGTTGCATCTTAGCATCTTTTAGCATCTTAGTTGCATCTTCTCTGCAGACTGTAGGGTTGTGTCAGAGAGAACTGGTGCTTATTCAGACCCTGCTGTAATTTAATCAATGGCAGCCTTTCATTCAGTAAGGAACCCCCCAGCTCTAGGAACAGAAACAGTTGATTTCTTATTGTCGTTTTCCCTAAGCATTAATGATGTAATGTTTCTTTGAATAGTACTTTTTAATCCACCTTTCCTTGGTTTTTATGACTTATTATTACTGTTTCTACAAATTGTGTTTGGGTTTCTTTGCAGGCTAGGGGTAGCAGGTGGTGGGTGCGGTGTTGAGTAGTTTCCACACAAAAATCATAGGAAATCCTTTGATTTTTTAGTTACAGTTGTATTAAAAACCCTGGCAGATGAAACATTTGAAGGCATGTGGGTAAATTTAGTGGTAGTGGTAAACTCCTGGCAGTCCATCCTACTGTTTCACAGATGTTTCTTTCACAATACAAAGTTCTAAAGAAGCAAATATGTGCAGTTTCTCAGCAGGTCCTACCACAAKGGATCGGTTGCAATTGAAAACAAGCATAGTTTATGTTAAGAGACCAGTTTCTGCCTTTAACCAGCAGGTGTAACTGCTGGCATCGTAAATGTCTCAAGACGTTCATGACAAACATTCAGAAAACTTTCTGAACTGTCCCTGCAAGTACAGGCAGGCTGCAGCACCTGGAGCTCTGAGATGAAAAAATCACTTCTCATTGTTAAATGTTACTATATTGTTACTGGCATCTTAATAATTTAAAGTGCATCTTACCTGTACAGCTGAAATTGTTGCTGTGTCTCTGTATGATACAAAACTTTGTAATTGACTTCTCATGAATGACACTGAGGGCTGAAGTTTCAGCTTCTTCTGTCTGAAATGACTTGTATTTTCCTATACAATTTTGGCAATGAATTACAGCTATGTACTTACATTATATTTCAAGAGAGTCTTGTAATTAATCTTATTTGACAGCATCTGTTGAACTCTGTGAGGTGTCAGAATTACTATTTAAAAAGTAAAATTACAGAACCCCCCTATATGGCCAGAACAACCAGCATACACATGCATACATTTTTGTTCTTTGTGCTCAAAGACCATGGAACCCTGTAGGCTGAAAGGGACCTTCAGAGGTCAGCTGCTGCTCAGAGTCAGGCCAGTTGCACCAAGTTGGTTATGGCTGGGTCCAGTTCAGTGTTGTGCATTTGGAAGGATAGAAACGCTACAAACTCTCAGGTCAGCATGCTCCCAATCCTTCACCACTCTTCTGTTAATTTTTTTTTCTTGTATCAAGTCAGAATTCCAGCCAGTGCCTTTTGGCTTCTGCCCTTCAACATTGTAGCTCTGAGAAAATTTTGGCTCTGGCTTTTCTGAACCCTTACATTAGGTACCTGTAGCAATGAGTCTTTTCTTCAGGTTGAACAATGCCATTTCTCTGAGACTTTTCTTCTACATCCTGTGCTTAAGCCCATCTACCTAAGGAATCCACAGTGTATACTTTGTTTTGAATATTTTTTTATTATGACTTACTGAAACATGCCACTCAGAGAATCTTTTTCCATTATGAAATGCAAGAAATTCACATCTATACTCTTATTACTAATGGATGTTTGCAGCCTTAGCTCTGTGTGCAGTGATGGAAGAACGACACCTCTTTAAGGAGAAAATGCCCAAAATACTGGCTGGCTTTTGTTGAATGTGCATATCTAGTGTTGGAAATCTTTCTGCCTATTTCAGGAAACATGGAAAACAGGAAAGTCACTTTAGTTACTTAACTATTTGTTAAATAGTTGACTTAGAAAATGAGGAAGAAAAAATTGAAAAGTTCTGTGACTGTACAAAAAAACTATTAAAACTTGTTAGGGATTTTCAGTGTGGTATTTGGTGGTTACAGAACTACTGTGGCAGCAGTCCCAAAGGATGTTAAAATGGGAATCCCATATATGGAGACAGTTCAGTTGGATGAACAAAGTTCCCATATAGCTGGATACTAAGAAGTATTTTATAGCTTGTGCTGTAGCAATACTGGGAAATAGTCCTTTTTTCATGCTGGGACAGCTGTACAGGTGTAAGTAATCCCTTGACATCAGCCAGCAAGGCTACTGTTTTCAGTTAAGCAGTACACTTTTTTTTTTCCAGGAAGCAGAGGCTTATGGCAGTTTACCTTATCTACACCAAGAGTAAGAGCTAGCATTCCTGGCTAGCTTCTCAGAGCTGTGAATACCATACATCTCCAGTATGGAGAGCGTCTTAATCAGCTTGGCAGGATGACAGGAACATAGCTGTCATCACTTTAGCAAGCCTTAGCATTTTAAACATGGCTTTAACCACCAGTGCTACATGAAACCTAAGGCACCATTAAAACACTGGTCTGTCTCCTGTGATACTAAAAGATGTTCTACAGACCAGACAGTAGAACAGCTACAGACTGCAATGAAAAAATGACTTCATTTCCTTGAGAAATCAGTTCCTGAACAATACTGTCTTCTTTGTCCATAAGTGTTTTCTTTCCTTTGTTTCTATCTTCTCACATGCCCAGCTAGAATAACTTTAAATTACAGCTTTATTTTATCTGTTGCTACAATTAAAACACCAAAAACTTGAACTTGGAAGATTATTCTGCTCCCCCCTTGCCCCCCATAATTTTCCACTGAAAAGAAATGTAATCTCTCCAGGTGAAGTTTGGGAGTGTCACTTGGCTTTATGTCTGCTCAGAGGCAGAAACTGTTGGAAGGTTTGTGAGCATTATGGTTTGCTACAAATACAACAGTGCTGTATGTACAGTTCTTTCAAAATGAGTTTGATTGCAATTTAATTTCTTTAGCCTAGTTTTTTTGTGTAACAGTCAAGTAAGGGAACAGAAAAATTTGGGATTAATTTGAAAACATGGATTCCACTTAATTTTTCTTTTTTTCTTCTCTTGAATAGAATTCTGGGATTGAAAAAGCATTTTTATTTGATGTAGTCAGTAAGATCTATATTGCAACAGACAGCACTCCAGTGGATATGCAAACTTACGAGCTCTGCTGTGATATGATAGATGTTGTGATTGACATTTCTTGTATATATGGGTAAGTAAATTGTGAATGTGTTACATAAAGCTGTGTACTGAGAATCTGTATAGCATCAAAATTAGAGTGATGTGGGTTCAAACAATAATGAGAATGGGTAATTTGCTAGGACAGGGAAGGAGGAAATGTCTGGCTTCTGATCCTTCCCAGCAACAAGCATTGCTCCCTGGGAGCGTGTGTCGATCTGTTAGAGGGACAGAGGGCYTTGCAGAGGGACTTGAAACACTTGGATGGATGGGCAGAATCTAATGGGATGAAGTTCAGTAAGTCCAAGTGCCGAGTCCTGCACTTTGGCCACAATAACCCCCTGCAGCGTCATAGGCTGGGGATGGTGTGGATGGACAGTGCCCAGGTGGAAAGGGACCTGGGGGTGCTGACAGTAGGCTGAACATGAGCCAGCAGTGTGCCCAGGTGGCCAGTAAGGCCAAGGGCATCCTGGCCACTATCAGGAACAGTGTGGCCAGCAGGAGCAGGGAGGTCATTCTTCCCCTGTACTTGGCACTGGTGAGGCCACACCTTGAGTGCTGTGCCCAGTTCTGGGCCCTTCAGTTTAGGAGGGACATTGAGACACTTGAGCGCGTCCAGAGGAGAGCAACAAGGCTGGTGAGGGGCTTGGAACACAAACCGTATGAAGAAAGACTGAGGGAGSTGGGGTTGTTTAGCCTGGAGAAAAGGAGACTCAGAGGTGACCTTATCACTCTCTACAACTTCCTGAAGGGTGGTTGTGGTCAGCTGGGGGTTGGTCTCTTTCTCCAGGTAACAACAGACAGAACAAGAGGACAGAGTCTCAAGCTGTGCCAAGGGAGATACAGGCTGGATTTAAGGAGGAAGTTTTTCACAGAAAGAGTGGTCAAATACTGGAATCATCTGCCCAGGGAGGTGGTGGAGTCACCATCCCTGGATGTGTTTAAAAAAAGACTGGATRTGGCACTTKGTGSCATRATCTAGTTGAGGTGTTAGAACATGGGTTGGACTCGATGATCTTAAAGGTCTCTTCCAACCTAGAAATTCTGTGATTCTGTTCAGTCTCTTTTGTGAGCATCTTCCTCTTTCTATGCCAGTAATTTTATTTGGAGGAAGAAGTGGGAAGAAACCAGCCCAAAATAAAAGGAAACATCATCTTTTTGTTACCTAGGGATGAAATAAACAGAAAGATGCCTCCTGTTTTAAAAAAAATGGGGCCATATTTAGTTTTATTTAATAGCCAGTAGCCTCTAATACCCTCAGAGAGTTGTTTCACTCTCACTTCAGTTCTCTGTCCCCTATTCCCTACATGACCTTTCTGGGTTTTTTCAATTTCCTCTTCTTGTACATTAGCAAGTGGAAATCTCTTGGGCTGGCATGTACATCTCCTTTCAAGTGATGTGTTCAGTGGCTTGGCCCTTGGCCAAATGTAATGCCAGCCATTCCAGGGAAAGGCAGGGGCACATTAAGGATTAGAGCATTCAGCTGCTTACACTTGGAGGCCAATGTACAACGTGCTTAGAGAGTGGTAGGCAGGGGTAGCTTTGCATTTGTACCCACTGAGAGAYTTCTTGCACTCTTGGAGAAGGTACAAGGGATAGTCCTGGTGCAGATGTGCAATAAGCACTGGAACAATAAATTGTTGAATACCTAATCTAAAATCTCACAAGTTTGTATATTCTACCATGTGTTTCAGATTTTGGAGTCATCACTTCAGTAACTGTGTAAGAACTTGCTCTACAGAGGTATAGAATAAAGGGTGCTAATTTTTGTAGAGAAATATTCTGCTGTGTAGTTCAAAAGAGTGTGCATTTAATAATTATCTGTACAACACCACTTGTGGGACTCTTTATTTACAAAATACCATTCTGCCACTGTGGCTGTGTAGCCATTTAGCATTTATCACCAGAGATCTGCTTTCCATTTTTTAGCTACAGACTAAAGACATGCTTTTACAATTAATTTATTGTCCTCTGTTCCTGGAGCAACTGTGGAACTTGCCACTTTAATATATTATTGAGACTAATTGTTCTGGGAGGTTGGAGATAACTMTCCATTTAACAATATCTGTGTGTGCATTCAGGAATGAGGATAAAATTACAATGTTACAATGTACAAAAACATAATACAGTGATCATCATGACTCAGCATCTGGGAATGAGAAATCTCTCTTCATAATATGATGTTGCAAAAGCCAACCTCTCATGAGGAAAGTCTCATGATGTCTCAAACTATCAGTCAGCTGCTACTGCTCAAGGAAGGTTACTGGGTTTGGCGTTATCAGTACAGACCTGCAGTTTCACATGTTTATGATAAGTCATAATATAAAGCACTGATTAAAAGAAAAGCAGCCTTGTGGTAAATGGGTGGTAACTTACCGAGGGAAAAATAAGGTTCCAGTTCAAGCACTGGGCAATCAGTCAATCTGATTTGTAGCCCCAGATCTAAGGTTTGGTGTGTGATGGGAAAAACTTTTTAATCTCTTTGTCTTCTTAGTTTACATAGTGTGTAGTTTGAAGAAGAGTCTCCCTGAAAGATTAAAATGAAGATTTCATAAAGTTTGAGGTTCTTTGGTGAGAGAACCAATGAATCAGTACTTTTGTTAGCTAATCTGGTGTCTTATCTTTTCTTGTTTGTTTGTTTGAATATTGCTCTTTAGGCTTAAAGACGATGGCACTGGAACTCCTTATGACAAAGAATCAATGGCAATCATAAAACTGAATAATACAACTGTCCTTTATTTAAAAGAGGTGACAAAATTCCTCGCTCTTGTTTGTTTTGTCAGAGAAGAAAGCTTTGAGAGAAAAGGTATTTTCCCCTTTTCTAGTATTGCATTACTTTTTCCTTATATTAGTAAGTTAATGAATAACTGAGGTTGTTATTAGCTGATAACAGTTTCTAACCATGTCATAAATACTGAGGTAAGTACAGCCTGATAAAGCTTACATAACATTTTTAAAGGGATGAAAGTACTTGTGCAGGCATTAAGATGGGATGARATCATAAATGTATTTGACAACTTTCTGATATGAAAGCATTTAATGTTTACATCCAATGCAGTAAAGCTTCCACCTGTAACTGTAGACTGTGTTAGTTTATCTTGACGGACACTGATTTGTACCTGTTGACACCAGCATACACATTTGAAACAGCTCACCTGCCATAACCAAGGGAAAGTGTTGGAAACTGACTGATAAAATGTTCTTGCTTTTCTTATAGCTGAAAGGAGGCTTTTGAAAAATTGCATATTTAGGACCTAGTTCTGTTCAGGAGTGCTTTAATATTTTGCAGTTAAAATGCATACAATTTCTTTGTTATCTTTCTGAGCCTGGTCAAAGTCGACACTGAACCCTTAGTTCATGAGCTCTCTACTCACTCACATGTTGTTCACTGAGTTCCTGGTCTTTGTGACATGCCCTGAGACCAAAATTCAGCAGCAGAAGAGCAAGCTGTCATCTGGGCTTGTGTACCCCATAGTAATTTCACCAGTCAGTGTTGGTGTGTTTGTGAATGCAGCACTTGTACCATGTCTGCTGGGCTGTTTGACAGCCTACTGAGCTTTTGATAGAACTTAAACTGTTCAAGATGTCTCTCCCATATCCCTACCACCTTTATTTATCCCTACCATATTCATTGCATATGAACATCAGATGCAGTCACTTTCTGTTGTAAGCATAAAAAGTGTTACTTCTGCATCCTTACTAACAGCACTGTTTCAGAAAGACACCATGTTGAATAAACATCCATTAGGGTTTGTCCATAACTGTGTGGAGTTGTTGTGTCTGCATAGCTGGAACACTTGGTAGCCTGCACTCTTCTGCAGTAAGGTTCTGGCATTATAATGGAGATGAGCTTTTTGTGCCTTATGAATTCCAAGTAATTTTTTGTCTGAACTGTAGGAAGACAGAAAAAATTTCTGAGAAAAAAACCCCAAAGTATAACACAGTGCATTTAAACAACTTAAAAATATGTCTCTCCTGTTAGGGAAATTGAAGTGGAAAATGCTGCAGTATTTGAGTTAAGAAAGCTTATGGCATTAACACTGAATGAGGTCATGAGCTCAGTACCAAAATTCTAAAATTGCATTGTGCTATTACAGAATTGTAGCACTCAGTAAGTCTTCCAATTGACTACCAATATGGCTTTACAGCTTTTCTGTGGGATCACATTCAGCCCACTGACATGGTAATGTTATCTGCCTATTATGTAAGTATCTCATCTTACAGCATGTCTATTGTGTTACTTTTTAATTACAGTGTAAGATGAAATATAGTTGGCTGAGATTTGGTAATTGTTATATCAAGTATCTGTTTCAAAGTTTATGTATTGTCAAAAAATTAACACTTCTTGATTAATAGATGCTACTTATTTTTGTCACAGTTACTCTGTAAAGCAGATTTCCAAAATGACATCATATTTTTTGAAAGATTTCAGTTTTTCTTCTAGTATACTGAACACTTCTTCAAAGCCCTTTATTAAATTAAGGATCTGTTATCTGCCAATGAACTTCTATTTGTTTTCTCTTAAAAGTAAATTTAATAGCAGACAGAGTATCAAGTCATAATGCTTACTGAATTATTTATTAAATGTGCTTTTGCTTAGCATAGAAAAAATTCCTGGACAGTTCACTGAATACGACCTCCAGACAGAGAGTATGGTATTTCACTAAACATGTAATATAAGCAACGTTTTCATTACCTTGTTGATATGAATGTCTTTATTAATAAGTAAAACATTTCTGTCTCTGTAGGATTAATAGACTACAATTTCCATTGTTTTCGAAAAGCCATACAAGAAGTTTTTGAAGTAAGAATGAAAGTAGTAAGATCTCGAAAACATCAAAGCCACCTGCAAAAAAATAAAAGACCCACTCCCAATGGGACACCAAGAATGCCACTGTAACAGATTTTCTGGCAATGCGGCAAGCAAAGTTTTCATGAAGTTGACGTGACTTCTGCATCTCATTGCACTGAGTGAAAAGGAAAACAAATGGGACTGATGTATTATATGAATTTTCCCTGAACGTTCAGAAAGCACTGTTTAAATATTTTTATCCAATCAGTTTTTTCATATAGTGAGCACTTTGAGCAAAATGTTGTATATATAAACATTGAGGTGAGCACTTGTAAGAATTTTCTTAATATATGCTGTAAACCTTTTTCATGCCATATTAAGAAAAAACAGCTGTGACAGAAATACTGGGTACATAATTTGCACTTTTTCATGTTTTCTTGTGGACTTGGACTTTGATAAACTTAGTTTTTATGGTGATTTTGATGCATGGTGTCAGGTAAAATGTATGCTGTAGTTTATTTACCTGCTACAATCAAATTGGTTAGTAAACAATTAAGAAAACTTGGTACAATGCCTTTTTAAATTTGTGACAGCTAATACCTAACATTCATACAGATCTAATTTCATATATTTTTCAATTTGTAAACTGAAGAATAGTATTGAAGTATTACAGCAATAAGCACCTTACCAGGGATCGTAACTGGTAGGTAAATATTAGCTTTTATAAAACAGGCTTTTGGCCAAATTTCATCCGGAGTTCTCCTTAACACTGGTCATGCCCTCTCTTGGGTCTGGTTTTATTATTTACCTCAACATATACCACTAAAATACCTTTCTATAAAGATGATTGTTTTGTAAAATGGCTCTATGTTGCACTGGTATTTTTATAAGGCTTCAGAGGAGTGTGTTGTATCTGTATGGCTGGATTTACATTGCTAAGTTTGTGTCGAGAGCCTGCACGTGTACAGTTGGTGCAATGAAGAATCTGTATGTATTTCCACCCTGGCATTCTGATGTACTGATAAGTCATAAAGGTGTGAGCACTGGGTTCTGATTGCCTCTAACCAGGGGTACATCTGTGATTGAAATCAAGACAAGACCATTAAAATGAGGACTGGACAATCTACCTGCTGTAACAATCAGCGTACATCACTCCTTTTTATTTTAATACTGAACATGTGCAGATGTACCACATGATCAGCCAGGACAGCAGAGCACTCTCAAACCTAAAAAGAAATAACACTTACTTTACATGTTCTGTATTCAGTGTTTTTGTTTAATTAGTGATACAAAAGTATAATTTCTCGATGGAAAGGAAACTCAGATTTTTATCAGTTGCATGTGCAGTCCAGTGGTTCTGTTGGCAGCTTTTGGGAGTGAGAAGAACTTGACCAGAATGGGAGGCAGCTTGCTGTGCACCAGAAACAGGTAAGGGGAAATGTACCTTACTCACAGCTAATCTGCCCCTAGCCAAAACAGCTCTGGAGGCAGCAGGAAGATGGACCCAATAGCTCTGTCAAGAGTTGTGTAAGGAGTGATGCAGTTCTAGGGGCTCAGGAAGGTAAGAAATACTGATAATAGTGAAAACCACTGATCCTGATGCTGAAGAACAGTGGCAGCTTTAGTCAAATCGGAGTGTTTCAAAAACACAGAGCTCAGATTCCTTTTGGCACTCTCACCACCCATCATCATAGTTGAGGGCAATTCTGATTAGCCCCTCAGTTAAGCAGTGCAAAGCTGTTTTCAGAGTTCATCACAGCTGTGATGGGTAAGAGACACCTTTTGGCAGCTTTCCAGTCCACAGGACTTTCATTGAAGGGCTGCCATAATTTCTGGCCATGTCTTTCCTGTTGTTGAGATCTCCCACTGGGTCACAATCTCTGTCCTCCCTTCGCCCCACCAGGAGCAGGTGGCTATGTGGGACTAAGAACACCTACCAGGCTGGGCCAGATTTTTTTTTATGTGTAAATTATCTCATCATAGTGGCTGTGGTATGAGTCATAACTAAATGTAGCTTCCATTTATTTGGCCTGAGTTCATTATAGCCATGCATGCCCTTGTATTAGAGACCATCAACTAGTTTAAGAYGGTGAGATTACCTCTTGAAGTCCCCTCTAGAATTTGTAACAGGCTATCTTGCATAATTTGGTGAAGGTGACTTTAGTCAACATAAAACTTCCAATTGAATGTTATCAGAGTAAGTGTAATTTTCATCAGATTACTTAGGTTTCAAATATAAAATTGAAAGAATGTTAAAAATTCATTAGTTTTAGTGTTTAACTTTGGTATTTTCAGGTTAGGTGATGACTCATTTCACTTTTCAGTAATCATTTTCTAATGTTCTAGCTGAAGTGATTGAGCACTGAGTGAGGCATGCAAAGTTCTTTTTAAGAACATATTTTAAAGCTTACTTTTACTTAAAAAAAGTATTTTAAATTTAATTGAGTTTCTTGTTTTTATTTTAAAGAAATTAAATACCCCATGTGCTACAAGAGCAACTTAAGGAAGTATTGATATACCTTCTCTAAAATCAGAAATTGTGGAAGAAGTAATCGCTTTCCAGATTGTCCAGTATTTCTAAAGTACCTGATCCATGAATCTCCATTTCTTATTTACCATTAAAGTTGACTAGAAATGGTAGGGACCAACAATGAACAAGCCCATGTCTTTTTAAAACACTGGTTTACAATAAACCCAAACCAATTCATTTTAAAACATTTTAAAGTCAGGAGCTAGATAACTATAAAATATTGGTTCCAAGAACTTGTTATAGTTCAGGAAATGTCTGTAATTAATTCAACAGGCAGCAGCTCAGAGTGTATGAAGGGCTCTCTGAAGAGTTCAAATGCACCTTTGAGCATGCACTGGAATGGCTATTTAAAATGTTACAGTGCTGGAATAATACAGTGCACCAGATTTCTAAAATGGTGAAATTTTAGCATGTGCATTAGCATGTGCATTAGCATGGAAGTGTAATTGACAGGAGCAAACTACTCTGAGGAAGCTACTCATAATTCAAATGGATTATTTGAGATCTCGTGTTTCATGACAGAACAGGTTTTTTTCCCACTAAAACAAAAATTCTATAGTTTCTYGCATGTGAAATTGCCCTCCTGATGGTTTGATACTAAGGGAGTTCATTCTGTGAAAGTACTGCAGCCATTTTTAAAAGAAATGTTAACCTACTAACTCTCTCCATTTTTATATGCATCATCAGATTAGGGGGAGGAATTAAATAAAATAAYGCTTGTCATTGTATACAGTAGCAACTGTTTGCTTTAATGGCATATTTACTGTGCTGTCATTTGCAATAGTCATCGTAGAATATTTTTTCTTAAATTGGACACTGAGGTTTTCCTATTTTTGTACTGAATGATGTGCATGACATCATGCCATGGTTTTCGTGCTGCAGCTTTGTCCTGTTCAATGGACAGATACATTAACACCAAAATTTCTCACTCAGATTCTAAATGTTTGTCAATAGCTGCATGTGAATTTACTCAATTACAGATAAACACAGCAAATTCTCCCATTTCAGCTGTATGGAAAATGAGAAATAAGCTTGGTTGGGAAGTTCTTTTGGGCTCCTCTTATATGGTGGCATATGGTTGACATCCCACTTGATTTCTCACTGTATTAATATTTGCATATTAGCTCATGCACATATCTTCAAATAGCGACATTTAAAAATGACACTGGCAGATTGCTGCTTTTAATTTGTTTTCTCCCTGGTATCTTCTGTGTTAGCTTTCTCAGTTTGCTATCTCTGAATTTCACATTTTGCTGTAACCAGGTCTGATATCCAGTCTCCTTGGTTCCTGCCAACCTATTCCCTTTGGCTTGTAGGCATTATGAGCCACAGGCTAAAACCTGCTGAAAAAATACTGAGTATAAAAACATTGAAATTGTAAAAATCCATTGCATGCTCTTAACATCCCTAAAAAGACTCAACGTAGTTATGTAATCCTGGTTTATATGCATGCTATAAAATATGTATTCATACTGAAGTTACAGTTTATGTTTGCAGTCAGATTTTAAACATTTCTTAATCATGTCCAGAACATATTTTAAAATTTAAAAAATATATAAATTGTCCAGGACAAAACCCCCTACTGCAGCAGTGTATCACAATGTCTCTTGGACTAAACTAACATATTTTTGATAAAGTAAAAGATTTTAATGAGACTAGTCAGAGAAGATACTCTACTGAATATTTCCCTGAATACCTGGACCTGCTACAAGGAAGAGGGCTTATTTATTTCAGAATTGCTGAATAGCAGAAGAAAAAGAGAAAAAACCCATTGGTGTACTTTCTTTAAAAAAACCAAACCAAAAATAAAAGCAAGCCATCAACTAACATGCACTAGCTTAAATTGAGAAGATTTTAGTTGGGATTAGACACATGGATGAGAGAGCAGGAAAAAAAGCACAGTGGCCAAAGGTACAGCGTGTAGACCAGAACATTTCAGTGTATTCAAGCTGCCTTACACAAAATGTTCAGGTTGGATATTTGGAGGAATTTGTTCACAGAAAGGGTGATTAAACATTGGAATGGACTTCCCAGGGAGGTAATGGAGTCACCATCCCTGGAGGTATTTATAGAAAGTCTGGACATAGTACTTAGTGCCATGGTCTAATTGATCTGGTGGTGTCTCATCAAGGGTTTGACTTGATGATACCAAAGGTCTTTTCCAACTGAACTGATCCTGTGGTTCTGTGAAAATGTAGACCAAAGAGAGATAATGGGCTTACCACAACAGGGTCAGCCACGGGGAGGTGGTGTGAGTGAGGTTTCACCACATGGTTCTCAAAGCTCCAAGTAGCTGACAGAGAGCAACAGGACAGTATCAAAGGTGCCTTTCCTATTATAGCAGGATTTACCCTTAGTGTTTTTATCTCCATTCTGTGCAAACTAAAAGCCATTCCCAACTGTGCTGAACTGAAGCATAGTGTCAGTACAAATATAAGTATAAACCATAAGGACCACATTCGCACTGGAAAACAAAAAATTCTAAAGCAGGAGAGGAGCACAGGGAGAGCAAACAGCCTGACTATATCCAAGAGGAACCTCAGCTTCTCAGTGAAAATGGGTGTAAGGTGTGGTGTGTCAATTGATTGAGAGTGCTAGCATCAGGGAATGCTGTAGTCTTAACTCACTTTCTCATCAACACTGCATATTTCTGACCTAGATGGATTTAGGTGTTTATGTGTCAGGCAGGTGCCCACTCAGCCAGTTCAATCCATGCATCACTGCAAATTCTTGGACCTCAAAACTGGGCTGCCTCCTTATTCCTTCCCAGACAAACCCCAAGTCTCCTACCTAGTGCATGCTTCCTTGATAAATACTGCCCTAGTCCTTCCTCAGCTTTCCATTATCCAGATAAAACAATCATCCAACAGTTTGGGAGCCARACTTCCAGACTCCTTTGCAACTAGTGCTGCAAGCTCTCTCCTGCAGCTGGAGCTCCTCTCAATGCTGCTGATAAAACTGCCTAATTGGATGGAGTGATGGATGCCCCAGCAATAAACTTAAAACCTTCCAGCAGCACATCTGGGGTTTCTAGAAGCCCCACCATCCAGTGCAGTGGTATCATACAACTCTGACTTGTTCTGAGGTTAAGTCAGCTGTTGATAGAATTCTCTCTTTGCTTATGCACATCCACATCTGGGTTTGTGGCTACTTTGATAGAGAGAGCCATCTGGGCTCTGGGAAATGCAACCTGTTTCACCTCCTTTTGCAAAGCAGTATACAGAGAGAACAGGTGTGCCTTCTGGGAAATCCAGTAGTGCCAGATCAAAAGGTCCTGGGACCATCTTTGTCTCCAAACCCTGTGCTGAGAAGTGGAACTATATTCTCTTTCTCTGCAATGCCCTTTTCAATGACTGAATTGTCCTCTGGTGAGCCAAATGGTCGGATCCACAAATTGCTTCTCTTTCAATACTCCCTTTGCAGCTGCTTCAACTTCTTTGGACAGTCAGTATGCCATTCATCATGCTATCTTGGTCTCATATCCTAAGTGCTGAATGCAAGTTTTGCAGCAGAGGCACACAAATTAACTCACTCCCACCAGTCCTGTTCCCCTTGCTCAGCAGTTTCCAGCTCTGTTCCTTCAGTAATTTCATTTCATGTTTCAATTCCACATTTTCTGTCTATAAAGCAGCAGTTGTCATTCAAATTTTGCATTCATCATAAAGTACATTGTGCAGAAACTTGATTATTGCCTTTAAATTTAGTATTCTCTTTATAAATTAYAAATACCTTTCTGCTTTACTCAGTACACCCTCTCCCGTGAAAGCTTCCAGCTCCCATGAACTAAATGGATTCATAAAAGTTTCTCAGGATGTAAGTTCTTTCCTTCTTCCCTCCCCTTTTTATATTGCTACCAGTAATAGTCTCCATAAAAATACAAGCTATAAATCTGTAATTTGAATAGTTATGACAACACCAGACTGCACAATTGTTTATAGTTTTTGTTATTTCTCTTTCAGAATAACAGTAGCCTCTGCAACCTGCATCTCCTGAGTCTGCATCCCCATGAGTCACCTTGCTAGACACCTTTCAGCAAGGAAAAAAAATCTGCAAGATACAGACAATTTAGCAGTGTAAATTTATTTATAATTTATAATAATAATATTTACAATTTATGTAAATACATAATTTATCAATTATGTAATAATTTCTTGGTTAATATGGTAGCTATGATTAGCAAGCTRCTAGACTAAGCATTAACATGCTCACCTCCCTATGTAAGCCAACAGAGGAGTATTCTCTGGCTCAAGTGTCACCAAACTGCCATCTTTTGTCTCTCTGCCTTTTCCTTCCAGCACTTTACACCTTTGTAACACTGCTGCCTCTCCCTGGACCATGTGTCAATAGCCCTGCCTCCATCTCTGGGTCTGTCTCACCTTGTGTGGCTCTGCTGTGCCCCTCTTTCTCTGAGAGTCCGAACCAAGACTCTGCGATTGAGCCCTACCAGGGCTGGGCTGTGGAGCCCAAGCAGCTGAAAATGCAGAGGAGAGTAACCTAGTGTCAGGCAGTGGAGATCAGGTCAGTGCAGTCAGCTGGAGCCAGAGAACCCTTTGCCAGAGGGTAGCATGTTTGGTCAGCAGAGCCACACTCTGGGCTCTCCCAGCTGCTGTGATCAGTGCTTTAGTCCAAGTGTCCACATGGATCCCTTGTGTCATTGAAGGCACTCTAGGCATTTCACCTGGCCTTGTGCTGCTGCTTTGCTCAGAATGGCACCAATATTCCATACCTTTCTGCTCTGTATGGATATCTGGCATCCCTTAGGATACCTCAGACAGCATCAGATGCTGCAGATGTGTGCAATTGAATCGAGCCCCAGATTACTACTAACCATCTGAGAAACTCCTGTGTCTCCCAGATACTTTCAGGGGGCTGGTGAAGACAGCTGGTAACTCAATATATCTTGGTTAATGACACAGTAAGCTAACACCAATTGGTAAATGCTTTTTGAGGAGCTTCAAATTACCAGCCTGCTCACCAATCCTTTCTTTCTGTTGCTGAGTCAGTCAGAGCTGTATGCAAGCAGGAACACGCAAGTGCGCGTTAAAGTTGTGAGTAACAGTTTTGGAATGGATGGGGTGGAAAGACTACTTGATGGCAGTCCAACAGACATAACCCTGACTGCTTTGCCTCTGCCTGATGTGTAATTGTGAGGACAGGTGCTCCCTTCCCAAAAGGAAGCTTATGGAAGTAAGTTAATGTGAAGGGGCACACAGAGGAACTCACATACAGAAAAAGTGACAAGAAAATCTGGACCTGAAGCCCTAAAGACATCATGAAAAACTGGCTGCATGGGCCAAAGCCTATGCCCAGCCTTTTCTCCTTAAATAGTGGCACAGGAGCAAAATACTTTTTAATCTCATTAGTTTACAACTGCCTCCAGCCATCTTATGTGCTCTGCAATTTGCATGGTGAAGAATATGCACCAGTGAAAATTTCTGCCATTATCTGTAGCTGCTAAAGATAGAGTAACTAAATCAGGGAGGTTCAGAGTCATGAACAGCTGCCACTTGGACACGGCTTCAGCTTTGACTTGGATCTTTGCACATGTCTTCTGAATCAGGAAACCATCTGAACTATTACAGCAATGATGCCAGAAGGCTGTGARTCAAGTGATTGGCGTGACTCTCCTCATTCTTCAGGGAGTAAAGAAAAGGAGAAAAATATGTAYCTTTATTTTGACTTATCAGTGTGAAACATTGTTAGTACACACTAACTGTCCACCAGAGGTCCCGGCTGGGCACTTGCTTGCTTTGTCAATTAAATCAACCTGGTTACTTCTTTCCCAGTATCTTTCTTAATTTCTGAAATAATGCTAAYTAAAAGTCAGCTGGCAAACCACCTCTGGAGATGGTTGCCTTAGACCTAAGCTTGAAGAACAGACAGTAATTGCTTTCCTGAGAGGCACCATCCATCTGTGCAATTGCTACAGGGCATTGGATACACAATGCCACATTTGCTTTTATCAATGAGGAGGAGGGTGCACTTGTTGAACCCAGATTTACAAGGTCTGAATTCACACGGAGGATTTTAAAAGCTGAGACTGCGTTAGTCACAATKAGTACTGTGATGCTTTCTCTTGCAAGTAAGTCATATCTGTTCCCACTGACAATGTAGGCATATGAATCTCAGATTCCTTAATTCCATTAAGAGTTTAATTTTGCAGCCACCTGTCTGTATTGAAAGGCTAGCATTATAAATGAGGCAAACTCTTCTACATTTTGTGAATTTGTAAAAGTAGGGTGTGATTGCTCTGTATCGTATTATCATAAGCTTCTGTGATTTCAAACCTTCTCTAGAATAATTCGTAGCTGAATTTACGAGACAGCCTACAAAGCATACAAACCCCACTCTGAACTGACTTTAGGTAATCGCCTAACATATTTATACACTCATCTCATGCAATTGTATGACCTGCAGAGAAACAAATAGTAGTTCAGTGTCACATTACCTAGCATAATGCCCAGAGATTTGTAAGAACATAGTCTGATACATCAGACCTTTGTGCAAAAACTGAACCCCTGTGTCACACAGGTGTTCTGCCTCCCAGAGAAAGGGGAGGTTCTGGGAGAAAATCCCTCTCTGTGGGCTCCTGCTGGATGCTTCTTAATGTGCATCCCCCCAGCTCTGCACGCTGACCTTTGTGATTCCCGTTCTTACCGGCTGAGCTCCCTTCTTGGACCTTTAAAATCAGTTCTTATTTTACTGTTAAAAATAAGAGGCTGTATTGACTGAAATGCTTGTAATTCTTCTAAACTGAGGGGAAATGCAGGATACAGTTCTCTCAGGCATCAAGAGCTATGTATATCAAATGCAGCTATACATACATACATACATACATACATATATACATATAAAAATACCTAACTAGGGTGGTGTAAAACACAGAGGCCTTAGCTTAATCTCCCTTTGCAAATAACTGAAATATGCAGGAACATTTAAAGCATGATTTGTTAGGTGTACAGCTAACATCTATTCCAGGCAAGAGGAACTCCCAGTTCTCTCCATCAGCTATAAAGTGAGCCTGAGGAACCAGCTCAGAAATCTGTATCCATAGTCTGCAAGTGTTAAGCAGAATTCTGACTACATGTTTGCTCTGACTTGGTCTTTCTTTCACAGTAAAAACACCTTCAATTGAAAAATTCTTCATTTTATCAAACCTTATGGTTGCCATTAATTTTGTAATATTTTTTGCACCAAAAGGGGTTATATGCTACTTTGCTCTGAAGCTAAGTGGATCTATCAGAGTTTTCATCCAAAGATAACTAGAGAAAAAAGTACACATACACATGAGTRAAAACTTTCAGCATAGATTCAGTGTGGTATTAAATAACAAAATCTTTGTTGCAGCAGTGTTCAGGCAAACTTTCAGTTTCTATGTGCTTCAGCTGAGCATGTTTATTTTTTCACCAAGTTAGATCATATGACAGGATACACAAGCTACATGAAGTGCTGCCAGCATGTAGGATTTGACTGCAATTTTGCTACTATATTTGGTGTTTGGTTTTAAAAAACCCACAAGTTCTAGTACAAAATGGCTTCTTCCTGCAAAAGTCTAAACAAAAGGCAGATGAAAAATCCAAAGGGTATTTTTAACCAGAGGCAGGAAGAGGAGGGAGGCTGCTGCTTCTGGACTGGCAACACTGACTGTGGCTCTGCAGTGCCAGCTCCTCATGTGCCCCAAGCAGCTGCTGAGATGTGGGGTTGGGAATTAATCCCCAGATCTCTAATTGTATGCTGCCTACCTTGCAGGAATCAGCAGTTTCATCTGGCAGCATTCAGGTCCTGCAACTCTGACTTTTAACTAATAGTACATCTGAAAATGAAAGCAGTTTTCTACTGCTAGCTCTGCACAATACCTCATGGCAAATCCCCCAGCTCCCAGCCAGGCCACTCTGCAGCTTACTTAAATGAGGAAAATGCCCACCTCCTTTCAGGGTATTTCTCTTGCTTTAAGTCTATTCAGCTCATTTTCAATAGTGCTTAGCTGTCATGCAGTTAGAGTGACTATATATCTTTTTTTAGCTGAAAGCCCAAGTTTTACATTAATTGCAGGTGCTTCCTCCTTGAACTATATAAAATGACACTGTAAGTGCATCCAAGCATCAAAGGCCAGAGATCAGAAGGCAAAGCTGAGCTCCACATTACACTTGAGTAGTTCACAATAACTACCACTTTATACTATTCATATTATAATACAACGTCAAAAATGATCCTCAACCAAAATAGATTCCACAACTTTTTACATGGAAATCCAGATTTCTGAATGGAAAATACCTCTCTCCTACTTTTGGGAAGGGCACAATTTAGTGACAGATTGTCCCAATGTCCTTCTCCATCTGCACAGCAAGGTGGCTCTGGAAGACAAGGAAAGATGGGCATACTTATGACGAAACTATTTTGGGAACTCAACAGCCAGTGCCTGCAGGTTACAGCATCAAGTGGTCAGATCAACCATTCTTAGCTAGAAATGCTGAAATGTCATCAAGAGTTGTTGGCCATTTAATGTACCCTTAGAGTGCTCTTGCTGTAAGAGGGAACCCCAAAGTCTGATGCCATCTTTTCCCATCTCTATACATTAATGACCCTTTACATTATCCATTTGTCCTGTAAAAAGGAGTCACTTTGCCCCTTTGAAAATTCTGCTACTCGTTCAGAAGGAGTAAAGTTGTTTTCTTTACTTATTGCTGTTACCACATCACTGTGCAGTAGAACGGGAAAGGAAAGACTAACACATTGTTTCRTAATAGTGAGAACATGCTGAGGTGAAAAATATGTACCTACTCAAATTTTTATTTATAACTGTTTGCCATTGCTGTTCAAAGTGGGGAAAAGAAAACTAAGATATCAAAACAAAAATTAATTTAAARAATATGATTATGAAAAATATGAAAGTAACATGAAATTAAGAACAATTAATTTCACAGATGAAATTAAGGACAGTATGAGCTAGATATGAGTTTCAAACTTATGCTGAAGACAACTTAATAAGACTAACTTAAGAAGTTATTTCTTATTTACAGCTTGTACTGAAACAAAAGGAAATGGAGACTGCTGAGATTCTGACCACTTTAATTATTCTCTTAGCTGTATGTACTTAAAAGTTTTATCCCAATGGTATTACACCTATAACCAGGTGGAAGAGAAACAGTTGTAAATGTAGTTATCTCTCTGTCACTGTGGTATGGAAAAGGTGGCAATCAAGTCAAGCTCCTCCTGATAATTCCAGCCTAAAATAATAATCATTGACCTATGACATCATTTCAGTCTTTCATGATCCTGAAAACCAACAAACAAGATCCTACTAAGTCTTACAGTGAGGTCTGTTGGCTGGGGAGTGCTGTGGGRTCCTGGAAGCCCCTCTTGCAAGCCCCCAGTTTTCAAACCCACCGAGGCGCGGAGGCACCTCGCCTCATCACGTCTGTGGCCGGGGCGGAACYGAGCCGGGGACGCAGAAGGGGCACTGTGATTCGCGCAGCCAGCGCCGCCCGGGAGCCGCAGTACCGCGTCCCCTCCCGGCTGCGGTTCCGGGGCCGGGCCCGGGGCGGTGCCGGCGCGGCAGGTGCCTCCCCCCGCGGTCACGGCGGGGCTGTCGCCGCCGCTGCCACGTCAGGGGAGTGTCCCGAGGCGAGGCGGGCTGGGCCGGGGCTGGCCTTCCTCCTCCGCCCCCTGCCCCGCCGCCGGAGCCGCCGCGCAGGGAGCGAGCGGTGCCTGCTGCCATGGAGGCCCGGTACAACCTCAAGAGCCCGGGTAGGCGGCGGGGGTGGCRGCCGCGCCTTTACGGGCTGCCCGGGCCGCTGCGGGCGGGCGAGCCCACCTCGGGGACCGGGAACCGGGGCTGGGGCCTCGGCCGCGGTGGGGAGGAGGGCCGGGGGCCGCGGCAGTGGGTTCCCTGCGCCGGGGCGGTAGCGGCGTTCAGGCGGAGGCCGGCCGGGTTCGGTTCGCCTTGCCTTCGCAGTGCGATGGCGTTGGAACCTTCTTCCGAGCTGTAATTCGGTTCGAAACCCCCTGACCGCCAGGTCTGTGTATGTGTGTGTGTGCCCACGCATTTCTGGTGGTTCGTGGAACCGTAGCTTTGAATGTTTAGTCAGATGGCCGTGCCCTGTTCCCCCTGGAATCGCCTTCTCTCTGAATAGGTGCGTGTGACGGGTCCGCTTGCCAAGGGTTACTTGGCCTGTGTGGCCTCAGTTTGTTTTGCAGATGCGTTGCTGTACCGGCTCTGTTTACTTGCGTGTCTGTGTTCACATGTTTGGTTTGACATGTTCGCATGTTAAAATTCATGCCTGTAACTCCTGGGCTTTCTTTTGAATCCTTGAAGCGAGAGAGACGCCTCAAGAGATGTGGAGAAGCAGCGCTGCAAGGGAAGGCTTTGATYCCTAGGAAGTGGGAGCAGTGGCCTCTGACCGGCTGTACCAGGGCTTCCCATCCTGGGAGCTGCTTGCACAGCCGGAGGCCTGGCACTGCCCAAGCTAAACCTCTTCTGTAGCTTGTAAGGGCTGCTAGGGTTTGTATGGGGGCTGCTCTCCTGCCTCTGATTTCCCCTAACTGGGTGTTGAGAAATATGTGTTATCAGCTTCATGTTATTGTGATGAATAGTGRCTTTGTTTTTTAATCATACCGTCCTGTTACCAGCATGAGAGGTGGGGAGAAACTGAGTGCTGTGATGACTTGTACCTTAGAAATGTCAGGGACATGCTTGTTTATAAACATATCTCATGGGGATGATGTGTCTATTGCTAAATTATGTCCCTTAGCCTCACACCCAAGTTGCATAGTTGCATAACTGAAAGATAAGAAGGATCACTGAGCAAATGATGAACTTGTTGTCATTTAAAATATCAGGAAGGAATACTTTTTTGGGGATATATGCAGGATGTGTGGCATATGTGAATTTACAAGGCTACACAAGCATTCTGACTGGTTGTGGTTTGCCACGTCATGGGAAACAGTGGTGTGCTCTGTGACAAGCACCTGGGATCTGGGTGGAGAGGGCAAATATTTGTGGTTTAATTTAGCAGTGTTCTTCCCCCTTGTTGTTATTTGTCCCCTTATATTAAAGAGAAAATTACCTTTACTGGAATTGATTTTCAGCACCTGTTGGTGCTTGGAACCAGCTGTTCCATAGCAAAATGAACTTTATGTGGCAAAGATAAATAATTAGTACAATGGCTTAATATTATTTCTCCAAATTAAACATGTTTGGTTACCTATTAATATATTAAACTAAATATATATTTTCATATAGATAATGAAAGTTTGTAAATTATATGAATAAATTTAAAAATTTCTATAATGATTTAAAACGTTGATTTCAATAATCAGTGTGTGTGAAATCGTTCACTGAACAGATGGGCAAAAAGGTGCTGAATAAATATAAACAAGTATTTAAAATAATTCTTGTTTCTTTAACAGTTGTCCATTAAAATGAGTTGACAGTAATTATGTATAGCCACTGCTTTTAGTCTGGCACTTTACTTGCTAACCAGGTAGATAAGCGTATGCAATGACTTAATATTTCAGGGTATGTTTTACAAATTCCTATCTTGTTCCAGTTACATGTGCAGTTTAGTGGTGGTATCTCACTCTTGCCATTCGACTGAAGGCTTACAATGGAACTGTAGAATATTCTGATGCTAAGGTGGTTTCAATTAGTGTAAATGCACTAAAATACATTAAAAAAAGCCCAGCATATTTTCTATTACAAGGGGTTGTGTCATCTGTGGACTGAAGGGATTACTTTGGTAACTGAGCCCTCTAGGGCTTTAGAACAAGTAGCTGTCCTTGTGCCTGTTGTTGTTGCTTTGCCTTTAATAGAGGAACAACCAAGCTGCTAACCTTTAGGTCAGCTTTAGGGATTTGGAACATGCTATCTTGAGGCAGAGTGGAAAAGATAATAGTTTTGTACCTGTACAAGAAGCTTCTACTGTTGAAATCTGCTTTTGGACTTGAGCAAACTGCAGTGACTTCATCTGCTCAGTAGTTTTTAAAAGGGCAAATCCTACTAACCCTTTTTAGTGTAAGTTGCTTTAATGTAAAATTGTAGATGAAAACACATTATAAATAGGAAAATATTGTTAAAAGAAACATGTGCCTTTATTGATCTTTATTTTAAGCCAAATTCTGCTAYGGAGTTGTGAAGGAGCTGAAGCTCCTCTGTAGTTAAAAACTGGATTCCTCTTCTGTGAATGTGCTCAGATTGATGAGTGGAGATTAGTTTGGCTCTTCCTTGCCGTACTTTCTGTGTGCTCTCAAGCAGACCACAGAAGAGCAATATTGCTACACATCTCTGTCCTGTTGCTGACTGTTCCTAGACAATGTGTTCATCTTCTTCTTTATCCCTGTTTCTACAGCTAGTTAGTTCATCCCAACATAGCTGAAAGATAGTAACTCTCCACAACACAAAGCAAGTTGTTCCCCTGCACACCATGTCTCTGTTGATGAGAGGAAGCACAGCTCTGGGCAGTCTGGGTTTGCCGTAGGTACAGGCCATGGCCAGTGTAGGTCTGGGAGGGCCAAGCAGCTCCTGTCACTTCTGTAAGAGCAAGGAGCCATGGGGGCATTCACCTGATGCTGTCTTCTCACACTGCCTATGAATTTGCGTTTCTTTTTTATTTCTTCCCAAAAAGACTTAATTTTGAAAGGGGTGAAATTTCACACTCCACACTTCAGGCTTCTTTGTATTGCTTCAATAAGGCAAAGCCTTGTAAGCTGTTGCTTCATATTTTTGTGTGTATTTTTGGCAGTTGTAAAAGGGCAAGCTATTTTCTGTCTTAGGGTTTCAAAATGGATTAGTCAATGTGTATCAGCCTGCTACCACATGGCTGATAAACCTCTCCCATCAATATTAAAGCTCAGCTGACTAAAGTACAGACTTCATCCTCTTCATGCCTCAGGAACATCCCTATTTTCTGAAATTTATAAGGCAGCTACTTGGAATAATCTCTTTACTTTTTTTTCCCTCAAGAGCTGTGACCCTTAGCCTGCTGTGAGATCAGACACCAAATCTTACAGTCACTGCTCTTGTAGTGACAGTGTCTGGCTTCTGCGTAGGCTGTGACCAGGCGTCTGTGTGGGTGTTAGCACAGACACTTGGAGAATTATGAACAGCTACTTACAGAGCCCACAAACAACCATGGTTTTTAGTTTTTTGGGGGACAGAGTCTGCTTTGCTTTCTGCAGACTACCTCATTGAGAATTTGATTAGGGAGGGCACTGGAGGCCTAGGGAGAGCACGGGGAGGGAGGCATGGCATGGCCTGCTGTCCTGCATTTGTTGCTCAGGGACACTGCTTTGGGATCCTGGAGGCATAGGGAACATAACAGTGCTGAGATTGTGATCCTCTTACTTGTCATCTTCAATATGATTGCTGCTTTTCTGTGGGAGACCGGAGTATCCCTCTGGGTCTCCTAGATGGGCAGCAATCTAGACGAGGGGGCTGGTCCTCCTCGGCCTGTGTCAGAGACAGTGGTGGCTTTGATCTGAAACCGTGGAAAAAGCTGCCAGGGCTGTCTGAAGATTTGAAGGTCACGAAGGTTTAATTGGTGTGATTTTTGTTATATCACTGCGTAAGAAAGTAGAGTTTTTAGATTTTGCTGTATAGGTAAAATGGGGCCAAGATTGAGGCAGATCAATGTGATAAAAGCACATTTTCCTGTCTTCCTTTTCCCCTTCCTCTTTGCAAAAGGTGATAGTTTTTTGGGATTGGGTGAAGGTGCAATTTCACTGCATGACATAGATTTTAGTTATTGGAGTTTAGAGAAAAACAGTGTTAACGTAGTTTAGAGTGTAAAAACCCAGGTGCTTTTGTAGGCGGAAGAAAATCCATTTCTCCAGCTGCTTGTGAACTTCATGCTGGACAGACTAAACTTAGAGACAAGATTTCTAAAATAAACATCTTCAGACCGCAACCCAAACGTTCTCTGATTCCTTCTTCCAAGCATAAGCAGTGAGAAAACAGCCTTTTACACTACCAGGGTTAATCTCAGAAGAGATAACTCCAACACTTTTCCTCCCAACTGTACTTCTTTCTCCACTGCATACTTTGTACAAGTAAATGTTCTGTGCTAACAAGCATGTGTCAGTTATTTGTTAACAACACAGAGCTAATAGGAAATAGCCAGTGGCTCTTGTGCTGCTCAGTACCTTCTGTGTATGAAATAAGGATAGATTGTTTAAAAAGTTGAACAGATGTTAAAAATTTATTAAGGCTGAAGATTTTGTTTGATCTTAGTGTGTTCAACAAGCACCTTGCATTTTGTAAGCTTTACTTCCCTTTGTGTTGACTGAACAGTTGTTTTCAATTGCAACTACAAGAAGAGTATTGTACTTCCTGCTGCCCTGAGGGAAATGAGGACTAAAGGTTGGCTGTTTCTGAGGGTGAGAGAAAAGCAAGACAAGAGTAATTAAACTTTTTTTGTGTTTTTTTAATAGTTGTTAATACTTTATAAGAGTACAGGAGGCTTGTTGGTCGTGTGAAAGAATGTGCGTGAGGCTGTGAGGATGTAAAGCAGCTATTCAGGAGGCTTGTGGGTCTTGAGAAAGGAAGTGTCTGAGACCCTGAGGACGGAAAACAGCCGGCCTGTTTCTCGGCAAATGGTGTTCCCATTTGTTTTGTAGCAGAAGTCAAAGGAACTGCCAAAGGAATGGCCTGGTCTTGGTTGGGATGGAGTAAATTTTCTTCCGAGTAGCTGGTTCAGTGCTGTGTTTTGGATTTATTTCTATTATTTTCAGTTCACAAATGATCACACATCATTCACAGGTTCTAAGATGTCCAGGAGACGATATCACATCCACAAGGTGACACACAGGTCCTAGTGGCACTGTGCAGGTTGCCATGAACCTGTTAGAGTTGCTGTATGTTTAGATTTAATAAAACATTCTCTAGAGAATGCAGCAAAAAAAATACCATTGGGGAAAAAAAACATTTTTCATCTCAAAGAGCTACTGTGACTCTTTGCTTTAAATGTGTTTTCTTATGTGCGTCAGTGACCACATCACTTAAAGTGGTTTTGTTTGGTTTTTTTTTTTTTTTACTTAAAATGTCAAAGCTCGTCAGGTGTTGTCATTTTACAAGAAATCCTAGGCACTTTACACATAAACTTAATCCTGGTGGTTTTTTTAATGATGTCATCCAGTGTTTATGCAGTGGAACTACTGACAGTGTGATTCACTGTTGTTTTTCTCCTTACAATAAATTTAATCATTACCTTTAGTAAACGAGATTTTCTTTTAAATGCCAGTGCAGTTTGGGTTCCCAGGTGCTTTGGGCTGCTGTGGGGACTGGTGATTCTCTGCACTGTGACCTCTGAAGTCACTTGATGGTTACACCAGCCGTGGGTCAGGCACTCTTGGCTCAATGGTCTGGTACAGAGTGGAGGGGGGAAGAAAACAAAGTCAGCTAGATTTCAGAAGACCCTCCCATAATGTCATCCATGACACATGCATGTAATTGAAGGGACTTGATGATTGTCTCAAATGGTTTATATGATTTCATTTTTTAAAATTTTCTCTAATATTATTGTGTAATATTTTTCCTAATTGTAGATAGTAGCCTCATTAATAGAAAAATGCATAACAAAGATGACTTATCCATTGCTAATTGCTTAAGTGGATTGAGTAGTTATAAAACTTTCTCTGAGATGAAGGGCTTTATGAKAGTTTTACTTTCATTGGAAAACCTGTATTCAAGAAACAAACTGCATCCTTATTTGTGCTGTTTTGGTCAGTGGAGCCATAGCAAAAAAGTTACTACCTCTGTATTTCACCTGAGTAGACCTCTAAATCTTGCTTAAAGTGGAAAAAAAAAATAATAGCAGCCGTAAATAAAAAGGTAGGAAACATTTGCCAAAGCAGTAAAAGCTGTCAGGTTGTTTTATTCTTCCTTTCCCAGCTTAGATAAGTCAACTTGAAAGATTGAGAGATCTCTAGCTTTATGCCAGCTATTCTGGATTCCATTATTTATCTGTTCATTATGTACTTTATTTTTCAAACAGTAGAACTGAAATTTCAAACTGAAGTTTGAGAATTCATTTCAGAATGAAAAGGTTGCTATACATTTGAGGAAGATACTGTCATGCACAAACACTTTTTTTTTTTTTTTTTTTTAGAAAAGGCATAATGGTTTACTGAGAAAACACCACCAATGTTCAAATCCTGTAATCCCTTTAAGCAGTTACACTGACATTTACAAAGACGATCACTTGCATTTTCTGTGTCCAGAAGTTTCCCCAGCCACTAGGTGCAGACTTGTCTGGTTGGGAACATAGCAGGAGCACTTGAATGTGACTTGCAGATATATTCAAAAGAAGCAGTTGTGTGAAGTTTCAGGATAGCTTGAAGTAAATGATGTTGAAAATGGAATTTGACTGGTTTTTGTCCAGTCGTAAATCTACGAATCACACATACATGTATTGTACAAATTTTGCTCATTAATTGTTATTCCACCACCACTCAATCCTAAAGCAAGCTGATGGCTTTAAATTTGATTCTCAGATTTTTAATATCCATATTTTGCTTTTCAGAAAATTTTGATAAGTTCAGTGCAACACAAGAGGCAGATTGGCTGGCAGAGCTTCTGATCTGTAGTAATCTGTCTTTCCTCCACAGAGCAGTAGAGAGCTCCCACACCTCCTGCTTGGTGGGAACTCTCCTGTAATCTCTAGTCCAGAAACTTAATTTCCTCTCAATTTAATTTCAACAAACATTGATAGAGTGTTGCTGAGTGTGAAAGTGTGATTATTTTACATGCTGATGGTTATGTCACATTAAAAATAACTTGATTATTTTGTCTCTAAAACCTGTCTTAGACAAATTCAGTGTCTTATTCTTGGCTGAATTAGCGATTCTCTTTGACTTTATTGACAGTCTGCAATTCTTAATTTCAAATGGGCCCAAACCGTTCTGATTTTTCAGAATTGCCATTGCTAAATGTTTACTCAGTGACTCAGTGTGACTTCAGTGGGTTGAAATACCATGACTCCTTGCAGGCAGACTTTGCGAATTATGCTTGTTTCTTCCACTGCAGTTCTTGGTAGCCAAAGGAGGAACTGTTTCATGAATACTGCAGCAGTGCTTAAAGAAGAAACCAATTTTGTGCTTTCTTACTGGATCACACATTCTCAGAATGAATCTTTACTGTTCCAGGCTTTCCTTTGCAGCCTCTCAGCTGGTGTTTTTTACCAGTGTGGGAAGAGAAACACAAACTGGTTTGGGTTGGCTGGGATCTTTAAAGGTCATTTAGTTCTGCTTCCTTGCCTCAGGCAGGGACACCTTCTGCTAGATCGCAGCTCAAAGCTCTGTCCAACTTGACCTTCAATGCTTCTGGGGATGAGGCATCCACAACTTCTCTGGACAACTTGTTCCAGTGTCTCATTGCCCTCACTGTAGACAATTCCTTCCATATGTCCAATCTGAACCTACTCTCTGAATTTAAAACCATTCCTTCCTGGCTTGTCACTACATGCTGCGGTAAAAAGTTAATTCTGTCTTACAAGCATGTTCTGGGTATTGAAAAGTCACAGTAAAGTCTCCCCAGACCCTTTTCTTCAGGCTGAACAACCCCAGCTCTCAGCCTTTCTGTACACATGTGCTTCTTAGAATCATGGAATAATAGAAACACTTGGATTGGAGGACACCTTAAAGATCACCTACTTCCAACCCCTGTGCCATGGGCAGGGGCACCTTTCACTAGACCAGCTTGCTCAGAGCTCTGTCCAACCTGGCCTGGAACACTTCCAGGGATGGAGCATCCACAGCTTCACTGGATAACTTGTTCCAACACCTCACCATTCTCACAGGAAAGGAACTCTTCCTAATATCTAATCTACATCTGCAATATTTCAGTTTGAAGCCATTCCCCCTGTCTTGTTGCTATATGCCCTTACAAAAGTCCCTCTCCCTTTTTTCTTGTAGGCTCTCTTCAGGTATTGGAAGGCTGAAGTTAGGTCACTGATAGATTTTTAAGATGTCCTGGGTTGCTTAATACTGAAAACTTCTTATAAGCAAATTAGCTGTATGATGTGCAAGTGCTAAATTAGATTTTGCTATGTTTCATGCCCCAGGAGTGGAATAGTATTACACTCTAATAGCTTTCCTTCAGTGAACATGGGTGACTGCACATGATGCAGTCATGGGGGAAAAGAAAAGAATTTCTGTTCTGTCTTGGTCCCCCAGCTGGGAAATCTCAGTAATAGTTGTCTGCCCAGTCCATAACTGCTCTGTCTTTATTAGGTTTTGTTACATATGTTCTCTGTTTTCTCATGGTCACTGTTTTGCTTCATGGGTGTGTTCACTCGTGAATTAGCTCATCCTGGTGCATGCCACTCTTCCCCTAAAGGCAAGTGTCCAGCCTTGTTGGCTGTGAAGCAATGCTGGGTCCAAAACCTTTTCTGGTCCAGACTGGTTTTCTTGTTATTCCTCTTTAATGAACTGGTGAACCTTAAAGAAGATGAAAGAGACAAACTGTTATTCAGCAGAGCCTGAATGCTGCTAGCTGTGACGTGACCTAGTGGGATTTGTAGGGTATTTAACTGGCACCTCCCTGTGGCAGCAGCATAACTGAGGTTACTGGCAGCAGCAGATTTCCATGTAATCTGTTTTCTGTTTGGGTTGTAAGAAGTGGAATTCTCAAACTTTGAGCCATTGTTTACAGCTATCCAAAAATGTGAAGGAGGAAAAGAAAATTTCACAGTAGATTGGAAGGAAAATTCCTCTGCGGGGAGGTTGGAGTGTTTTATTAGACATTAATGTATGGTGCACATGAGAGCACCTGAAGTATAAGTGATGTAACAGAGCTTGCAAAAGTGACCACAAGAAGGAGATGCAGAAAATACAGATGATGCTGGTATTTCTGAAGTGGAAGGTTGGAGAAGGTTACTGATGACTATCCTGAAGTTAKGATAGAAAAATATCTGGGTGTTCACACTCAGTGGCAGGTTCCAACCTGCAGAGGCCCTGGGTAAATTTTTCTGTCTGGGCATATGTGTTTTCAAATCTAATGTAAAACTTTGTCTCCTCTTACTGGTGATGTGTTGATTTCTCTCAAGCACTACTGTGACCTCCCTGAGGGACTAGTCATGTAATTGTCATGGGAGGTCAGGATAAAGCTTTTCAGCAATTGTTAAAGATGCACATGATGTCCTGTATCATAAAATGTCAAGGTTGTTAGCCTTGTAAATCTCGTCTGAAACTCTGTTAATGATATGTATGTTTTTCCTCTTGTCTGATGCAATTGCTAATATAAAACTACTTTAGTTCCAGTGTTGAGTTGTAGTACCCAAGCTGAGAAACTCTGTGACCATGCACATATTTTTCATAACTTTATGCTTGTATAACCCCTTTAAGTTTATTCATCCTAAGTAATTATATAGTGTCTAGAATTATGAACTCCAGTGAAGAAGCTGGAATATGCTGGAGAAGATTAGTTAGCTGAAAAGAGTTCTTCAGGAAATGTTTTATGTATTTTTCTATGCAATGCATATTAAGTTATTTTCTTCATTTTCATGTCTTATGCTGTCTTTTATTTTTTCAGCTGTCAAACGTTTGATGAAAGAGGCTGCAGAACTGAAGGATCCTACAGATCATTATCATGCACAGCCTTTGGAGGTTTGTTTCTCTACATGTTTGCAGGAGCTTGTAATTAGGCAGTTTTATTCATATATACTCTTCATTAATATATGCTTCTCTAAAATGCATACATACTTAAAATGTACATATTTAAATGATAGCAAACTRATTTTTTCCCTGTGACGGAAATCAGCAGCAGAATTCAGTTTCAGTGGTCTTGTAGTTCCAGGTTATTGGTGAAAGTATTTAATAACTGTTTTACGTTGCAGCTGAGTAGTTTTACAGCATGGGTAGGTTTCTTCCCCCATCTCTTTCCCAAGACTATGGAAATAGTTAATATTTAAGTCAAGGTTTTTATACCAAAACCTGATGTCTGTCTCAGTTGCTGAGTTGTTCACTGAAACCTACGTTGATCTCTGAGGATTGTTGTTTTGCATTCATGAAAACCTGTGACAACATAAATGTGTGCAATTCTGGATGCATTGTAAGAAAGATTTCGCTTAAGGAGTAGCTTCTTGTCTAAACACCCAATAAAGTTTTTGGGCTGAGAGGACAATGACATTCTGGTGGTTAGAAGCTTAAACAGAATTCCCTTCAGATTTCACTGGATTAATTAAAAAAGGCAGTGGTCTGTGTTATTCATTTGGGAGGTTTGTCGTGTAGTTGTTTGCAGAAATGCATAACATGCTTAACATGCTCACATTAGAATGCGTGTTCCTAGGTGCTATAAAATATTCCTTATTGTCTGCTAGTTTTTATCTGTAGCTTGTTTCACCTTTCTGTCGTGAAAGGAGAGGTTTAATTCTTGCTATCATTTGTAACTTACTTGCAGATTTTATTTCTGGTTTAGAACAGTGTCTCACAGTGAACAGTGGCAGATGAAAGGAAATGCTGGAAACCTTGACAGTTATCTCCTGTACTTGAAAAGCTGTGACTAGGTGGGCTGTCCCAGTGCTGCAATACCAGTGTTTAGCATTAGCTGAGGGATTTCATTCACTGACAGCRAGCCTCATTTGGACTCCAGTCCTAAGAGTAGGAGTTGTTCTGCTTGTAAATATTTAGGAAGTTGTTGGCAGCACAAGTTCCGATACATAAATCCCAGCTCAAAATCCGAGTGAAATAATGTTTAAATAGGCATTATTTAAATGTCCAATGGTGATAAAACTCTGGATTTCAAAGTGTACCTTTCAAAGTTGTGCAATAAGGCACAGTAGCTGTTTCAAAATTGTTAGTGGAGGAGGGAGAATGGGAATTGTCTGGGGTGTGAGTCAAATCCCTGTGTTGACCTGGGCATGCAAGGAGCTTTGGGGYGGCTGTCATTGGTGTTCTTTCTCGGTGTAGGTCTTCCCTTGGTTTTCCAGAAATTATTGTTCGCTGAGGCAAAGGTCAGTTTTCTCTTAATTGACCCAGTTTTCCATCTGTTGGGTAATAAAACTCTTGTCATAATTTATACAGCTAGTATAAAAATTTGGATAATGAATTTGAGCATTTTGGTGAATTATTGCATAAGAAAATTACCAGAAGCCTACAATGCTTTACCCTTACTTCTGTGTTCTCTTAATTCTCCATTTGATTTTGCCTTCTTAAAACTTCTGCCTGTGTACTGTTTCTTCAGCCTGTCCTTGTTCAAGAAGATGGCATYGAGTTGTCTATTTCTATGACCAATGCTGCTTCTTTTCTTTTTCTTTTCCCTTCTCCCATTGATGGGGGCATTTTAGGATAATCTTTTTGAATGGCACTTCACTGTTAGAGGCCCTCCAGATTCAGATTTTGATGGAGGGATTTATCATGGGCGAATAGTGCTCCCACCTGAATATCCCATGAAACCACCCAGCATTATTTTGCTGACRGTAAGTAACCATGCTTACTAGTTTTTCCTTTTTATGTTACCAATGTTACCATAGGGAGGGGGGGAGAGAGATTCTTGGCATTTAACRTAGAGTCATTTTTGTAAAAATGGTGGCACAGTATAGTGTAATTGAAGATCCAAAATCTTCCAAGATTATTTTGGTAATCTCTAATTACGTGAAGCTTTATGTATAATAAATGGAAGTTCTCTGGGAGAAATCACATTGCTGATGTGATTGCCTAACCTGTTCTCCCCATGATTTCTGTTGAAAACATTGTTCAGATATAGGAAGGCAGACCTGTAGTTTGGGGTAAAGGCCTTCCTTTGTACATACTTTGTAGAAGGTTTTCTTCATGCCTTAATTAAGTCAGGTGACAGAGTTCTGTGTTCAGCAATCAGAATGCCAATTTTGTGAAGTTGCAGTAGTACAATAGTCACAGATTGTTTGTGTATGGAATTCTTTTGATCATGATGTTTTTTACTTTTACCAAAACTCAAGAGTTAACTTCTAGTGTGTTTTATTGGGTCCTCCTTCTTCCTTTGAAGGCAAATGGCAGGTTTGAAGTGGGGAAGAAAATTTGTTTAAGCATCTCAGGGCATCATCCTGAAACATGGCAGCCTTCCTGGAGTAGTAAGTAACAATTCCTTGAAAAATGTTACCCCCATCAAACAACTTGTTCTTTAAACTAAAAAAAAAATATGTTGAAGAAYGTTTGTGGTGGAAAAGGAGAAAGTAAACTTATGGGAGAATTTGTCAAATGTAAGGTCATAAAAGAGTGAAATTGAATGATTTGGAAATGATACTAAGTAAATGCCAGGGCTGAGAAACTGAGGGGTGATGGCAAACTCTTCTTTACTTGGATATATAAGCATTAAGAATTCTCAGGCTACTTAGAATATTCTGTGTGTGTTTTGTTTAAAATTGTTCTTATGAAAATAAATCCTATTACTTTACACTGGTTTTGCATGATCACTAAGCCAGCTTGAATATTAATACAGGGGAGTTTTCAATTCTAATGCTGTGGTTCTGAGTACTCAAGAGGAAGGATAATGTGGTCTGAGTTCAGAATAACTGAATCTTCTCTATCTTTAATTTTAAAAATACTGTTATCACAGAAATTGAGAACGAGCACAGTTCATCCAAGGCAATATGCTTATGCTCCAGTTATTTTAGTTTTGTTGAGTACAGTACATGAAATTTTATATCAGTTGCACTTTTAAAATATGTTGGTAAGATCTTGGGAGTTTTCTAGCAGACCACTCTTCAACTTTTGTTAAGTCTCTAATGTTTTTTTAAAGAGTAGAAAATATTGTGTTTCTAAGTAAAAAATCTTGTCAAAATCCTGTCTCTTTTCTGTGGTACTTATTCTGATTGATATTTATTTACCAAATCTATTAGTAAAGTGTCTTGAATTCTTAAATTTCTGTAACATAAAGTCCAAGTGCAGATGTAAAAGGGATGCTTGAGATGACAATTCTGTTACTATCAGTTATTAAAATTTTAAGTGAGCTCCTTCCCCTGTTATTATGACATAAAAGGAACAAATTCTGYAATACTTTGTGAAAAACTCTGAGCATTTATTGTACACTAAATTGCAGAATTCATGTCTAATAGAAAGCAGACGCAAAAAGAACCTTCTTACCTTCTTCCTCTCCCCCTGCTACCCTTTTCCACCCTCTACCTTTTTATATGTTAGTTCTGCATTACCTTTTTCATAGTTTTTRAAGTCTGTAACACTCACTTTAATGCAGTATTTTTGTGATAATTTTTTCTTCTCTGTTGGCTGGTGGCCTTTTCTTTGTTTACAACATGATGTTAAAATCAAGAAAGCCTTAAATTAAATTAAATTAAAGCCTTAAATTAAATTTAAAAACCCCAAACCAGTGCTACTTGTAGGAAATTCAGAYTTGGCAGAATGAAGTTTTGCAGTCAGAAATGCAACTTCTCTCRGTGTGGAATGAGATTACGTAACTGTTGTTTCTGCCACCTTGTTTATATCTGTTTTCCCATTTTAGTAAGAACAGCTTTACTAGCCATCATTGGATTCATGCCAACCAAAGGTGAAGGAGCAATAGGATCTCTAGATTACACACCAGAAGAAAGAAGAGCTCTTGCAAAGAAGTAAGTGCTAAGTTTGTTACTGTAGGTACATTTACATTCACTCACTTTCAGAGTAATGCCTTGTGTAGAAAATAAGCTACTTCAGTCTATTCTCTTGCATTTATTCCAAATAAAACAAGTTTGATGCCTTGTATATTGCCTTTTTTTTCTCTGAATATTGTGCAAACTTGGAACTTGCAGTCAAACAAAATACTTTGAGAGCCCTGCATTCCTTCGTGTATTGTGTGGTCATAGTAGAGATTTGTCTGAAATTCAGTCTTGGAGATGTAATTAACATTGTGATACAGTACTAATTGCAGCATGGAGAGAAAGTGGGTATGATGGAATTGATAATAAGTGGGGAGAAAACAACCAAAATAAGAATGTATAGTTGTCTTTAAGTAAATAGTAATAATGAAATTGTTTCAAAATTCTGAAGCAAATTCTTCTAAATGATCTTTAGGAAATTAAGATTAGGTTTGTGATTATGATGAAATTATTAGCTTAGTGGACAAAGGGAAGGCAGTGGGTGTTGCTTATAGGGACTTTAGCAAGGCTTTTGGTGTCCTTTCCCTTATCCTCAGTCATGAAGTGCAGCCTAGGGAGTTGAGGGCAGTAGGGTGGATTAACTGGCTGAGCTGCTAGGCTCAAAGGATTGTCATAAGCAACGCAAAATCCAGCTGCAAGCTGGTCACTATTGGTGTATTCCTGGTGTCAATACTGGGGCCAGTGCTATTCAGTCTCATTAATGACCTGGATACTGAGACAGGGTGCACCCTCAGCAAATTTGCACCCTCAGATACAAAGCTGGGAGGAGTGGCTGATACACCCGGAAGTTGTGCTGCCATTCAGAGGAGCCGCAGTGGGCTGGAGGAATGTCAGAGAAAAGTGCTGCCCCTGGAGAGGAATAACAACAGCTGTCTAGAAGGGAGCTTGGTAGGGAAGATTCTGGTGGTCACCAAGCTGATCATGAGGCAGAAGTGTGCCCTTGTAGCAAAGAAGGCTGATGAGGAGGAGCATTGCCAGCAGGTTAAGAGAAGTGATTCTGCTTCAGTACTCAGCACTGGTGAGACATCAGGAGTGCTGGGTTCAGGTGAGGTTGTGACCAGGTCAGAGTAYGAGAAAGATAAGGACATCCTGGTGCAAATTCACTGCAGTGCCACAAAGGTGACTGAGGGGATGGAACATGTTTCATACGTGGAGATAGTAAAAGAGCTGGGAGTGTTCAGCCTGGAGAAGAGAAAGTTCAGGGAATCATATCCATGTGTACAATTATCTGAAAGGAAGTTGTAAGCAAGGTAGAGCCAGGCTCTTTCCAGTGGCATTCAGTAGCAAGGAGTGAGTCAGTGGGATGGGTTGCTCTTGATACTGTGCTGTTGAGTCTCTGTGGTTCCTCACTGGCCTGGAGAGCTGCCTGCAGTGTGCCCTATAGAGATGGTGTGGGAACATCATGTTATCTGAGAAGCTGAAATTCCTGGATTGGAGGTGCAATTGGGTCCAATATAACATTTCTAAAAATAGTTAAATTTTTATCATTAATACTTTTTATTTGCTGCAAATATAAGTATTTTAATTGTAAGAAATTGTGAATAAAGTATAAATAATAATAATGATGTTTAAGTCAGTTGTTAATACTTTCCTAAATGATGTGAGAGAGTTTGTGTTAGTAATACAGATAATTCTCAACATATTTTTTCAAGCTAGAGTGATTTGAGGCAGAGGGAAATACGTCTAAGCTACTGGCCTTGCCACCACTTGTCTTTCTGTGGATTGTTCTGCAAATAGTTTATTTAAACAAGCACRTAGTAACACTAAGAACATGCTATTCTGAGCTATGTTGTTTGTGGGCAGGTCACAAGACTTCTGTTGTGAAATGTGTGGCACATCTATGAAGACAGCCCTCTTACCACTGACATCTGGAAGTGTGTCAAGCCAGGCAGACAAGGAGGCTAAAGAACTTGCTAGACAAATTAGCTTCAAGGTAAAGTCACTGTTTGAGCTTGCATCTCTCTTGTACAGAATTAAAAAAAAATACTGAGGAAAGACTTGTAAATCAGAGAAACATTCAGCATTGCAGAAAACCTTCATCAATTTCTGTGTGGAAGCCTGTTTTCTCAGTATGGTCTGAAAGAGAAAAATAAGAATGGATCTCCTGAAATTAGCCAGTTACTAAGTTGTGCATCTCAAACATTGATTGATTAGCTTAAATTTTAATGGTGACCACTGTGATAAAAATTGCCTATGTTGCTTTTACTTCCACATTTTCAGACACTAATAACTTGATTAAATTCTCCAGAATAAGTCTTATCGTAGAAGTGTAAGGAAWGTTTGGGCAAAGCTAACCTAAATTTTTTTACCTTTGTGATTTTTTTTCCTTTTGGCTTATGGAAGGAATAAAACTTATTACTACTGAAAAATGGTTGCAAATTCTTTTGAACTACTCTGCTACTRTCTGAAGATACTGAAAGTTGAACTCTGGTATGGAAGTTGCTGTGACCGAAAAATGTGTTCTCTAGCTTGTGTTTCAGTGAAAGCAAGGTTTGTTTAGACAAATACATTCCTTAGAGAATTGCATGTCTTGCATGCACAGTGTTGTTTCTCACTGGGTTTTCCACTAAGCTCTTAAATCAGCCACTAAGGAAGACTACTGTGCATGAGGCAGGGAACTGCAGTTATACTATGACAATGTGGCATTATTGCAGAACACATCTTCACTAAGGTCAGGGCTGCCAATATGTCCCCTTTTATCACCCATGTTCTTCTAATGTCCTAAGGACTACTTCTACTTTTTTTCTGTGTGCCATGAAAGTAAAGATTGTCTTCTTCTAAACATTCCTGCCAGTTTTGCAGGACATGCACATTCCTGTGCCRTAGCACTTATGATAAAAACATCTCCAAATATTTTACAAAGATGAGAAAAACAGGGACAGAGTTTTAAAGCTAAACTATTTGGAGAAACAATGGGTTGGCTTTCCTGGCTTTTTTACAATGTATAAGGGTTTAAAACTGTAGGRTTGATTTTTAGTTAACTGCTTATCTTCATCAAATGTAGAAATATCAGGGTTTGGTTTTGTTTGAATTTCTTTTATGAGAAAAATAACTTACATTTCCTACCTTTTTCAGTTTTTAAATTGAAGACTTAGAGACATCAGTCTTTAAAGAATATTGGTGCTTTCCATGTATCTATAAACTTGACACCACCTCCTAAAARCAAGCACTGTCAGGGGAAAAAAATGAACAAAAGTCTTAGGTTTCTACAGCCTTTTACTATCCACTGTGGGTTTTTTTTTTTTAATAAGGGAAATCAGTTCTGTCCTCTGGTTGCATCTTTCTTCCCTTCTCTAATCAGATTTTAGGAGTTGGGGTTTTTAAGCTTCCTGCTTCTCTGCTTTGCTTGACTTTGTCATCTGTTTGTTGTTAGGCTGAGATGTTCAATTGATGTGTTTATAATAAACTAATAGTATGAATTACTAGCAGAAATAAAGACGTTTTTAATAATTTAGATACTTTCTAAATTTCATGTCAATTTATGGGGTAAGATTTAACATCAGATTGCTGATTGAGTGTATAAGAGGCTCTCTACTAGCAAACATACTTGCAACCTCTGCATTAGCTTCATCCCTAAATAAGAGGTTTCCTAACTATGTGTAGATGCTCCTGGGGTTACTGTGTTTCTTACCAGCTTAAACAAGATGGTAAGTTTTTAAAAAGACCCCTGTGTGGTACTGAGATAGGAATATGAAATTCAGGAGGGGGAAAAAACCCCAACACATCTTCTCATTACAGTTTTCCTGCTTCTCTGAGCATCCACCTTTGGTCCTGTCAGTTTTAATAGTAAATTATATTTTGTGTCAGTTTAATATTGACTTCCAAATAGTTTTCTGCATTTTAGGTGTTATATAACAGAAATTCCATTTTGCTTAAAAAAAGGAAAAAGAAAAATTACTGCTAGCATAAGTATCACTGCAAAACAGTATCATTTACCTTCATGTTGCCATCACAAGGCATATTTTGCAGTAAAATCAATTCTCTGCTCACCCTCATTATTATGTTTAAATATGTTGGTCTTCTTTTGAATGTTAGTCTGACTTCAGTCTAGATACTAGACTTAGTACTTTCACAAGCTGAAATAAATCAAATGCACGTTTGGTATTGCTTTATAGAGATTAACAGTAAAGATGAAATAAGCTCATCTTGGAAGAAGCAAGAGTATGAAAACCAGTACTCACAGGTTCCAGGGAGCTGGTTATGGGAGAAAGACGGGTTCACCCTGAGTGTTGTCAAATGCTGGAGCAGACTACCCAGAGAGACTCTGGAGCCCCAGCTTTGGAGATGCTCGAAGCTTGTCTGCACATGACTCTAGAGAGAGCTGGACCAGGGACATCTAGAGGTCTATTCCAGTCCAAATGTTTCAGAATTCTGTGTTGATGATCCATATTTGAATCATAACTTTTCCTGTCTAATATTACAGTTCATAATAGTTAAGTGCAAAGGGAAAGCAGTGTTGTCAGGTTGTAAGTTTTCAAATGTTAAATCCATCTCCAGATTGTTTTGGTGCCATATTTTTTTGATTCTCTTGAGGTAAAACACGTAGAGAAACAGAGAATTTAATTTCTCACGCTAAATAGTATCATGATAGAGTGATCTTATCAGTTTGTTATCACTGTAACTGGTTGTTTTCTAATACACTGTTTGTATTTCTTGCTACTACTACCACCACTACTTATGTCTGCATTTGAAGRCAGTCACTAGATTTGAAGTTGTCATTTTTGTAATAAATTGGGATCTATACACATTACTTGGGAGGTGACTTGCTTACTGATAAAACAGAAGTCATGACCACATCAATTTTTTTTGTCATGTGTAAATTTTAAAAGTATTTCAGTTCAGCACAGTGATGGTATGTCCTTTTSCATTCCCAAGAGGTGACTGCTGGCATCTGTACTGGGGTTTGTGTTCTTCTGCCTGTCCCTACTGATCTCTTGTCTTGGATTTCCTAAGCATGAAACCTAAATTCTGGGAAATAATGAGTAGCAGACATTTTGTAAATGTGTATGAAAGTGGTATTATGAGATTAAAGACTTGTATTTTTTCTTTTTACTCTGTGCTGAAATTTAAATACTGAACATTGTATACTACCCAGTGTAATGTCATGCATATATGCCCACTGTGTCTGGGAGGCAACTTTGGTGCTGAAACCAGTATAGCCACATTACACTGGCACTCCCAAGAGGCTCCTTAGTCCTGTGGTGGGGGACAGGCTGTGCTACTTCACTTGTATCAACAGTAGGTCAGCATTGTCTTAAGGACATGCAAAATAAAAGTTTTAAAAATCATGTTATTCTGGCATAATGTCCTGGATCTTCTAAAGAACTTTATTTTTTGCTCTCTACATCTGTGCTCTTTTTGAATGTTATATTTGTTATATGCAAACAAAATTGTTTTTTAAACCGTTGTTTGCACATTTGCAGTCTTATTTTTAAAGAATTAAAATTTCTTAAACTTGTTGCTGTGTGTTTGAAATGCAACTGGCATACCTGATTATTACGTTTTGGTAAGCCTCATATTCTATACAATAAAATATGCATACCAAAATAAGCCAAATAGTTTTGGAGCAATTTTGATCTTTTGGAGCAATCTTTGATCTTGTCTGTGAAGTGTACATTTGTGCTTCTTGTAGGCAGAGGTTAATTCATCCAGGAGGTCTGATGCTGGACCCTCAAACACATCAGGACTGAACCACTCTGCTGCTTCACGTGAGCCCCAGCAGGATGGTGCAGCCAGAGCATTCCCAGATCCAGCAAGTGCAACGGTATGGTCCATCTCTGAGCTTTATTGGGCACAGTCTGAACATGAAATTGGTCCTCTTAAGCTGATTGGGGTCCTGATTAAAGTATGTAGATCACATATTTATTCTGGAACTACTGCATACTTTCATATAAAATCTATTAGCAAATAGTATGCTGAATAATTTTTAGAAATAGCAACCTCTGCTTTCACTTCCTTCTCTTAAAACTCTTCTTTCTGAATAAATAATGTTCTTTTAGCAGTTCTTCTTCCAAGTGATTCCTTTAATTACATTAGGTGTAATTATGGTGTCTGAAGCACTACAATTTACCATCTGCATAATGTAGCACAGGCTTTTTCTATGGAATTCTTACCCAGAGGCAAAAAATGTTTCAGTGATAACCTGTAGCTTTTAAATATTAATCAATACTATATTATTGGGTTTTATAACCTCTTAAGTAAGCCTAAAATATTCTTAAAATTTGGAGTATGACACTTAYGTTTTAACACTGCTAGGTGTAGGGCTTACATAAAGGTTTGGGAAGTGACTGAAGTCTGGTGATGGCCAAAGCAGCTGCTGTTGTGGCTGTTGCAAATGCAATCAAAATTCACTGATAAATTGCAGGCAAATCCCAGCTAAGCTTCCTTTTTTAGAGAGCATGGGGCTGCAGATTGGTTAAAAAACCTACAACATGTCTAATAACATCTGTTGTGTGTTTGCAACATATTTTCAAGCTATGTAGAAATATAAACATGCTAATAGCATACTTTTTTCCCCACAATGAGGACTTTTCCAKTTTTTTTAGGATTCAAGAAACCTTTTTATTATATTCTTCTTATTACAAATCTTGGGTGATACAGTAGAAAGAGTTGACACACCAAGGTATTGCTGGCATTTTCTTGAGGAGAGAGACTTCTTTAAATTAATCACATCTTAAAGAATACTTTTTCATCAATTATACTGGTTTAATAATTAATTATTAATTTAATTTTCAGAAGATCAGACCCATGGGAAATGAGACCTTTAAACATATAAACATACAAATGTATGTAAAATTATACATATATGTGATTAACTGTAAATGATAAGTGGGTTCATGTTTTAGGGAATTGAACTAATATTCAGGATTGTTAATTTTAGTTTGAACCAACACCTGTGTTTCTGAGTTGTTACATTTTGTGTTAGGAATTATCTGGAGCCATTCAGTAGTGAAAAATAGCCACATATTGGAACAAAGGAAAGTGTAACAGGAAAGACTATTTTAAGGAATTTGAGCTTGCTATTTTTGTGTTCTTATTCATGTGAAAGGTAATAGAAACCTTTTCAAAGTAGGGCACTCTGGGCATTGATCTGCTTAGAGGTGTGAAAGAGCACCCATGCAAACCTCAGATCTTTTCTACTTTGCTGGGTTTCTTGCATGTGTAAAATCTGTTTATTGAGTTCTTGTGTAAAGACCTAATTCTGCCTTATTGTGTTATATGTGGGCAACACCAAAACATTTATTCTCTTCCTGGATAAAATGTTTGCCACTTACTCTACAAATGTATACTTAATCAAAAGCTATTGTAGAAAATTTGCCGGGTTTAGTCTATTTGAGAGTAAAACGGGGAGAGGTAGGGCCAATGCTGAATTCTTTTATTAACTTGTGTAATTACTTCTGATGTAGTAGATTAATGTACCTCACTCTGAAGCCATGGGACCTTCTGTCTTTCTAGACAATGCAGAGGTGAATACTAGAAGTAATCATGTAGAAAAAATGGAGTGTTACCTTTCTTCTGCTCCTAGAATAGTTGTGACCAGTCTTCATTAAAGACACAATGATCAATAGGTGCTAAGGAAAGGGTCACCTCTAGGTGAAAGTGAAGGAATCTGTAGACTGTTTTACTATGGGACTACTTCATGGTCGAGTTTGTTCTTTCCAGCAACAGTTCTCTACTCCATTATTTTTTTACCTTTAAGTTGCTCGAAGGGCCAAAGATTTTTGGAATGTCTTAATGGCAAGATATTTGTGAGCACAGTAATGTCCTTTCTGGGACAGGCCTGACCTWATTCTTGTGTGAAGAGCAAACTGAAATGGGTTTCTGGTATGGCCTCACTTGGTGTGCATTTCTTTGTTCCACAATAGGGCCTTATTCCTGAAGAGAGAATTTTTCATTCCATTAAAAAAAAAAAAAAAAGATATTTTGAATTAGCTCTCCCTTCTGCCAGCTTTCACCTAGGGAAAGGATTATAGCCTCACTGGCTAAAGAAGGACCAAGTCTTCCAGTATTTCCATTAAGCGTATGTTTTTCACTTTTCAAAACCCAGTTTGAAACTGTTGTTTATATTTTGGCTGTCATTGTGTTACTCAGTACTTCAGTCTTACAGATTCTTGCCCTTTGAAAATACTTAGTGTGTAATTGCTGCATGGATGTGTTTGTGGTGTGGGAGAGATGCACTCAGAGCTCYTGACTTTCAGACTTCTCCTGCATGACCACATCCTCCTGGTCACTTCTCTTCCTCCCCACCTCTTCTTGTCTTTTTGCCAGACCAGCAGTGGTTGTTCCCACTCACTGTCCTGTTAATAATGACTGAAGTGTGCAGCACTGGTGCAGGTGTTGCACAATAGCTGTAAAGTTTTATGTGCCTGTATTATCAGARAACACTTATCCAGCCTTCAAACAGCTGGTCTTTGAAGAAAGAAGAATGAGGGAGGGGATTGATTCTCACACCAGTGAGAGCTGCTTCCCAAGAGAACTTGTCACAACATTATCAAGGTTTGGCAGGTGCAGGGTAGCGAGTACAACAGCATGAGAACAAGAAAAGGGACAACACTGCTCTGGAAAATGCTGCCACAGCAACTTGGATAAAAGGATACAGAGCTGCAGAGAAGAGTCTTTAGCATTAATATAACTAAAACAATAGGCTACCTAAGGCATTATGCAGCACAGTACTTCTGAGAAGTCTGAACCCAGTGCAGAGAGCACCTCTGACTGACTACTTCTGACAATACTTCTTTGTTAATTTGTAGTAGTTGTTGTCTACTCAGGGCAAAGTAATGGTACATTATTCTTGTTTGAGTATTCAAAGTGCAAGCAAGGTGCTGCTGCTGAAAGCAATAAATTTGGTGTATTGATATGGAATGATGTCCCACCTTGGAGCTTATGGCTAATTAATAAAATTGATGCTTAAGTAACAAGGTAAAAACTGTAGTTAGGCTGTTTTCTGATAACCTGGGAATACATTAAGCCTCAGTACTCCTGTTATTAAACAATATCTTGTAGTAGTGACCTGCACTTTTAATAGTGGCTGGATGAAGCATTATGAGGGGTGATAAAATAAACAGTGTGGCTGAAGCCAGATAGTCCTGAGCAGATGAAGGAGGTTTCTGTTAGAAAATGAAGCTGTGTTATGATGAATGAGACTTTTAAAAGCCCTTACCTTTTAGCATAAGTTCAGAATTATATATTGGTAACAAGTGTTTCTCTTTATCTCTGTTAAGTGATGTTTTAATTTCATAATACTACAGCAACCTTTTTAAAATGTCTTGTCAATTGAGAGTACTTGGCCCAACTCTGATTCATTAAAAATTAGACATTTTTCATATTAACCATTTAGCCATACTGTGTCAAACTTCAGCGTTTCTTCAGCTGGAAGTTGTACAAAGAAACAAGTATTTCACCTATCCTGATGTCTGCATCTCTCCCCAGACCATTAGTATAAGTGAAAGAGGCTTCACTAACCCAGAGAATTTATATCGTTCTGAGTTCCTGAGTTTTCTGTATTTTTAAAACATCCCTTCTAAGATGATTATTTAATCCTTCTAGTATTCTGAAAAAAAATTTTAAATAATGGCCTGGAGACATAAAGGATGCAATGAATTCTACCATTCTTCAATAGACTGACCATGATATAAATTTCCTTACTTGCATTTTGTTAGATGATACRAGTTTTTGTTAGTTCTAATACAAGTATGTTTTACTGAAATAGCTTATTCATCAAATAATTGTTCAGATGTCCGTGGAGCAAAGTTTTCTATCAGTCCTAACAGTTTCAAAAGCTTCAGAAATAATATGGCACATAGTAATATAAATACTATGTAATAATGTCTCATGTGTGTATTAAATGTCTGTAAAGATCAGATGCTAAAGGTGGCTATAATGTAACTATTATTGAATATTTCTGGTTTTAGTCTGTTAAGCCTCATCCACATTTCCAGTATGGTTTGGCAGAAACAATGGGAATTGTGTCATGTGAGGTATTGTGTTAGTCTAAAAATCTTGTGATGTTTGCTGATGAAGAATTTAAAAACTTGCTATTAAGTTGAAGACAAGATGACAGTGATTTTTTTTCTTTAATTGTGCAGCCCATCTGCCATTTTGGGATTCTTAACAATTAAGAAACAATTCAAACAAACAAAAATACCTACCTACCTATCCATTATTTAAGATACTGTAGCACACAAATTTATATTGGGTCATGATCATGCCTTTCTTAGCTTTCTTTGGCATGCCTGGTAATAGTTGGCCATTGATTATGTTGGGAATCCCAAGGTGGTGCATTAGCTAAGCTTTGGGTGAAGCCATTGGTCTGCTGCTGCCCCAATCCATCTATAATTTCCTCAGAAAAATAATTTAAAGCCTTGGAATTGTCAGTGAGATTCCTCTTGAATCACAGATCTGTTCATGTCAGTGTATGACAGATTGTTCTATTCAGAACAGGGCCTTTCTGTTTTATTTTTAAATTTAGGTTTTGCAGTATTGAGAAGATGTGTGTGACAGCCAGTGCTAGTTACTTTTGTGAGTAAGATGGATTGCGAATATTTCTAGACTTTTTTATATCTTTTAAAACTGTTTGAAGAAAAAAACACTGCTTACTGAATTGGTATTTCTTATGTCCTGAATTCCCTTCTCTCCCTCTTGCCTTCTAGATGATGGGAATGTAGATGAATCTAGGAACTTTATTTTTCAAAGACTTGGCTTCCCCAAGTCTTTATTTTCCTTGACWTGAGGAGCTTTGAAGTGAGAAGCAGAATTACTGTCTTCTGCAGTGTACTGGAAATCATGGCAGGCTGCTTGTGGTGTTCTTGGCTGTCTCTGTTGATAAAATGTATCTTTTAAAAACATTTTCTTTGAAGCTACCCAAGCTGCTTCGCTTATTTAGGCATGACCCTGTGTAAACAGGTTAGTTGTCAAATGTGGTGAGCGAGCACCAGTAGTACTTCTTGCCAATGATAAACAATGATAAAAGTAGGAAATACTAATGATGAGGAGGTAGGAATGGAAGGGCTCTTCCCTGGGTGAGACAGGTCACTGACTGGGTGAAATTTTTGAATTCTTTGTCCACACACAGAAGAGTCACGAGACCAAGTGCTATTCATTGTCTTGTGGATTGTCAAACCTGATAKGCAGTTGAGGGCGTTCCCTATTCAGTCATGTGGAAAGGTTATCTTTTAGGGATACATTAAATGGCTCAAGTGGTGCTTAAGGTAATGGATATTGTGTCCACTAAAAGGCTTTGGAAACAAATCTAAAATGTCCAGAATTCTAGTTTTAGCTGTTGTAATGATAATCTTTTAGAAGGAAAGGTGGAGAAAGCTAACTCTGGAAAATAGCTGCAAATTGYTTTAAGTAGGAATACCAGAAAACCTTATTTTCTGAGGACTGAAAATAAGACTTAAAAATTAGAAGACCTGCAGTTTTGTCTCAGAGCCTCTTTTTTTTAAAACACTTTAAGATTGGACCTTGTCAAAATGCTTATTTCTAATGACTGTGTTGTATCACTATTTTTAATATTAAGCATTGGAAGTTTGAGCTTTCTAGTACTTCAAGCAGGATTAGTCTGGTGGAAGATCAGATGTCATGTTTTCTAGTTAATGAGATTGAAACTTGGTTTCTTCAGCATAAAATTCTCATGAGCAGAACATCATTTGCCAAAGTTTTAATACTTGTAGTGTCAGACCGAGTTTGACCAGTAGAGGGCAATAGGTAAGTGCCTGCACACGTGCTGTGCTCAGGAACTCCTGCTGGGATCAGGTAGATGGGTGGTTTGTGGTTAGGAGTTTTGTTTTGTTTTTTAGGTGGTGGTGGTGATGAGAACAGACTTCTGGACCCAGCTGTCCACAGGAAGCACCGCAGCGTTGCTAATTACAGTTCTTGGACTTCTCTTCATCCTTCTTTTGGCTTCCCCATCTCATTTCCCCTTCAGTATAGGTAGCATTGCGAATTCTCAGAGGTTTAACTATCCAGAGGATTATTCAAGATTTCTTGAGCAGCAAAGAKTTAAAACAAATCCTAGACAAAGATATTTGAAATTTCTAACACAAATACAGTTTGACAGACTTCCTTCAGCCTTCTCTTGTCTATAGAACTGCAGATTTTCAACTTGAAATATACTTCTACTCAGGATAGTGTATGGACAAAAAGAACTAGCTATAACAATCTTGGAATTATTAGTGACATGTGTTAACAGTTATCTGAAGAGCCAAATCATGTTTTAGTCCTTAGGATTTTTATCTCTTGCTAATCTCATGTGCTGAATTGTCTGACAACTCTCAATGTTTCTTTTTCAGTCTGAAGCTCAGAGTAGCAGTGCTGTGGCTGGCCAGGAGCGTCCTGCAGCTGTGTCCAGCACCTCGATGAGTCCTCGGCAGCGCCGCGCGCAGCAGCAGAGCCAGAGACGGGCCCCGACTTCGGCCGACTTCAACCGCGTGCAGCCGCCGAGAGCCAACACCAACCACACGGGCTCGACCGTGCTCATTGTCCTGCTGACCTTCGCCCTGGCAGCTCTCATATTTCGTAGGATATGTTTGGCTAACGAGTATGTGTTTGAGTTATAAGGTTGTTTGTCCTGACAGCAGTGACTGGAATGCTTCACTGAACATTCTGTATTGGCTAAGACATGAGAACTGTTTACAAAGGTTACTTTTTGTATTTACGCTTCAATCCTTATGAATGTTAAGTTACCTACAGATGCRTTACTTGTAAGAAAAGCAAAGTTGACATGTAAGCTGTAAGTTTTGATTGAGTGGCCACTAGATACTCGGAGAAACAGTGCGGTGGAATAGTAACATTAAGGCATGTGGGATGGGATTAAATYTGAGTAATTTATAAACTAGTAAAAGACAATTTTTTTTAAATGGTTGACTAAATTTTTTATGGGGCATAAATGCCTGTATAAATACCCCATCTAAGTTAGTGTAAGATTTGACATTGGAGAGGTGTTTATAAAATGAAACACTACTATGTGTTTGTGTCTGGTGAACTCTTAATTTAGAGGGAATACAGTTTTGTAACCACTTTTTTTTTGCCATGACACATTTCCAGAGGAGAAACACATACAAATTGGTTGTGATGCTGCTTTGTGTGTGTGGAAGAGGGAAAGGATTGTGGGAGGAAATTAGAAAACTACTTGCATTATTTTGATTTTTACTTTTTGGTAGAAAGATTGGATAATCTTTTGAAAGRTTTGAATGTCCTCTTCTAGTACTTTCAACTGTATATCTTGTTTTTAAAATTTGAAGATTATGCAAAACATGTCTATTCTTGCAATAGTTATAAATATGTAATATAATTATTTACCCAGAGCTGTTGTCTTTTAATTATATCAGAAATATACATAATGTGTTGAACTGAATGTTTCATATGTGGTTTTATTTACTGAAGAAAATTTAAACCTTATTATACTTAAATGCTCATATATATGAACGTGCTTAAGAGAAGTATTTATTACWATCCTGCTAGTAATAAACTTTCAAGTCAGTCTTTGGATATGTTTCAAGTATCACATGGCAGTTTGTTTCTTGTTTTAGGATTTTTTTGGTTGGTTGGGTTTTTGTAAGGAGGTTTCTTTTGGTTGGTTGGCCTTTTTTTTTTTTTTTTTGCGGGTTTTTCAATGTGGGGTTTTTTTTAACCTAAAAATCAGCATTTTGGACCCAGAGATCTACTTACAATAAGTCAGTCCCTGGTAATATTCATTAATATAGTGAAAAGGCATATACAAGCAGTAGACCTACAGTTCTTAGGGTTTTGAGTAGCTCTGTCTTTGACTGTTTAAATACTGAAGTAGAAGAAGGTGGGGTAATTTTCCTCTTGTATTATTGTTCAAATTATTGTTCAGCATATTTCAAAGATAAGGAAGTTTGGCTAGCTTTCATTTTGTTGCTGTCAAAAATAATAGCACTGACTTAAGTGAGATTCTCATCCAGTTTTTTAGCAAGCTATCAAGCTATCTAGAGCTTTCCTAAATTTTTTCAACTATAGTAAATATTACTGTTCTGCAACATTAAAGTAGCTSTAACAACTTCTGAAWTARGGAAAACCCATTCTGTGTCTAAYRGAGATGTGTAAATTCAGAAAAYCCCCAAAATCTGAGCCTTTYRGTGTTTCTTTGTTGATTATTGTTCATAATCTTGTTTGCAGATATAATGGGGAAAAGGGGAAAAAAAAACTTTTGTAAGAAGTTAAGACAAAAGTATGTATTTGTTCAGCAGTTAGACTTACTGCTGCAGACCAATTTGATGTCAATATATTAATTAACATCTTTTTACCTAATTTATGTATTTCATTAGAAATTAAATAAAAACAAGCAAAAACCAATATACAAATTGCCCCCCCCCCCAAAAACCCAAACCTGTTCGGATCCTGTAGCCTCTAAAATAGAAGCACTGTGTTTCTTTGTTGGTGTGGTGCTTGAACCCCTGTTCAAGTACTGCGAGTGTGGGCTCACAGGAACTCTGGAAGAGGTCTGACCCACAAGACCATTCTGGGTATTGAGTCCCTTGCTCCTCTGGAATATTTGCTCTGAATGTTCTTTTCCTGTCCTGCTGTGCCAAGCAGACTTTTGCCCCCCTGCGAGTACCTCACACTGGCTGCTGTTAGCACAGCCTCGTGTTGCACTGGAGGCCAAATCAGCATTGCCATTGAGGAAATTAGCCTTGAAGGGTTTTGGGAACAGCCTCTTCATTGTGATTAAAGAAATAACTGCTTTTAATTTTAGTTTCGATCTTGTTTGTTAAAAGTTAAGATGCAAATACCYTTTGGAAAAAAAGTATAATAACCTGGTTATGCAAATACCTTTTGGAAAAAAAAAATGGTGACTCGGTTTACAGAAAGGCAATTGCACATATAGATTTTCCTTTTAAGTTAACAGTAAATAAAATCAGCTTTTTCAGAGGAAGTAGCTTCTGTCTTCAMCAACATGAAGAGCTGGACAGAAAATAAAACCTCGACTGCCCTAAATCCATTAAAATGCATACATTTTACAATGAGATACATCTGAAATGTGGCACAGGCAGTTACCAGCTGAAAAAGATGCTGTACAGAGGATCAAAAAATGTAGGAAGCCTAATGAAAAGGGGCAGCCTGGTTTTACAGTCTGGCAGGAGGATAGCACTGAGATTAGGGGATTGAGCAAAAAGCCGGCGTGCAGAATTGCGGGTTTTTAYATAATGGCTTTAGTAAGTATCCTTTAGGACCCAGTGGAAATGTTCAGTGAGGCAAACCTGGTGAGTAATGGCCAATCATTAATGACTGGTGATGAGGGAAGAGCTGTGAGCGTGGAACCCCTGAGAGCCTGTCGAATGCATCACGCCGGGAACGCRGCGTTCGCGCCGCTGATCGCCGAGCAGCGCGACACGCCGGCATTAGAGTGGATTCGATGTTTAAGCCTGGGGGGRCTTGTACTGCAGGAGGTCACTGGAGTGCAGAGTGCCCGGCTCCCATTCCCAGCAAGATGCCTTATTTTGCAAAACTCCTKTTATTAATCTTCTGCTTAGTTCTTCTTGTGGAAAGCAGAAAGCACAGGAGGAGGAGGTGGACGAGCCATCTGGATGTGCAGAGGGCAAGGTAGGGGTTACTAAACCGTGTATGTCTCTTTTCCTGCAGTGTTACAGTTACTACAGGGATATAAAAACCTACTCTGTTTTCCTGTGTACTGTATGTGCAAGCAGCTTTACAGATGTTTTTATAACAGTCTCTAGTTGTATAATGAGTTTTACGTGTCAGCGGACACTTCTATTGCTCACCTTGATTAACTGTGAGTGAGGCAGGTTTTGCAGGGAAGTTAACTGCTTYGGCATGGATTGTGGTAAAATTATTCTTAGCCATACATGCAACTTTTTGAGAGAATTCAGAGGAGTTGCAGTTCACAGAGATGTTCAAATGTGCATACTGTTTAATGTTTCAGCACAGTTTTGGGGCAGRTTATTCACCTGCTTGCTGGAATGTCTGTGTTACTTACGTTCACTTGGAATTGCCCATTATGCTCTGACAATTTGAGATGGRGATGTTGGTTAGYACACACTGTGGTAATTGATAACAAATTAAACCCTGGAAGCTGGCCAGGGATTGTAAAATTAAAAATYCTTKTTGAAGAAATACRTGGAAGCTTTAAAAAATRTRTTTTAAAGTAAAGYRRAAGCACAAGCATGAGTTAAAGGTCTTAGTAAAGTTTATTAGATTTACTGCTGCTGAGATTTGTCTGGAGGTTTACATTAGAAAAGATAATCTTCCAAACCTGCCAGACARTCCAAAGTATGTTATCCTTTTTTGTGGTTATGTCATCCAGTGGCAATTATATCTTACAAGACTATTCATTGTTTGAAGGGCTCAAAAATAAAATTGGGTTAATCCATCTTATTAAATGGTTTCACTATGGCTGTAAACTTTCAAATTTTCTTTTTTTTTTTTTTTTGTGGACTTCCTGGTTTATCACTCAACAGAGAGTGTTGTTACATGAATGTTTTGAAAAGAAATGTGATGTAATTAGAAGTAAAGAAAACATAATATGCTATCAGATTTACACTACTTATTGAAAAAATGCAGTGGCATATGCTTTTAGTGACGTAAATGTTAAAAAGCTGAAACAGYCAGGGCCTGATCCTGAAATCCTTAAGTCAACTGAAGTTTTACCACTGATGTTCACGGMCTCTCAATTATTGAATGAGATCTTTCACTGAACTTTGAAAATATTCTGAAGTCTATATTGTGAGGAATGTGGAGGATTGAACAGTAGCAGTTCATTSCAAACCTTTCTGTGTAGTAAAGATCATGTGCTTTGAAGTAATAAAATAGTGTAAATCCTTCTTCWAATATCAATTTCCCCTGAAGCAGAGCTATTCCTTGTTTTAAAAGTTTTGTACTTTATTTTAACTTGGAGAAAATTATTAACAGTTTCTATAGTGCCGATATCTTCGTGAGTTGTAGCAGAGTGGAACTCAAAGCACTGCTGAAATTATTTTTATAAATACATTCTTAAAAAATGACCCCCAACTATTTAGTATTCTATGGTGTAATCATTTAAATGAACAATTTTCCATCTAGATACAATCTGAGGAACTCTATGCCTCATATATATATATATATATATAATTCCTTTTCAATGTAGTTATTTAAAATTTTATAAGGTCAGGCTTTAGAGATTGTCAAAATGTCAAATAAGAATGACATTTTGAATACAGAGAATTCTGCAATGTTGCAACAAAAAAGTGTATGGAGCAGCGTCATTAATATTTTAATTTTTGTATTCAATTATACTTCAATTTTTATATTTCAATATTTRATTATTTTTATTTTAAATTTYGTRTTAATTATCAATTAMATAGAAAAAWWTTAATTGTCCCTAMAACAACAATGAATAGTGGACTATTTTRGTAAAGGAAATTAAAACTAGTTCCTAGGCTGGTTTCCTAACCATGTAAGAGAAACTAAAAGAATTCTCTTTTAACTAATTTCATCATATTTTCTGCTTGGTATTTCTCTTGCTGACTTACTGTAAGAAGCAAGAGTAAATTTTATAGTAATCTTCTATTTTAAAAAAATTTATTCCTGTATTTGGAGTCTACCAAWCTACAGTTGGTAAGTTTGGTATTTTGTGTCCACCAAGATGATAGATCAGCCTGATCTAAAGATCTTTATACTGACTTCAAGAGTTGTGCTTGGGTTGTGCAGGTGCAGAACACCTTCAGTGCTGTAGTTTCTTACTTGGACACTGYATAGAGGTTCCCATGGTGCAGAGGTCCTTCCCCACGGAGCTCTGGGTACTTGGGGTGCCTGCTCCTTCGGGTTCTGGGACAGCTCTCTGCCACCATTCCCTGGAGAAGTTGTTGAGCCTGTGCCTAAGTGGGAAAGGAACATGGGGAGAGGCAGGTTAGGAAGCCAAATTAAGAATTGCCAGGTTAAGGGTTGCCTGTGCATCTTTAATTAATCCTGGTTGTTTAATACATYGTAACACTTCTTTTTTTCGATGAGTGGTGCCTCGCTCAGCGTGCTGAATGGATAATCCTTGCTTGATTAGAAACTGCCTTGCATTTAATTTTCTCTTCCTCCTGCATCCCCCCTCAGTGATAACACATCTCTCCTACAGATTGAGGTATAACATAAAGAAACAACTGCCTGCATGCATCACTGCCCTGACTCTTGCCCAGGACTGTCTCATGTTATGCTCTGGGGAAGCCCAGGCTTTGTGTAGGAAATTGGGGTGTGCTCATGATGTAGCAGCTTCTGGCTTTATACTTCCATAGTAGCTTTTCCCGTTTTCCATGGTGTACAGTTCCTGCCRCTTATGTTGAGAAACTGAAGGATATCAGTGATACTTGTTTCTGTGAAGTTGAAAGTGTTCTTGCTGATGTGCAAGTTGTACAAATGGTGGGTGAAACTAAGGGCTCTAKAATTGGAACAGCATTGTTGGTAAAAAAAATTTGCATTTCATTTTGTTTGGAGAATTCAAGCGATGAATGAACTGCTAAGTAAAACCTTTTGTTGGAGTTGCCTGGGTGACTGCTGTTTGGCCCCAGCCTTACCTGCACACCAGAGAATAAATTTACACAGAGGACGAAGAACCTGGCACTGAAGGAAACAGTGTAAATGTGGAAAGGTGCAGGTGTGTGCCAGATGATCTGTGCTGCTATGTTGACAGCTGGGATTTCCCAGAGAGCTGTGCACAGAGTTTGGGCTTGTGCTGGAGGGCAGGTCAGACTTGCTGTGGGTAGTCCTGGCTGTACAGTGTGTGTAGCTGTGCTTGAATCTTCCTCAGAGCATCAGCCTTACCCCAAGTGCCAAGTAAGTGCTGCTGGAATGTCCAGCACTGAGCTTGTGAAACAGTTTTGGGTACTCTTCAGTAGGTCAGCGGTGGCTGCCTCTCAGAAGTGGTAAACAAATGCTGGCAAACCTGCTAGATTATCCAGCCAGACAGAATTTCCAAAAGACAAAAAGAAACTCCAAAAATTAGTGGGTTTTGTTAATATTTACTGCTCTATAAAAATTGCTGGTAATGCTTCTGGTAATGTTCATTGCTCTGCATAAATTGAGAACTCGGGAGACATTTACCATCTCTGCTGTGCCAGTGAATGCCGTGTTTCCAGCCACCTGTGCCCACCTGTCTCTCTCCTACCAGCTGTGCAAAGCCTTCTGCTTCAACAGCAGACAAACTGCCTTTGATATAGAAGTGGCTTCTTTAGTTCTTAGCTAAGGAATTCCTGCCAAGGTTTTTGGTGGGCAGTCCTCTGGAGAATCTCATTAGAGATGCTATTTTTTAGGGCGTGCTACATGCCAGCCTTAGGTTGGGACCCAGAAGCAGAAGGCAACCACCAGGAAACAGCAGCACAAGGCTTAGCACACAAACTGTTCTTCCAAACAGCATTCCACTGGAGCAAGTGGTCTGGTGATCCCTGCTGAAACTGCTGCTGCTGGCAGCAGCTTCCCTCCGTTGCCTTGTGGAGCTGCATTTTTTCCCTGTTTTTCAACTGGATGCTGCAGACACATCCTTTAGCCTGTGCTTCCTCCCAGCCCTCACAGATCCCCTTTGATTTACGGTGGTTTCTCAGAAAATCTGGAGTTTGTTAGCGCTTCAGTGATTGAAATGCGATAGCCATTTTTTACAGGTGTATGGCTTGCCTGGGGCTCAGGTCCAGGGCACTGCTGTGTCTGGTGCAGGGTTTGATGTCTCCTGAGGCTTTTYCCCCAACACTGCAGCATCAGCCGAGGCCAAAGAGCAAAGAAACAAAAGCAGGGAGAGAATGTATGAACGTGATTGTGCACACCCTTTGAGATTGTGCCCAGCCTTTTCCAGAGTCAGATTTAGTTTTTCTAGAAATCTGGTAAGGAAAGTCAGTTTYCTGTCCTTCTGGCTCCCAACATAAACTCACAGATGAGTAAGTGTGAAACATATTACATTCAGAGGTAGGGCAGCAGAGTACCGCTTCCCTGGAAGAGGAGGCTCTGAAAGCAATAGAGACTAGTGTGACCACTCAACCCAAGACAGACCTATCTTGCAGAGATGCCAGACCTTCCTGGGTCGCTGGGACTCCTAAAGCACTTGGTGTCCCTGACAGGCATTGGAAAGAGACTTCACCAAAATCAAGSATCTTGATGTTCCTAGTTGGTCAGAAATTTCTTAATCTCATATCTGATCCCATATGATCCATGCATATTAAGATGAAGAATACACTCATTATACAGTGGCATAATAAATTTGGAATTCTCATCTAGCAGTGAGCTAATTGTTATGACAGTCATAAACTGTTCTTGTACCTACTCTTTTTCATTAAGCTTCTAGGGCTTTGTGCTCCAGCAGTCACATGCTTTGGTGGTTAGAAAAACAGGGGGTCTTGTGCCTTCCTTGGTGCTGGGTTTACACAGTGTGCATCACCTCCAGCTTGCTGGGGCTACTGTGCAAAGTMAATGATGCCTTCACCTAATGCATTTTGGGAATTTATTTTCCCCCCAGAGAATATAGTGAAGGGTGGTAAGATTTTCACTGAAACTGTAGAAATGCTTCTCTGCATCCCAATATGTAATTGGAACCAAGGCCCATGACCATGAGGTACCATCTTGCACCCAAAATCCATCCTGAATTCTCCAGGGCAAAGTGCAGAAACCTGCCRGACTCCAGCTGCTGACAGCTGCACCATGCTCAGGATGTTTCAGGCTGACCACKTACCCATTGCCTCATGCCCTACTGCACAAGGACTGTTTCCAATTTATCTTGCTCTGGAAAAGTCTGAATGTCTGCATGGACACTTGCTCTTTTTTGAATCCTGCTGAGCTGTTATCTGTAATTTCTCATGCTATCAAGAATTAATTTTCTTTGCTATATCTGGCAATAGAAAAAGCATCTATTTTATGCAATTGAGACAATTCTGAGTGAGTGACTGAAAAAAACACGTTAAAAAATTAGGGCAATAATAGAGAAGCAACAATTCTTTAAACAATTCTTCACAGAAGTCAGATTTATCAAATTCATGCCCCTTGAATGAAATCTAAACAGCAATAAAATTATATATGAAAAATGTGGCCAAAAAATAAAAAAGACAAAGGGAGATGGGTGGATTTAAATGAATAATGGTGAATTGCAGAGAGTGCTGAAAGCTGAAAGAAACCCTGACAAATCTATAATCAGAAATACTAAAGACCATAAGTACATCAGGGAGGATTTAYGAGATACTGGTGATCAGATTGTCAGCAAAGGCACCCTGGAGGCAGCAGTGTTCAGAGCACCCTTCAGCTCTGCAGGAGCACTGGCAGCTGGYGTCACCTTTGCTGCAGGTAATGAGATGCTCCCTGGGCCAAACAGCAGTGGGGCTGGCATGGGGTACCTGCCAGCGTGGGGCAGAAGATACAGCACAGCTGATGTCAAACACTATTATAAAGAAATTTTTTTCCAAACGAATTTGGTCTTGAATTGGATTAAAAAACCAAAAGTAGTAATAAATTTTAAAGGCTGTGTAGGCTTCCTGTCATTAAAAATATCTCAATACAAAAATTTGGTAAATTGATTGAATTGATTGCAAAGGGACTGTCAGAGCTCTTTCTGTAAAATCTGAATTGGCCATCATCATAACTAAAGGATTGGGCACAAACTGATGATTAAATGATGGTTAWTAAATGCAACCCCTGGCTCAGGATRTGCCTGAAAAGCTCTTTTCTTCCTAAGACAGTGTCCATGTCCCCAACCAGCCCTCTGAAGCCTCTGCAGCTACAGACTATTTTCAGCAGCTCTCCTGTGTTCTCTTTGCTGTTTGATGATTTTTAAAGAATTGATCAAAATGCAGCATTTCAGTGAGGCTGAGCCATTGATTTACAAGATAATACTGCCAGGGTTTTCCATACTAATTCCTTGTACAATGTGCAATCCAATGTTTCATTGGATTTTTAATTAGGCTTTTTTACCCCTTCTTTGAGGAGAGAAACTTGATTGAACATTCACTGGTACTTTGGCTTTTCCCTGGCAATTAAAGTCAAGCAGACCTTAGATCAAGATCATTTTTCCAGACTTGCAGCTTTTCGGGCAYAGAGGCCGTGCAGCGGATGGTGGAGCACTTTGGCAGCAGCCCCAGCTTTGCAGTGCAACAAAGCTTCCCCCCTGCAGCAGGCAGTTAAAAGCTCAACTTTTGCCTCCAACCATCCCCAGTAATGGTTGTGCTTGGTTTTGCACCCCTGCTTTTATGTGACCATTAATGCAGCCTTGTCGGGAGGGCGCTTGCTCCAGCTGGCTCTTTCTCACAGCTGGCGGGGAGAGAAGCTCTGACATCCCAAGTGAAATAGGAGCCCAAAATAACCTGAGGGACATCCAACTTTTCATATGTAGCACGTACCCTGAAGTTCAAGGGGTTATATTCCTTCAAAACATCTATTTGATACAATTATTTTCACAATCTGTCGCTTCCTTTTCACACTCTTATTGTAAGGAAATGGGCTATTGATGTTAGCAACAGTTATCAACATCCTTTAGGTTTCATCATTTCTTTCTTGAAATTAGTGCTCTGATGGGAAACTTTTCCTCTGATTTGTGATTTATGCTCCCTTTGGCTCATACTTATTGTGCTTTATATTCTAATTAAGCTAAGAACATCCCTTTTCCTACCCACACTTACGAGCATGGTGATTGCTTTGTGAGTTCTGAATTCTTGACCAAGACTTTAAGCCTAAGTAGTCTCTTTATTTTTCCTCCAGGATTTTTTGTTCTTTATTTTCAGTAATATTTCTTACATACAGGAAAAGGAACCTGAACCTTTTGTATAAAGTTCTTTCTATTTATCAGAATTATTTTTTAGTAAGCTGCTGGAAACCAGCTAATTGCAGCAGTACTTAAAATGTCATCAGCTCTTATGTCCAGAGCAAAGGGACTGAGGAACCTTAATGGTCCAAGTCTTCCATTCACATCCCTGGAGAACAGTCAGGGATGCTGATCTGGATTTTCTTCCAGAAGTGCACGCAGTTTGTTTGCCTGCTGGTTAGTTACCCCCTTACATGATTTTTGTGACTATCTTGCACCTTTCTCAAGGGTTTGTTGTCATCCTTGTTCCACTGTTACCATATAATATCTCAAATAAAAAGTTAGAATTTTTCCTACCTTAATATTCAGAAAAGTGAGGTACTGATGGCTTCTTTAGATAAAACTCCTCTCTTCCTGCTGTTGTGGGGAGGAATGGATGGTTTTGTTGCTGCTGAAAGTCTGTCCACACAAACTGCCGGCACAGAATTGGTGAAGTTCATGGGACACCTTCCAAGTAGTGCGTGACATTGCGTGACCAGCTTTGTGAAGAGCCTTTTCATTACAATGTTGGTACCTGGCCAAATCCTGGCCAGGTAACGTGGGGCTCCAGCTGCTTCTACTGCTGCTTGCTCTCAGCTGCAGCATTTGCTACATCCAGCTCCCCTCTGAGACACTGTGCTCTCTGCCTTGTGCCTCCCTGGGAGCCGGGGTGTCTGGGGCAGAGGGGACACCATGTCCTCAGAGAGGGGCACAGGAAGCAGGGCTGCCTGTGGGGCATGAAAGTCTGACTTAGTGCTGAGGACAGGCAGTGCTGTGTCTGTTTTGGTGCTGGCTGTCTCCCCACAGTCCCTGGGATTGTGCCTGCAAAGCTGCTGCTCCTGTGGCTCCGAAATTGGGCTGGCAGTTGTGGCACTTGGGCACAGAGACATCGGGACAATGCCATTGCTGTCTTTTGCAGTCACATCTTTAAGAAGAATCGAGACTTGACCAAAGCCTGGAGAGGGAAGACAGATCAGCTTCTCCGAGTAGATGAACATGACTTCACCATGCGCCCGGCCTTTGGAGGTGAGAATTAAATGGTTCTCTTCATTTTGTGCTAATCTAACTAGGAATAATCGAATTATCAAATTAACAATCTAAGTGAAAACCAAGCAAACAAACCTCTGTCCAGGTGCATCAGTGTGACAGGAAAAGACTTGGTGCCAGTTCAGAGAAGCCTCATGCTCATCTCATTGCCCTCCGTGCTCTGTACATTTCCTACATTCCCTCCTGTTGCTGCAGTTGACTCTGTTTTTGGCTGGCATTCCCCAGAGCTCAGGATGGACCCTCCCACTAAGTGTTTCACTCTRTTGAGAAGAGGAACAAGCTGCAGGTTTTAATATTCACTTGTGGCTGTGAAGTTGCAATGAGCTTTGCAGCTGATGTGATTAAATTGCAAAGTAAAGAACTCATTGGGTGGATCACAGCCCGTTATTACTGGGAGATAATGGAATATTTTTGTCCAGGAAAAAGTCTTGTCTCAGACTCTCACAAGTGAATAAAAGAGTGGTAGGGGAGACCTCTACCAACTTCACTTCTGCCCTTGGCTGACTTTCCTAGCTTTACTACTGCAGAGATAAGAGGGTATCTGAACAAAACCTGCTGGAATACCAGTATGGCAGTGCCTCCTCTGATTACATCAATAGCCAAATCCTTCCTGAGCTAAGGACAGAGTTTTCTGTAGTTTTCACTGAATGACTAATGCTACCTTTGTCAATTTGCCATCTAGGGTAAGTGCTACCTCTCCCTGCCCAGTGGGACACATGAGTGTGGTGCCCTTTGCAGCTGGCCCATAGAACAGAGCTTCTCAGACCTGCCTGTTCCTGGTGTGGCTGAAAAGAATCTGTTGCCCCTCAGTGCAGATGTGCCATTCTGAGAGCACAGTACTGACCCCTGCTCACAATTTATACATATTTTTTCAAACTCCAGGGTTCAAAACCTGTCATCACCAGTGTTTCTTGCCCTCACAAAGTTATTTACCAGCAAGTTGTAGTCTAGCCTAAACATTGGAGGTAACTTCCTTCTAATCAGTGATAAACTTGATCTGCTACTTCCAGGGTTGAAGAGATTGCCCTAAATGCCCTCCAGGTGGAGCATAGACAGATCTCCCTGGGGCTGGTGGGAACACACTGAGCCCTGGGTGCAGCTGAGGTCTGGRAGCTGGCTCTGGAGGCACTGGGCTTCTTTATGAATCAGCTGTGAAAGTGTGAATTCATCAAAGTGCTCATGCCTCCCTAAATCCCAGGTGTGCCCTCCCCAGCTATAAGGTGAGAGGATGCTGAGGATGCTGCCTTAGGTTTTCTGTTCTTTTTTTTTTTTTTGCCAACCTCAGTTTTTGGAGCTTGGCTGATGACTGATATGGACAAACTGAAGGTGCTGATTGATCCTCTGGACAAGAGACCTGCTGATCTGATGGGTGGGATGATAAGACTTCTCTGGGAGGATATTTGGACTCCTTCCCTACTCAGCTGGAGACAGCTGAGGAGCCACAGTGATTTTTTAACTTTTTCCCCCAACTGGGTGTATGTCAGGGCATCATGCCTGTTTTGGGGGGAAGCTGTGGGGTTTTGTTCTGTTGTGCTGGTGGTTTGGTGCCCAGTGGCACCACTGCACTGYATTTCTGGGAACAGATCTGAATTTAACTATTTTCATCAGTGTCACTGTGTTTTCATCAGGGTCCTTGAAGAATGCATTTGAGCACAGGTCACACCAAACAGACACATAKAATTACACTGTCATTCTTCTAGTGTAAGTGGAACTGCATTTTAATCTCTCYCTTGCCTTGTTTTCCCATACTACCTCCCATCATGGCGTCAAGATTCTTCTAGAGCCAAAATTTGGAATAATGTTTATGAAACTGAGAAATACCCTAATAACCTTTGCTGAGAAGGTTCCTTTATTTGTAAAGGGAAAAACATGATAGGATTTTAAAATTTTTTGCTTAAAAGCTCCTTCACTTGCAGAGATTCTTGGAACAAAGGTGTGGTGTTAGCAAAGTTGTACTGAAATTGCATGTGATGAGGAAGGAGGCATGGAAAGAGCTTTGTTGAGGCTCCAGCCTTGGAAAGCCTGACTCAGACACACAGAGAGAGCAAGTGCTACAGGTTCTTGCTCAGCTGCAGAATTGCACAGTGTGTTTTTTGTGACAGATGATAAACCTAATGGAAAAAAGCCATAAAAGAAAAGGAACAAAACTCTAGTAAGAGGTGATCCTCMTAGTTTTGTCTGTAAATGTTATTTACAGTAACAGTGATTTGCTATGCACCATGAGTCCTTCCAGCTTCTTGCTCTGGCAATGTCAGTCAAACTGATGTGGTCTGACCTGTGGAGGATAAAAAGGCTTTTGTACTGCAGAAGTGGAGAAGAGGAGCCTGTGGGATACACATGACTGTAACTGGTCACTGCCCTAAGACCCTCTCTGGTCTAATTGAAATTCCAGCTCTATGGCATTGCATTGGGCCTTTGAGGTTCCCTTGCAGGTGTGAAAGGCACCTCACTTCTGGAATATTGAAATAATACCATAAGTAAGTTGTGAGTGGTATTAAGACTAAAAGAAACCCAGTACTGTTGATGGTTCCCAAGTGTTGTGGGCCAGCCTGCAMCTCCACCTGAAGCTCAGAAGGGGCCAGGGTATGAGCTGCTTTATGGTGCCCACGGTGACACTTGCTGGTCTGCAGAGGACAGTCAGCAAGCTGCCAGCCCAACACAGCTGTGACCACTGGGCAGAACAGGCTGGGRTTGTGCAAGGTGAAATGAAAAAAAACAGCATTAGAGAAAGGTGAAAGGTTTTTCAAGAAAATGTATCTTTGCAAAGAGCAAGTGAGCAAACAAATGTTGTATAAGTTGTGTTATTAACAGCCCAATAAGCATGGCTGTCTTGCTGTCCTCAGCCCATTAGAGACAGGCAATTGGGTACAGAGGCAATGGCAAATTATTTTTTGCTTTGCTGATGGTCAAAGAGCCTCCATAAGCTAAAAGAGACTGCAGGGGTTTTGACCCTTAGGGAGTTATCTCCATGTCAGTGACCTCGTTCTAGCTAGCAGATGTTCAGGTATTATTTACTATTATTAATATTTAAAGATTATGTAAATGTTTGTTTTGCTGCCTTCTTTAAACACTCGTTTGAAGCATTTCATTTATGACATCTCGTATTTTACAGGGAGCCTGTGAATAAGCAGCTTTAGTTGATACTTAAAATAGCTGTATCTTCTTTATTGAGGACCAGCCTAATGCTTTACTTTTATTATATTTGCTCATAGCCGAGTAGCCCAACGTCAGCTGGTCCTTGCTGCCCTTTCTGGGCAGTGCTTTTGCCAGGATGGAGGGACAGTGGGGTGAACAAAGCACTGAGTGTTAGTGACAAGGGCTGCAATAGAACTTGTTTCTCTGCTGCTGAGCAGCCATCCATGAGATGCAGAGGGACAAAGCCCTGCAGTCATGAGGCAGGTGATGAGCATGTCCTGGTGCTGGCTGCCTGGGAGCTGCCCACACCTAAGAGGTCTCAATCAGATATACATTCATCAGAAAGTAAATGCACACACATAAAAATGCACTGAAAGCTGTTYTGCATCTTGCAGACATGGGTCTCTTACGGACATGTGCAGTATCTCTGGGTCAGTAAAGAAATCTCAAACCTACTCGTTTCCCATGTACATATTTTTTGCCAGGCCTTCATTTGCTTCCCTCCTTCAAAGACAGATTAGTGGTCACTGTCTCAGAGAGAAACAAYGAGCCTTTGAAAGCACACTGCCAAAGAGAAAAATTAGAGAGATGTCACAAAGCTTTAGTCTCAGAGCTGGAGTGGAAAACTGACTCCAGGTATCTTCATGGTAGCACTCTCTTCCCTATCTTCCAAAGCCTGCTCCAGTGTTCAGAAATAAAAACCACGTTTGTGCCCAGTTCTGACTGGGAACTGACTCCCATTTTGAAGCTTTCATGCTGCTCACTGGTTGGTGTTTTTAGGTGGGATATAACAGGCTTTAATGCTGGGCTCCTTCTGAAGTCATTTCTGCACGGGACTTGTGGAAACYTCCTGGGTTCCCTGGAGAGGTCAGCCCAAGGCCAGACATCCCATTCAATCTGGGGCAGAGCTGGATACTCAAACTGCAGTTTTTACAATRTGAAACAAGCCACAAAGTCTTCTTTGAGCCAGAGCCAACCCAAAATTCCATGAATTTGGCTGATACTTTTTAGAGACTCGAAAGTGTGATCTGAAAAACTTTGCTGGACTGCAGGCTTTGAGCAAAGCTGCACTGCTTCCTTTTATCAGCCATATCCCCAGCTTTCACATGGATCCATGTAGCTTCCTGTCCAGCAGTGAACATCCTAGAGAGAAACCTGAGCTTTGAGATCTCTCCAGTGTTAACGTGTTCAAGTCTTTTGTTGCTTACAATTTTCCGGGATGATTCTTTTATTTTTCCTCTTTCTGAAGAAAAGGTGAATATTAATAAAATATTGTTTATGACAAAGAAAGACTGGTTGATGAGGGCTTTTTTTGCATCTAATGCTGCAATCAAAGCAAATTTTTCTGTCTACCAGTTCAGTTTGTCAGATACCATATGAGCTGTTCTTGTTCCTTCACATTCACACCCTCATCATAATCTGCTCCCTCTCAATAACAGAGAGTTTTTTTCTTTTTGCTCATCCCCAGTGGCATTTGATGAGGAATTTGGCAAAACACCCTGAGCCTCTGTGGTTCAACTGTTCAGCTCCCAGAGGGACAGGATTAAAAAGCTGGCAGTTCCTAATTGACTCTGTGGGTTAGTGAGATCAAAGATCTCCTGACATTTCTCTCTGAGTGATCAACAGCCATTTAATTCAATGGTATGTGCTGAAGCCAACATGACCTTAAGGAAACCCAGGGTTTGTTTCTGTTTAAAAAGGTCATTTCTAGGCAGGGCTTCTGCTTTGCTTGCAGTGCATGCACTTTCAATGTTGCTTGCCTCAAGTACCTCTGCAAAACTGCATCTTAGTTGATGTTTTATAGAGTGATGGGCCAAGTGAATATGCAATTATCATTATCACTTATGCTCATCACTGAGAGGGGGATTTGATGCTCATTTAATTCCTGTCAGCATCTCAGAGGCAGCAACATTTGCACTGTCCCCAGTGGCCCTTCTCTCACCCTTCCCTGCYCAGTCCAGCTTCTTGTCTAAACCTCCTCCAAAGAATCTTGGCACCCCTCTCTTGGTGTATCCTCATTCCCATTTGTGTGCTCTCTCATTGCCTCAGCCTCAGGTGATGAATGAGGAGCAGAGAGAAGGAAAAAGCAGTGATTACTCCTGCTTAYTGTAGTAGGAGTTTGCTCAAAAAGACAGAGTAGATATTTCTGCTGATARATTGGTTTTACAGACTCATCTTTACATATCTGCATTAACAACTAAACATTTGAGTTCAGGTTTCAATAATTTCTCCCTCTCTCTATTACAATCACTTTTTAAACATCCCCCAAATTTGTGATTAACTGCAGAAAAGACACCTAATCCAGCCTTGGACCTTGTCTCTCAAGGGCTTTCCAGACCATCCAGCTTAACATGGAATACCCTTTATTTTGGGTTTAATAAATCTTCGTGTCAGCTCCAGACTGAACCTTAGGTTTGGTCCCTATAGTGAGATAACTTCTGGTTATTGAGTGTTTGATGCAGGAACATGAACAAATTAAAGAACATGGACATAGTATTTTATCTTCAAGAKCAGATAGGGAAGGAATAGGAGAGCAGGACAGACACCAACTTGGCAGTGTTCTTATGTTTATGGGTTTGCTTTTTAGTTATTTGTTGTTCTTTGTTTTTCTTTTTTTAATCTGTGATTAGTGTTCAGAGAAATCACAGCAGTCAATGGACTTTGTGCAGGTGTTGATTTCCTGAATCAAGGCTAAATTAAGGATTTATATACAGAGAGTCTCTCTTTGCAGACTCCAAGTTGTGGGGGGCTGCCCAGCATGTGTTGGGCACACAGCCCTCAGCTTGTGCTGTTCCTCTGTTGATTGTACTGCACATCAAAATGTCTCTTGTCACCACAGATACAGTGCTTTCTGCTACCTTGTTAAAAAAAAAATAAACAAACCAAGAAACCAAATCGTGCTTTACTGAGCAAGAGAAATGCCATTGAAAAATTCTTTCTCTCGGTTGCAAATGATTGCTGGCAATTTTTAAAAGTATGTAGTGCACAGCTGTGTCTGAATGTGACATGTTTRTAAGCATCTGGGAGTCATCTCAAAGTGCTGGGTTAGCCAGGTTTGAGCTTCATTGCTGGGGGCAACAGTTGCTTAAACTGGAGTTGGTGGTTCTGGGGAGCCTGGTGCTGCTCCTGCTTGTTRGAGGTGCCAGTTCCCAGCACAGCTGGGACAGACACCGTGGGCAAAACAGGCTGGGGCTGGGCATGTGGGAAGGGGACAGTGTCACCATCAGTGTGCTCTGCTGTGATCTGCTGAGGCTGCTTATCAAAGCCTGCCCTGGGGCAGGTTGCAGCTGGTCTCATGGGCATGGGGATCAGCCTTTCCCTACTTCCTTCTCCTCCAGCAGATGCAAACACAAGGCTGTGTTCAAAAGCCCTGAAGATGTGTGGGATGCTGTATGTGCTGCTGCAGGYACAGGGGCAGGAGGGATAGCAGCTGGCAGAAGTGTGCTGCTCTCTCAGCACCATTTCTGCTCTCTGCTTAGACTTTTGCTGCATTCAGAGCTTCAATGTGGTCCCAAGGAAGATGCTACTCCAGCTAAATGTGTGCAAGCAGCAGATCCTGCTGTTTGTGGCACTGCAAATATGGGTCTGAGACCACAAAGGGATTGTGGCGCATCTTACAAATTACCTGACTGCTAATCAGGTTCAAAAGCTRGGTGCTAAAAGTCTTTGCAAATCTTCATGGAGGCCACGATGGTCTTTGGAAAATTAATTTCTGCTGGACAAGTCTCAGACATGTCTGCAGAGCTTCTGCTTCCTTTGGCATGGTCTGTCTCACTGACAGTGCCCAGGCTGGAAACACACCCTGGACAGGGTCATGAGTCAGTGTGAGACCCCTGTGACCCACTGCCACACTGGGAGCATCAGGCCACGCTGGATCCAGCTGGGCTGTTCCTCAGCAGCTCCTGGGTGCGCTTGGTGTGCTTGTCTCAGCAGGTACTTATCACCAGAATTTGGGAAAAGCTGCGTGAGAGCTCACTGTGGGGATCTTGAGTCATCTGAGCAGGTCCTGGTCATTAATGAGCAGCAGTCTACAGGGAAGTTTTGATACAGGGTTTCTAGGAATAGATAAATGTGCATTCATTATTGGATGTTTTCTGTTTATTTACTCTTTGTGAACTCTCTGGTTGCTAATTTTAAAACTACTGTGGAAAACTGGCAATATCATCAGTGAGTAATATGAACCAAAATGGTAATGGACTCTTGGGAGATTAATGTGGCTTGCCTTTTTGGTAAAAAATGAGAAACCTGCAAGGAATAGCTCCTTGCTTGCCATGTCTTCATCTCAGTCCCCTGTCCTTGGGGCTGAATTTGTGCACAAAGGCCTAAAATTCAAGATGGCATGGCTCAGTTTTTAAAAACATAGGGAAATGTTTCATCCAAGCTCTGGATTAACTGGCAAAGTGTCAACATATGCCAAGGAGAAGATAATTCAATGTTTCCAAAGGGCCCTTACATGGTTATTCACTAACTCATCCCCCAGCCCCCTCCTGAAGAACCATTGACAGAAATGTGCAACACAAGCTCGGAAATGTTTGCATGTCACTTCAGAAGTGCAAATTAAATGCAGATGATATGAAAGAACATTTATTTACATATCTCATTCTCTTCCAGGCCCTGCCATTCCTGTTGGGGTGGATGTGCAAGTTGAAAGCTTGGACAGTATTTCTGAGGTTGACATGGTATGTAATGCTCTTCTAAGCCTCAGTTACTTCTATTCATATAAAGACCTTCTGACTTGAAACCTGTGGGCTTGTAATCAAGCCCTTGGTCAGATGAAAGTAATAGCAGCATCTCTGAAATTCAGAGAGGCTGATATAATCAGAACCAAAGACTTCATAAAACCAGGTGATCAAAGTCTTACCTCTCTACCTCCAGATAAAGATTAAAAGAGAAAAAGGACCTTGAATGGGAGAATAATCAGTGAAAGACCTTTCACAACTAAAAATACAAGCAGCTGCATATGAAGGTTTGAAGCTATATGGTAAAATCCACATAAGCTGTGCTTGCTGCAGGAGTTTTCTTCCTTAGGGAACCATTCAATTCACATGAGTGCTCTCACATGCTTTACTGTTTGCTTTTGGGTTGTTTCATGGTGGTTTTTTTTTAATTGTAGGAAATGGAATAAAAACACTTGAAAGAGAAGTGGAAAGGGGAACACAGAGGAAAAGAGGAAGCTTCTGGGCTCCTTCCTCTTTCTGCCTTTTCCTCCCTGTTCTTGTGCACCTTTTGTGATCTAGACAAAATATAAAGACAAAGGAAGAGCTTTAGGTCAAGTGTTTTTTAATATGTTGCAATTACATCTTCATCCCATTTTGGAGGGGTTGGTTTAGATGACCTTTAAATGTCCTTTCCAACCCAAACTATTTTATGTTGTGTGGTTAAAACCAGGCAGCTTGCCTGGCTGGATATTGAAAGGGAGGGTTTGGGGGGATGCGTGCAGTGAGGTGTGTGGGAGGGAGCTGTCAGCACAGGAAATGGCTGCCAGGAGGAGAGCTGGGGCTCTGATCTAKCAAGATAATGTCAGAGCAGCAAAGAGGCCTAATTAGTGCAAGTAAATAATTCACAGTGCTTTCTGTCAGAACTCAACAAAAATCTTTCCTGTCAGAAGTCTTTGAGGTCACTTCTCTCCCTTGGCTGTTGATAGTTCCTGTTTTCCCAGCTCATGGCAAGTACTTTCTACAGCAGTTGCTGGCATACATTTGGGGTGGAAGAATGTTCTCCTAGGTCRGTCTGAGTTATGTTGGTGTTTTTCCTATAGATTGAACCAGTGTTTGCAGGGAGGAGAGTGGGCAGTAAGCTCTCTGCATGGCCAGGGTGCCAGGGCTGGCTGCGCCCTCCTTGTCCCCCCACTGCAGGCAGGGCAGAGCTGCAGGCAGGGCTTGTTTCAAACTGCTCTGAAGTGGCCCTGAAAATCAGGTACCCTGGGTTGGACAGACCTTACCTATCACTGCTTGAGCAGGCACCTGGTGCCCCAAAGAARGACCAGACTGAAGCATCACCAGCTGCAACCCACTGTATCTGCAAGACTGTGCATGACACTGAGAGCAGCCAGGRGCTGTTTAAAGCATGTGGGTTGAAAAACAGTGCCTGTGTGGTTGATGTGGGTGGGCTGCTGCTGTGTGCAGTGGAGGACATGCTCTTGAGGCTGCCTGGAGCATGGAACAAACAAGAAATATGCTGCCAAAATTGAGGTGCTTGTATAGATCCATTGGCTGTGCCTCTGGCAGGTACTATCATTCTCACAMGTTGCTGTAAAACCTTGTTTTCCAAGGGACTTTCCTATTTGTGAGTGCTGAAATAAACTGCTTTTCTTGCTTGTAAATAGTGTGTGTGCTGGTCAGAAAGGAACAGTCAGCACTCTGCCTCTTTTGAATCATGCCATGAAAAAGCCTCCTTAAGTTGGATTTTATACTTAGAAGCTGTTGTCAGCTGCCACTTTGTGTTTGAAGCATTTTGTGCACCATGTTGGCCATTGGAGAGAGGAGAGTTGGCCATTGCAGAGGCCACTGTGTTACCTGTTTGGAGAGAGAAAGGGGATGAAGGTGAAAGATGAGAAACTCCTGTTTGGTAGGACAGGGGAAGAGGTGGCCTGRAAAGCAGGGAGTTCCTTCCAGTGCTGTGCCTTCAGACAATCTCTTCTCCCTCCTCTACGGTGGCTGTAAGCAAACTGAGGGTGCCCAGCTCATGGTCCCTGTTCCCCTGTGCTCTGATGATGGAGCTGCCCTGAGGCWTTTTGCARCCRCAGCCTCAGGCTGCCTGGCTGTCCYGGTTTGGGCTGGSRTAATTTTCTTCTTAGTAGCTGGTACAGTGCTGCTYTTTGATTTAGTATGAGAGTGATACAGATAACACAATGTTTTGGTTGTGGCTCAGCAGTGCTTACCCTGGGACAAGGACTTTTCAGTGTCTCATGCTCTGTCARTGAGGAGGGGCACAAGAAGCTGTGAGGGAGCATGGCCATGACAGCTGACCTGAACTGGCCAAAGGGATATTCCATACCACAGAGCATAATGCCCAGTGTATAAACTGGGGGGAGTTCGCTGGGATGGGGCCAATTGCTGCTGGAGGATGTGCTGGACATCTGTCAGCAACTGTACTGAGCATCACTTGTTTTTTCAGGAATTTTGCCCCTCTCTCTCTTTTCATCTTATTATTTATTTCAATTATTAAACTGTTTTTATCTCAGACCAACTTTTTTTGAGTCTGCTCCCCATCCCATTGGCTGGAGGTGGTGGGAGAGAGGAGTGAGCTGTGTTGTACTGAGCTCATGGCTGGAGTTAAACCACGAGAATGGTCTTCCTCTCCTGGAGCCCCATGTCCCTCTATCTCATGTCATGGCCAGGCAACTGGTAACCCTGAACAGCCAGGCTCTTCTTTACTCCTCTTTTGACTTCTACCATAACTTGCACTGACTCCTAAGAAAGCAGCAATTGTGCCTCTTCCTTGGTTTCCTTTTCCCCAGCTCCAGTCAAACTGATGAGCTTCATGTCCAGCTCCTGAGGCTGGCTCTTCCGGCTAGGCTGTAACCTAAACTCTGCCAGTGGCAGTAGTTGCTGCTGGGAGTTTTTCTTTGGGATTATAGATGTAAGAGGTAGGTGGCCATGGTCCAGTAGGAACAAGAGCTGGCAGCATCACTGGAATGAGCAGTGAGGGAGGCTGGGACCAGCCTGAAAAGGTGGGGACCTGCAGGAGGGTGAGCAGAAATGTTCCATGGCCAGTCTCTGCCATGGTCATGGTCTGGGCAGCTCTGCACTGTGCCAGCAAGGTGAGGACTGGCACTAGAGTTTCTTTGGCAAATTAATGAAGAACCTACTGGCAAAGCAAAGCTGTTGTGAGACAGCCCTTTGAAGCAGAGAGTCAGGGTAACTGATTGTCACCAAACGGATAGGTTGTGGTTTGAGAAAGGGGTTGCCACATGGTTAGGGAGAGACCCTGGCCTGTGTTGCTGCCTGCTCAGGCTTGGCAGCTGCAGCTCCCATAGTSACTTGCTTAATTGGGAATATAAAGAAAATAAGTGTATTTGATCTCTCAGTGTGAGAGTAGATTCAGCWCTAAAAGCAGCAGCTGCCAGGTTGGGATCAACAATCAAACATTTTCCTTTATGTCACTGAAGCTCCTGCCCCATCAACAAGCCTAAAAGAGAACTCTATTTACTTTATTTATTTTTTAATGAATGGATATGGTAGGAAACACAGTTCCCTCACTTGYTGCTGTTTGCAACAATTTAGTCCTTTTGGGGATAAATTGCTTAGTGTATGGCCTCACCATTAAGCTAACTTTCAATTTTTCCTCTTGATCATCCTGTTGCTGCCATAGTCCTGTAAGATAATTTTTGTCAGAATTGAAGAATCATTTCTGGAGGGCGTTATTTCTCTTGGGGCATATTTATATTCCTTTTGGAACTGTACATTAGTGGGTACTGGAATAAATTAATTAGTTGACTATGCTTTGTTTTGGTTGAAATTGTTTTGTYAGGAAAATCTACTGACAGAGAGCGTTGACCTAGGAGAGAATCAGGAGCTGAGAGTGGAGAGATCTCATCTGTCTGGTGGGAGTGAGTTTCTTTCTGGTGTGTCCTAGTTGTAGAGTGCAGCACTGACAGACCTCTCTTCCCTTTTTCGAAGGATTTCACTATGACCTTATACTTAAGGCACTACTGGAAGGACGAGCGTCTCTCGTTTCCCAGCACCAACAACAAGAGCATGACCTTTGATGGCAGGCTGGTGAAGAAGATCTGGGTCCCTGATGTCTTCTTCGTGCATTCCAAGAGGTCCTTCATCCATGATACCACCACGGACAACATCATGCTGCGAGTGTTCCCCGATGGGCACGTMCTCTACAGCATGAGGTGACAGCAGCCCTGCTTCCCCTGGCATCCCCTGGGCCTTTGCTGCCAGCTGTGCTCTAGGCTTGACTTGGGTGGTCACCAGGATTGGTACTGCCAATCCTGCYGCTCCTGCTGCTGCTGCAGAGCCCTGATTCCAGGATGCCCAGTACAAAATGCTTTGCAGGAAACTCTGAGAAACTATGCTGTGGGCAGTAACAAGATAATCTCCTGGGGGAAGCATGCCCCCAGCTCTTTGCAGTCAGTGGAGGGCTTASTCAAGCAGGATGAACCCTGTTCATCCCAGGGTCAGTGTGTGATTAAACTGGAAGCTACTGATATASCAGATGGTGACCTCTACAATTATCCTATTTTCCCTCTTGTTTGTCTAGAATTTTTATTTTTTTTTTTAGTTGTGGTGCTTTCCTGTTGATGTAAATATTTAAGTGTATTGAAGCTGAAATGGCAGTACTAAAGGCATCCTGGTTTTCTAATAGATTTGTTGGCTGGAAGAATCCTGAGGGAGGGTCATCCATCCTGTGGGTGTACACAGATCATGGCTGTGGGTTTGCAGGATTCTGTAATACAGAAGGACATAGAGGCTTAATCCTCTAAACTTCTCTACCTTATTACAGATTATTAAAAAYACCACAAAAATCACCATTAGCAAGTAAACTACCACAAAATCACCACTGGCAATCACCTGTGATTAATAAAGTGACTGTATATCCGTATCATGCTATTGCAAATTACTAATCAATAATTTAGCATCCATCARTCATGTGGCAAMAGCCAATATTTAGCCAGGGTATTTACTATTACAGGCTACTTTACATTGCTGGAGCAACTCATCCACAATATACCCTCAAGGTACACTTAGGACAGGTTGCTTGTGTGGGTGCACAGTACTGGTATCAAGTGATACCACTATCATGTGAGCCAAATCATCCAAATGATGGAAGGACAAACTGAAACAGCCTCCAAAGTGGGCTCAGAGAGGACCAGTGAGACAGCAGAGTCTCATTTCAGAAATGCTCTGAGTCACAGGGTGTGGAGTCAGCCAGGTGTCCTTGGTGGGTGTCCAAGAGCTGGTAGAAAGCTCATGCACTGAATTCAGCCTTCTAGGGAACAGAAAAGKATGTGCAGCATGGAAAGGTCTCAGAGAAAGGCTTCATTTTGGATAAAAATTGTGGCCTGCTTATATCCAGAGAGATAAGAGAGTGTAGGATGCCACCACTTTGAACAGGCAATAGATGCTGGTAAYTTTMATTTTTTACCTGTSACAGCCAATAGATAATGATGTTTTCTRTTCTCTCAGACCCTTTTTTAATTTCAAGATAATTTCCTACCTTTTCTGATAATAAAATGCCTGTTAAATCACTTTTTTTTTTGCAGTTACTGGTGGTATTTCAGGATGTCTCCTGTTTCTAGGTCCCCTATCTGCATGTCAAAGAGGCCAGCTGTGCTTCTCAAGGATTTGTCTTGTTCCCAGGCTGGCAAGCCTTTCTCTGTCCATATTTTTCATCAGACAGGTTTTTTTTGCTCTGCAGTTTCCCCTTTTAACCAGGCCACCTTTATGGCTGCTCACATCAGCATCCCAGCAGATTTAATTTCTTTCAGAAGAATGAAGAAAGAGAAGCAGAGAAAAACACACTGCCAGAGGAGAAAAGCTCAAGAGCCCAAACAAATGGATATTTCCCCAGGACAGAAARCATGCTCTCAGTTTACAGTGACCTTTGAATATTTTGTAGCCAAGGATTTCTGTTCTAGGATCTTTCTGGGACTTATTTGCTTCAGCTATGGTAAAATGATTTTCAAAAACTTGGAAAGGTTTTCTATTAAGTTTACTTCAGTGATCTGTTGAGGAGGTGATGTGACTTTTTAAYGTTACCCACAAGAGAGAAGTCTGTGAGTTAACCATGGCTGACTGCACAAGAGTTAAATTGATAATTTAATATGTAAAATCCAAGGAGAAAGAAAAACTCCATGGCATTTGGGCCTGGTGGTGCTTAGAGCACTCAGAACAACATCCAGCTGAAAAGGCAAGGGTGTCCAGTGGTGCTGGGAATGCCCTCAGGTATCCTGAAATGTCTGCATGGGATTGACACATGGTCTGGGGAACATTTCATTCCTGTTTTGAGCCTTGGGCCTTCAAAGTCACCTGGAAACTGCACTCCAGTTGAGGAATATCATATTGATGAGCTGACTTTCTGTTCTGCYCCTGACTAACAAGCTGTTGTTTACCACAGGTTGTGCCTCAGTTCAGGTGATGCCAAGGAAAGAAAATGACACACTTTTATGAGACTGATTTATACAAAGCTGAAATGCTACACACAGTTATGGGAGGGCATTGCTGCAGGATACCTTCTGSAGCACATCCCCAAAAACATTCTTTACATTTTGCTCAAATGGCAAAATTTTGCTCTAGTTTATAGCCAAAATGAACAGCATGTGCCTTTCAGGGGTGATGAGTGCTTAGGTCAGGGTAGGATTTGGATCACAATCCCTGGAACAGAGGAAAAGTTCTTGATCAACATCTGCAATGGATCTAGAGAATGGTCACAACCAGCGTAAGCTGGCCTCTGAAACGATGAGTCACAGCTGATTTGCCCCTCCTAAATCAGGAGCTCCAGTGCAAATCCTGCAGGAGAAAGTTCACTGACCCACTGGAAAATCTCTTATGTAACACTGTGCACAACTGGACTAGTTTAAAAACTGGAGCTGTGATTGCTGCAGCTTTTTAGCTAAGTCAAAAACCTAACAGAAGCAAATCTCCCTTGCTGAAAACCAGCTGCACCCATTTTACAACCCCCACCCCAGAAATACACCCCTCTGTTTAAAAAGGTTTATTGAGAGCTGTAAGAAACTGCTTTTGCATTAATAATATATGTACTGAAGGAATTACATGGCCTGCAAAAAGGATGGTCAYATTCTTTGGGCTGGGGTCATTCTGGGGGTGACTATGGAGGGAGCTGAGCAATGGGGAAAATGTGGAAACCCTAATTAAACTGCACATAAGGGAATATTCAAATGTAAATGGTGAAGTCACTTTACATTGTAGTCTTGTACAAATAGTTGGATATAAAACATGGTGGAAATGTCTGTGCTGACAGTAGTATAACAGTAACGTCCAAGATAGTGCTTTAGTTCCTTGACAGATATTGAAATACCAATTTTCTTTGGAGTTTMTGTGTATAATCCATCTAGCTTGAACATGGAGAATTAGTAGGCATTTTTCCTGTGGATTTTATGCTAACATCATGCAATATTTCTGGCTTAAAAGCTGCAGAATAATTATCTGCAATAACATTCTCTCTTGATTGCTCCTCGTGGAAACCAGCTTTTCTCATTTTCCATTTCTAGGGTCACAGTGACAGCAATGTGCAACATGGACTTCAGCCATTTCCCCCTGGATTCTCAGACATGTTCTCTGGAGCTGGAAAGCTGTACGTTGTATCTGTGTTTCTAGCTAGGTGTGCTCCATGGCTGGCTGCACTGGCATTTCACTGGACATGTCTGTGTTTGTGTGTAATGCTGTCTATTTTGTGTAAAATGCTGTCTATTTTGGAGCCTGAAAAAATAGTTCATCAGAGTTACTAGGAGTCCTATTGACTCAGCAGTGTTGTGTATCTAGTCCTTGTGCTGCAAGACCAGAATTTGCAAAG
>CADDXX010000107.1:1258937-1384676 GCA_902810485.1 Alauda arvensis
ACTTGGATTCTAGTTATTGGGTTTTAGAGGAAAACAATGTTAGCGTAATTTAGATTATAAAAGTTCAGGCTCTGTTCTGGGGCGGGATCTTTCACCTTTCCAGCTGCTTGGGAACACTGCGCTGGACTGACTGCTTTTAGAGATAAGGACTTTTAAAATAAACATCCTCAAACTGCAATTCAAGGACTCTGATTGCTTCTTCCAAGCGGAGCGGTGACAAAACAGCCGTTTTACACCATCAAACCGGGGCCATCTCGAAAGAGACCCCCGGCAGAGAAAGTAATGTGAACTTGTAGACTTTCTCTACAAGACTAACATCTGGTGGTTTTGAGGTCCTCCCAGCTATTTAACTGAATGTTCATCTGCAAAAAAACAGAATCAGAGGATAATTTTCACTGACCTTGAGGTCAGCTGCTCCAATACCTTTCCGAGAGCAGGGAGTTCTTCATGACAGGTTGCTTGGGGCTGTGCCCAGTTGGGTTTTGAGCAAGGTAATTCAGGCTCCACAATTTTCTCTGCAACATGCTCAAATATTTGACAGCCCTGATCCTGAAAATGTTTCCCCTTACCTGCTTGGGAACAATCCTTTGCTGAGACTTGCATCCCTTGCCTTGTCCTTTCGTTCAAAGCATCTGGGAAAAGGCTGCTGCCACCTTCTCCATGAGRGTCAGCAGGGCAGCAGCTGGACCCCACCACAGACTGCTCTTCTCCCAACTGAACAAGCCCTGTTCTCCCAGCCTCTTGCCCCTAAGCCATGTGCTCTTGTCCCTGATGACCTTGATAACCATCTTCTTATTCCCCATTCCTGTTACTTAGTGCACAAATCCTCTAAGTTTTTCATTTACGCTTTTAACATATTTCTGGATTTTTGCTTCTCACCTGTCACTTTTGCTTTTACCATTCTATGATAGTTTGAAGTGTCCATGCTTTCTCCTTCATCTAAATTAAGGTGTTTTACCCATTATTATTTCCTGAGCTATTATCTGTTTTTAGTCTGTGAGATTCAGAAGAGTGCCATTCTGTCATTTCCATGTGAATCAAAAAGAGGATTTGTTTTCTTGAATCTTGAATCTGGATTTTTGTTGTTGTCACRGGATATTATATGACAAGATCTTTTGAACTCCCTTGCTCTTGGCAAACTTACTTGTGGTGTTAGTTCATGCCAAAGACTGGATGTATTAACTTTTGTTGAACCTCTAAACCCAAGTCACATCACATTGTATTTMTTCTTTCCCTAAGATGCTTACACTGATGAAGATCTCATGCTGTACTGGAAAAATGGAAACGAATCTCTGAAAACTGATGAAAAAATTTCTTTGTCTCAGTTTTTGATACAAAAATTCCACACCACATCAAGACTGGCTTTCTACAGTAGCACAGGTATTGACCTTTTCTGATGCCMTACTATTGCTGAACCTAATACTGATTTTGAGGGGGCTCTTGGGATTATGTCACTGAAGTGTATTSTCCACAGTCTGTTGGAAAGCTCAGTTTCTTGTTTTACTAGTCATAGAAATAAAAGAACCCAAGAAAGATCTTGTCTCTCTGTACCTGCTGTTCTCACTGATTCTGCCTTTCCTCCTCTCTCAAAGGTTGGTACAACCGCCTCTATATAAATTTCACGTTACGCCGACACATCTTCTTCTTCCTGCTCCAGACCTACTTCCCTGCCACCCTCATGGTCATGTTGTCCTGGGTGTCCTTCTGGATCGACCGACGAGCAGTTCCTGCCAGAGTCTCTYTGGGTGAGAGCAGCTGCAATGAGCCACGGCCGTGTGAAAAGCTTTGCATCTGAAGGCTTTGGCAGCAAAGGGAACTGTTTGTTCATTTAGATGGTTAAATATTGTGCAAGCAAGTGGTGGTTTTATCTGATGATTAATATAATGTACAACTTGCACTTTGTCTTAAGTCCTTCATCATTGAGCAGTCTTCCTCACTTAACATGTAGCTCAGGACAGAAAGTGCTGTAGTCTTAAAACTGAAGCTGTAACACAGAATGGTACAGCTAGGAAACAGGAGTCCTTGTCACCACTGGTCTTAGCAGACCTGATCTTAGGATTAGGGTGTGTAAAATATGTTTTAGCAGCACTGTGTTTAAACCCTGGAGTTTAAGGAGGGAGTTAAATGCTGTTTGTTAAATGCAAAACGTTGACTACTCCATTGCTCCTCAAAACTCAACCCATCATGAGCACAAAAATGTGGGCAGAGGAACAATTCTGCATTAGCAGAAGAGATACTTTACACACATTTATTTCCTACTGAACGTCTTTTAGAGCATCATACAGACCATAATCTCTGTTTTTCTAGAGACAAAAATCCTTATGGACTGTATCAGTCAATAACATTTCTTCCTCTTGGTCCTTCCCAGGGATAACCACGGTGCTGACCATGTCCACRATCATCACAGGGGTGAATGCCTCCATGCCTCGTGTTTCCTACATCAAAGCAGTGGACATTTACCTGTGGGTCAGTTTTGTGTTTGTCTTCCTCTCGGTGCTGGAGTACGCGGCTGTGAATTACCTGACAACGGTGCAGGAGAGGAAGGAGAGGAAACTGCGGGATAGGGTGAGAAACACCTCTGTCATCCACTTATTCCTTTTTTTTTCCCCTTACAGCTGATTTGATCTTTATATTGACTGTCTGTTAATGGGAAAACATCGACAACCATGTGTGTAATTGGGTCTGCTTAGGCTGCTCCACCTCAGGCTGAATTGCTAACACAGAAAAACAGATCTAATGGATCTTCATAGAAACATCAGAGAAGAGAGTGTGTGATCTGAACTGGGAAAGAGTGCAACCTGGAAACGTGAGGGAATGGCAAGAGGGGAAAGTATAAAATCTGATACTTTGCTGCAGCTGCCATGAGTCTTGTCAAGTGAGCTAAAGGTGTTGGTGCAAATGAGTTTCCTCCCTCTATAGGCAAGTTTACTCTGGAAACTGGATTTAATGGATGTAATAGTGGAGGTGTTCCACATCACCTAGCACAAACAACAGTCAGCCAAGTTTATGCTTGTACTTCTTAATGTGCTATGAAAGGTCTTATCCTGCATCCCTGGAGTGTTTCAAGACCTGATACATCCTCATCTGCTATGAGCAGGATGTAGGACTAGAGATGCCCTGAAATCCTTTCCAGCCTGAGGTGTCTTACAGACTCTAGGCCTTTCTTTGAGAGTAAACAAAGCCCCATTGCCTTTTGAACACTAAGGCTCGGGACTAAATTTTTTTCAGTCCCCATACACCCAGGACATCACTATGTTTTACAGTTTCTTCCTTCCCTGTAGGAACTATGCTGGATTAGTCTACTGGCAATACTGGTAACCTACTCTTTGACTCCTGGAGAAATTTATATAAGCTTGTTGGAAATGCCAATGCAGACATCATCTTTTATACAATTAAGCATGCTATTTCCCTCTATGAACTACTCTTTAGGTTTTGCATGTCCTTCTCTTTCCCTTCCTTTTCTCCCTCTTTCTTGAAGAACAGCACAAGCCCCATAACAGCACCTTTCTCAGTTGGYATACTGTAAAAAAATGTACTTAGATTTAAAAAAAAAAACAATTGGATAAATTTACCAGACTCCTGTGATGAAATTTTATCTCTCTTCAAGGCCTTSTCAACAGCATTATGATTCTGGAAAGCTGCTTGTACAAGTTCTAAGTATCTTATCAATTTATCTTAATGTCTCTAAGCCTCTCCCATCCCCACCTGGGGCCCAGCAGCTCCCTGCAGCACAAGGCAGAGGTGCTCTGTGCAAGCACAGTGACTCCAGTGTGTCTGAGTTGCTGCAAGTGAGCAGTGGTCTGTGGCATTTTAGCCAGCCTTGGCTTTTTTAGATTTTTTTAGGATTTTTTTAGGATTTTAGATTTTTTTAGGATTTTTTTTAGACTTGTAGGATGCATTCAGGCATCCCATGTCCAAAGAATATGGTGTCTTGGCAGGTCATGGGAAATAACAAGGAACTTGCTAAGTTTGACTTGCCTAGAACAAACCTGTATTTTTTTTTAAAGATTAACATTCTTATCCTTTATTTTTAACTGTACTGGAGGGATAAAATKAACTTAAGAGGGTTTGTTAATTTTCTGCTAAGTTTTCTGGAATGTTTTGCCACATCCAGTGATGGTGTAGCTTGTTATTTACATCACAAATCTGTCCTTTATTAAGTCTTGTAGATTKAATTCTATATTCAGCAAATGCCTTTTTACTACACAAGGGAAAATGTTGTATGCAGTCTTCAGTGTGTGACAACATAACTCTTCAGTAGGGGAAATGGGAACACAGATAATAAATAGCATTATTTGAGGAAGAAGGGCTTGAAGAAGCAGTAGAGACGTTTCTCACAGTAAATGTAGATCTTGTCAGCCAGTGCTGGTCCCCTATGAAAGACCCCAAAAGTTCTAGTACAAACATAAAAGGTTGCCCAGAAGGGAGCTCTATATTATGTCTMCATTAAGAAATTAAATGTGCCAGGGACAAAGACATGCAGTATTGAAAACTAAACCTTCTCTCCCTCAAGATCACAGGAGCTGCTGTGAAATGCCTGTGGCAAAAGGTCTGTGCCCCTCTGCTTACTCCCAGCCCATACCTGGGAACTTTTCAGTGCTTGGTCTGAGAGAGGCCAGAGAGCTTTCTGACACTTTAATAACATTGTCAGCTGCATTCCCATGCCCAAGGAGGCTCTTTGGCACTTTGAATTATGACTGTAGACATAGGCTAGAAGTCCTGMAGGGTGAAATGATGTAGTGCACCTCTGTGTGTACGTGCCTGTGTGAGGATGAGTGTAACTCCAGGTTCTGTGCAGGTGGGTTTCCAGCACGTCAGGCTCTCTTGTCCACTGAGGTGGCTGCCATCATACGTGCATGAAGCCATGGGAACTGTAATTTGACCTAGGGGTTGACAGTAAATCTGCAGAATTGCTTTCTCTGCTGAGTCCTGAAGCAATCCGTTTGTTATTGTAACTGCTGTCCCTCACACCCAGCCACCATCTCCTGGACCTGTCAATTCATGATAAAGAGCCTGATGTGTAATTCTCCCCTGTGGTTTTTTTGTTGTTTGGTATCACTCTGGTTTTGGCTGGCATAGAGTTAGATTTTTTCCAGTAGCTGGTACAGTGCTGTGTTTTGAATTCAGTGTGGGAATAATGCTGTAACACACTGATGTTGTTGCTAAATTGTGTTTATCCTGAGTCAAGGAYRTTTCTTTGTCTCRTGCTCTGCCAGTGAGGAGGTAAACAAAAAAAGKTGGGAGGGAAMACRATCAGGACAGGTGACCCAAAWGAGCTGAAGGAATGTTCCACACCAKAAAACACTTCCATTATTAAACTATTCTTATCTCAAYCTACAAGTTTTGCATTTGATTCTTCTCCACAACCCTCTGGCTTTCCAGAGGGGAAGGTGGGTTGAGTGAGTGACTGCATGATGCTTATTTGTCAGCTGGGGTTAAATCACAGCAGTCATTTTTCAGGGAGGAGCACTCTAGTTTTGTTCTGTTTTGGTTTGGTTTTGTTAGTTTTGGRTTGTGGGTTTTTCAAAGTGTGTCTGCTTAGAATAAAATATGATGCCTTATGATGTCTTAAAACCCAACTGATGTTCAATTGTACTCATAGAGTGCTCAAAAAAAGCAAAGTAAGCAGGCTACTAACTTGTCACGTGTTTCTGAACATAACCTGCTGATACCAAATCTTTTGGTTATGCCAGGAAAACAAACCTTAAGTTGATTTTAAGGTTTTCAATAAACAATGGGATCTGTTGTTTAAGTAATTTGAAGGAAAAGCCTTGACTGCAGGATTTTCCAATGGCARTCTGAATATTACATATTGATGTCATATACATTTTTACATATATATATGTATTCAGATATATACATTTGTTTWAGCTGGACATATCCTTGAAAACAAGTTCTTGGAAAACTCATACATCAAAGTTTGTGGAGTGTTATTGGGTAAGGAAATTGGTCTGTGGGAAATCAGAGACAGGAACTCCTAGCAGAAAGGGCATTTGCATTTTTCAGTGCATGCAAATACATAATCCATATTGCTGGAACAGGAAAACTGAAGGTTTTGAATGGTCAAAGCCTGCATTTCCTATTCAAAATTCTATCTGTATGCACTGGATTTTTTTAGACTTGTAGGATGCATGCTGGTGAAGCTGAAGTCAATGCAAGTTTTACTATTAGCTCCAACAGAGCTGGGATTTTACATTATGCTTTTAGCTGGTCCTCTGCTTGGTTTAAAATCGGATTTATGAAAACAACATGTATATCTGTAAAACCAGAATTTGGCCCTTTTCTTCCCATGACTTGTACTGCATAAGCCATTTCCACAGATTAAGCTGCATCTTGTCCATKAATATTTATAAAACACAAAGAATGAATAGTGAGGAATCTCAAGACAGTAAGGCTTAACAACAGCTGCCTAAGAAAACCTTTTGCTTAGACTATATGTCTGCTAAAGCATTTTTCTAATCTTTTCTGAAGCTGCTTGTCCAAGCAGTGTAGATAAACTGTTTCTTCCTTTTGAAAACAAACAAAAAAAAAGGTGATTCTTTTGTTCAAAGAGAAGCTCGAAATATCTCAACCAAAATTTTGAACTCAGCTGTTTACAAGCTGCCTGTTAATAGAAAGGTATAATTTCTGTTGCTTACATGTTTTTCCAATACTGAGCCGTATTTCTTGTTTATATCCCTAGTTTTCATGTTCATGTGGAATACCTCACTCGAAAACTATGATGCTGGATGGAAACTACAGTGAATCTGATGCCAACAGCCTGGCAGGATATACAAGAAACCAGATGGTACCAGAGGAAGAAAAACCAGAAAAGATGGTTGTGCATTTAGCTATGAGCAATGAATCCAATTCATCAAGGAAGAGAGGCCTGAAGGGCCATGTGGGCTTGCGCATCATCCAGAACACTCATGCAATTGATAAATATTCAAGATTAATATTCCCAGGCACCTATATATTTTTTAACTTGATCTATTGGTCTGTCTTTAGCTAAGCATGCTGGCACAGCAGTGACTGAATCAGAGGATGTCTACRAAACACCCTTTTGTTGGTACTTTTGCTGTCTAATCTGGACACAAAGCTGGAAACCTGATTATTTTATTGYTTCTTTGAAGGGTGAATGGGAGGACACATCCTCCAGGAGGCAATTCCATGTGCAGGCCTCYTGGAGGAACTTGCTGTGCTGGTTGGTTTCCAGCCCACCCCCTTGCTCCTGTTTTGCTTTATGACACATGCCATTCCTCATACTTGAAAAAACATGTCCACCACAGCCCCAAGAGGTGCTGGATGCTCCTTTGGGGCTGGCCACGCTGGTGGTGCCTGCTGTGCAATGGACAACCAAAGACAGTGCTCACATGAGCTGTAAGGAATTAAATAAATGCAACTTGTGTAGGGAGGTCTGGACAGTGCTTCTCCTGTAAGGAAAACGAATGAGCACTTTCCTCTACTTTTGAGAAAATTCTTTTGTCTTTTCTTTGGCATATAAACATAACTTTTCCCCATTGTTTTGTGAAGAACACCTCCTTTAAAGGTACAGATTCTGCTTTCTGTCTGGATAGGACCTTCATCAGGTCCATTAGGACAGCTGGCTGGCTAGGATCAGCTGGGCTGGTTACAGAACACAGGTGGTGTATCTGAGCCAGCAGGGTTTTTTCTAGATTACAAAGTGCAGCCCACAGACAAACTGCATATCCCAATGTGCCTCTCCCAATCAACACAATGCCCTTCTGTCCAGGCTTTTGGGATCAAAAGGGATCTGCCAGAGTCTCTCTGCAGAAACAGAGGCATGTTGGAGATTAAATAGCAAGGAATACTACTGTGGGTCCAAGGTCGATGTAAGTCCTTTGAAGCTGCTGCACAACATTGTAACAAGCTGATGTCCTTGGCAGTTCTTTTCCTGTCCTGTGATATCTCCCTTTCCTTTGCTAACAACACTCACAGCAAAACCCAAATGTAGRAACAGGATAGCAACAAGACAAGGAYGCTCAGGTTTGTGTGCTCCTTAATTTAAGAAAACACCATGACTTTCTGGCTGTAGTGGAAATTATGTACATGAAAACATTTGTTTACCAAGCTGAAGCTGAGCAGTGAGGGCAGAGTTTAAAGTGTGAAGACACAGAACTGAGGTTAGAATAAAAACAAAAACAAACAAACAAAAAAACCCACCAAAACACAAAAATATGGATGTAACTGTAATTATTTGTCAGCACATGAAATTTTCTGCTTACCATAGCAGGAATTCTTACATTCTTAATGTCAGGAGATTGTAGAAAGTAGCAGAGAAATGTCTGCTCTTGGCTGTCAACAACACCCAAGTTTTCCCTTGTGCCTCAAATATTACTGCCTAAGTCAAGATGATGATGGTGCCGATTTAGTGGAAACAAAATTGATGAGAGAAGCTAAAATTARCAACTATGTTCCCCTTTAATCAGCCAWGTTAATAACTGGCATGAATGGAGTYCTGTCAGGTTATAAAAGTAAGAAGCCATAGCCCTGAAGTTGCTGGCAAGAAGAGAAAGGAGGGGCAGGATTAGCCAGCCTGCCACTCGTCTCCTGAGCCACCAGGTCAGTGCAGTCACCACTCATTGCTCATGGAGCTGAAACCTGAGTACTTCTCACACTGACAGGTGGAGATCACTGCAAGAAAAATGCAAAAAAATAGTAAAGAAATAGACCAGTGATCTGGCTAAAGCTTGGGTATAACAGTGCACTCTTCAGCATTATCAGTTTGGAGTATAAAACAGGAGCCAAKGTCCCAGCTGGCAGCAGGACAGTTGCAGCAAAGGGACTTTTGCTGGGGAAAGGCAGCAGAACTACACCATGAAGTTCAGGGAGTGAGAAACTCAGTTTCTGTGCCCCCCTGYTTTGCCAGTCTTTCTGCATTACCCATGGCACATGCCATGTAACCTCGCAGTGCCTCAGCTCCTCCACCTAGAGAGTGAGGAGCACTAGGATTTGCCTACCTCATAGGGTGCCAAGGGGCTCAGCAGGCTCAGACAGCACGTGTGTGGGGCATGCCTATGATTTCTGAGCAGGTCACCCAGTGGGAATCCAACTTTGCATTAGTTACCAGTGAGTTTTTCAACTGCACCTTCTGAACCAGTCCAGCTGGAAGAAAGCAGGTATCTCTTCTGCCTTATGATGCTATTAAAACTCCCCAGCATTATAATGATATTAAACCAGAGATAARTGTAGACAAACAGCCAAAAAGTCAGCACTGTCAGTGAATAATGCCTCCTGGAATACAAAACCCAGGAAATCCTAGTGCTTTACTTTGCCATTTCTTTTTATTACACCTCCTCTTCCCTTAGAAGTTATGTGATGGCAAAGATGTCCTTTAGGTCCTGTCATCTTTGTACTAGCATTCCCAGTAGTTTTAATGTTCAATAGGCATCTTTTGGAGAGGGTACCTTACTGTTATTTTATTTGCATGTGTACATAACTGATAGAAAGTGATATCTGCTTTTATCAGCATATAAAACCATCAAGAAGGTATTTTTCCACTGAAGTGGAAAAAAAAATCCCTCCTCTATCTTAGGCATTACTTAAGCTCATTATTAATTGAAACAGTAAATTAAAAGTATAGATGCAAATAAAGCCAAGACTTCTCCTTCAGTCATTATGAATTGCTATTTTTCTGTTTATTCAGAGGAGAGTGGCTAGGCWAGAAGCTAGAACAAATATTTGAAGTGTGGTATTGACAACGTATTTCACCTCTGATTTCCCTTGGATTGCAAGAGACTCCATGAGCATTGTCTCACTTCCAGTTGCCAGATCCCAAAACCAATGTTTTGAGAGAGAGTGCCTGAAGCTGGGCTCTGAATGCTGTTTGATGGATACAACCCAATYCTGKGAAGCACTGAGCAGATGGACAATGAACCTACCAAAGGAGAGGATTTTCAGGAGTGCACAGGAGATTTGGACAAATTGAGGTCACTGATGAAAATGCCTTCTCTGGACAACTTGGTCCAATTGCAAAGAGAGAAAATGTCAGCTCTGCTCATTCTAGGTCTGGCTCCACTGTAATTTTRCTTCTAACCAACTCATGTCTCTGAGAAAAAATAACTATATAGATATGTGCACATATGTGTAAGGTGTATGCAAGCATAATGTATAACAAAGGAAGACACTGGGATGTGTACCTRTGTCAAATAATGTCCATATGTGAAATTGCAATATATTGTATGTAAATTACCATTTATTGTGCCCAGAAAACTTACTATGTTGAATGGAAAAAAGACTCATATTGTCAGTCAAGGGCCAAGAAATGAGGTATTGGCAAAAAAATATGGGCTCTCTTATATTTTTTTACTGAAAAAGGAGGTGTTGAGAAGGATACAAGCAATGCTGATATTAAACTCGTGCAGTGAATACTGTGCTGATTGCTGTAATCAAACCTGGTAATAAAATAACAGATGGAAAGGGTGGAAAAGAGTCAATTTCATGGTGTGAACTTTAAAATGTGATTTTAATTCTGTTTGGAAATCTGTTACCTATAAGCTGATACCCAGGGGCAAAGGATTTGAATAAACACCTCATTTGTAATTGATTTCATGTCAAAAACCATTTCAAAAGGTGGAAGAAATGTAATGGAATCATGCAAGTACTTTGAAGTATGCAAAGCTCTTTGGGAAAAGGGAGCTGCTAATTACAGCTATAAGCTATGGAGACCTTTTGTGAAAACTGCAACCCACAACTGAAGAAAATTCAATAATTGCTTTACAGTTAAAGGCACATTTTCAAAAGACCAAGTGGCAGGTGTGTATCTCAATCTCCCTCTGACTACAGATGAGAACTTGTCATTTAATTCCTGCTTTGTGCTTTTGAAAACATTGTCTCCACACTTCCCAATGGAAGATGAAACCGTTCCGAGGTCCCAGCTGCCAGATCCCAGCTATTATCCCTAACACAGACTTATGGAACTGAAAGAAATGTGCATGGGTGAGGCTGATGSCTGAACCACTGAATAATGGCCATTGTCTGTTACATTTCCACAGAGGAGAGATTACAGCAAGGCACAGCCTAACTGAGATTCTGCCGTGCTGAAATKAAAAGAGCAGGGAAATTTATTTCAAAAACCAGCAAGAATTTAGCACTATTCAAATTAAAACGTAATCCAGTCTCACATTAAGCTGATTAATTACTTTGCGCAAATGACATTTGRAATAATGCATCGGGGTCATTACTTTCCTGGTCAGAGGAACTTTCATTCCAGATGAAGAGAGAAGGGAAATTGCACACAAGCACAGAAAAGGTGCTGCTCTTGGCRTGCAGCTTTTGTGGAAGGACAGGAGCTGCTGAGGTAYCTCTTSTGAGATAACCCCGGWCTGTGYTGAGCKKTTGTTTTTTCACTGCCCGTGCTTGGAAGAAGGAATCAGAGAGTCTTTGGGTTGTAGTTTGAAGATGTTTATTTTAGAAGTCTTATCTCTAAGTTCARTCACACCAGCGTGAYGTTCACAAGCAGCTGGAAAAGTGAATTCTCCCCGCCCCGGAACAGCACTTGGGTTTTTATAATCTAAACTGCGTTAATATTTTTTTCTTCTAAAATCCAATAACTAAAATCTAAGTTACACAGTGAAATCACACCTTTACWCAATCTTAAAAAACTATCACTCTTTGTAAAGAGGAAGAGGAAGAGAAAAACAGGAAAATGTGACTTTATCACATTGATCTGCTTCTATATTTGTTTAATAATAAGTATACAGAWAAATCTAAAATTMATATCTATACACTCAGTGATATAATAAAAAACACACTAATTAAACTCTYGTGTCATCYAAATCYTCAGACAGCTTTGGAAGCCTTCTCCACRGTGTCAGATCAAAGYCAATGCTATCTYTCAAGCAGGCTGTGTGAGCCCATCYCCCYTGTCYTGGCTGCTGCYCATTCAGGAGACCCAGAGGAATACTCTSRTCTCCCRCAAGGAGCAACCACCAGGCTGAGCAGGGCCTGCTGTGGAGGCAAGGGTGAGGGGAACCAGCTTCCCAAAGGTACTCAGTGCCTGGGCATCACACATCACTGTATGTCACTCCTTGATTTGGGCACAAAAATGTCATCCTCTGCCAGAAGGAGTGGGATCCCCACCAGCCACAGGGCAGTCATGAGAGGCGGTGTGGTGCAGGTGGTGCAGCCATTTTGGCCAGAGGTTTGGGCTCAGTTCTGGCCATGTGTGTCATTAGCTGGTCCTTGGTCAGGGTTTCACACAGGAGCCATGTGCCTGTGGCAGCAACAGGCAGAGTCCCCTCCATACCAGATGGGGAATACGTCCTGGGTATGGCAGGGAATGTGTGCCCCAGCCCTCCCTCTGCAAGGCAGCCAAGAATCAGGACAGTCCTGCATTGCCCATTCCCCACAGCAAGCAGCAAAGCCCTTAGCAGATAATTTGACACTTGATTTTTAATATCTCCTCCCTTTGAGAAACKGATGAAGACTCCTTTTGGCAGTTCTCCAAACTGGACTTCTTCCACAAGTCTTTTAGGGGTCTCTGAGTGTGTATATGTGCACTTGCAACCATAGAAATTAGCTTAGAAGAAATGCCTGGCAACTCAGCCTGTGCAAAAYGCATATAAATGATGTGGAAAAAAAGAAGGAAAGATTTTACTGCTCTACTTTTCATGCAGATTTATAGAAGAAAATTGTGTGTTTAGCTTAGAGGGAATTCAGAGCAGGAAATGAAAGGACAAGTTAATTGTAACGACAGTCTGAATTACTTGAACAAATATATTTTGGGAAACGGAACAGAACACTAGAGCTGTAAAACTCTCTAGCTTCCTGGCTCTTTCCATTTTATCTGGATTTTTATTAGGGTCCAAATTCATTTCAACCATGAAATTTTAAACCTTTCTTACTAAGGTGCATAATGACCACATTTTTATTGGTACAGATGGGAGGAGACCTTCAGTGCCCTGCACAGATWGCAATTGCAGCAGCCTCCAAGTAAAAATACTGCTCATTTTGCATCTAGAGTTTCAGAAGAGCTGCCATTCCACAAAACAGGAAAAGCAGAGTTACTCACCTTTTGGGCAGGGACACAAGATGCTCTCCAGGGAGCTGCACAGGAGAAAGAWCCTATCATTTGCACCCGACAGAGKCTTTGACATCTAACACATATTGCTGGGTGCTCAGGTGTGGTGCTGGAGGGGACTTTGTAAGACTCTCTGAAGAGGAAAGGAAAGGAAACTCCTGCTTGGCCATACCTGGAGACACTAATCACCTAGATGGGCATCACCCTAACCACAGCCCCCATTCATGATGGCACCGTGGATGCAAACTGCCCCTCTGGGGAAGGTGACAAAGGACTTTTCCTCAGGGCTTGGTCTATGTTCTGTGCCTCTGTGAGATACTTTCTTATGGGGGTCAGTGTCCCCTTGCCCCAAAGGTCTCTGAGGTGCTCCCAGRGTGGCACACTGAAAGAAGCCTTTCTCATATTCTGAGGCTGAGGTGGGGGCTCTCCCTGTGTGTTCCATCCATGAGGGAGGTTGGTGCTCAGTCTGAAAAGGTGGTGTCTGTTTGCAGGATCTTCCTGTCAGRTTCCTGCTGCCTTTCATCCCAGTGGTGACCTAGGAGAGGAAGAGGAGGAGGAGCTCTTGCTTTGAAAGGCTCCTTTGTTTGGAGAAGGGACAGGTTATGACACAGAAAGCAAATTAAAACCTTGAAATGGGAGGCTCTGCTCATTACTTGGGGTCAAATTATCTGTCCCAGGCTCTTGGGCACTCTGTGCCCTAAATGACAGAGGAGATGCAATTCAATTTTGAACTGAGCTGCTAMATGGAAACAGCACTTTCTGAGCTGCATTGAGCCTTCACCACCACTCACACAGAGTGAGGCTGGGGCAGGAGCTCTGTGTGTGTGGTTCTACACCACATTAATCTGCCCAGGAATGCCTGGAGCTGTTGGGTGGTGATGGTACCCAGCAGTGATGCTGCCCAGGAACAGTGCTGCCCATCAGCTTCTCCTTCCCCATGCTCAGCCTCCCCATCTCTTACCCACCCTCCTGCAGAGGCAGCYATGCAGTGCTTAGCAGGACGTGGCTTCCTTTAAAGAGAGGAAAAAGTAGGGAAAGAGGCAGGAAGAAGAAAAAAGTCCTCYCCCCCAAATGAAAGYATTTTTGTGACTGTACCAAAGGCAGTATTTTGCCAAGCCATTAGCTACTCCTTGGCTCTCCAGCTTTTCTTTAATCACAGCTGTAATGTTTGTGCTTTCTCCTCCTCAGTTCTCTGGCAGCTGACGTAAACATTACAGAACGTCAGTATTCTTCCCACGTCTCAGCTGGTGACAAAAGCCATGAAAATAAGTGACTAACAGCTCCAGTGCAAAACCTTTGTGCTGGTTCTCTGCCAAGGGAAGGGGCCATTGAGGCTGCTTCATAAATACAAACTCTGTAAGGATTCCTTACTTATGTGAATCCAATTAGTTTAAGTGATTTAATTGGAAAGGGGTAAAACAGCATTGTAACAATAATAAAAGTTAAAATTTGTTTGATTTCACAGAGGTGGAAGCCACCTCAGAAAGAAGCCCTAGGTTTACCCTCACTTCAGGTCTCAACCAAGGCTGTGTGGGTGCACAACACACAGTGGTGAGAGGAGTCATGGCCTGGCTGGATTGTGGGTGTGGGTCCAGGAGGCAGCCCACAGGAGAACCATCAGTGCACCCAGGACTGCAGCAGCCACCCAGGATGAACCTTAGACTGAGAGTTTCATTCCCCAATCACTCTAGCCCATGCTGATAAGCTGCCACCCAAACTATAAATGCCCACAGTTGCTTCTAGGCACATCCATTTCCAGTACAGAGGCTGCCCCAATGCTTCATGGCCGCTCCAAGGCATGTCCCTGGGCCCTGGCTCAGCCTGTATGGAGCAGAATGCCTCAATGTTAAAATCTCATGAGCCTCCGGGATTAGCCTGTCCAGGCTCAGCACTGTGGTGTTAAACTGCCCCTTGTGTCACTTTCCAGCTGCCTCCCTGAACCTGGAGGTCCCTCAACACCTCAAGCACCTCACCCATCTCCCATCCCAGCTTCCCCACCTTCTGCTGTCACTAGAGCACCTCATGGAGTCAAAGGCTTCACATGCACTTGCAGCCAAACAGACACCCCTCCAACTGTGTCCTGGTGTCTACCCTGATCCTTGTTCCTGCTCCCCATAAGGCTGTGACAGGAGATCAGGAGTCACCCAGAAACAAGCTGAAGAGAGAAAGAGGCTGAAAAACGTTTGTTAGTGATCAGGAAGAATAAGGAAGGTGAAGCTGCTGAGCTGGGGTGCTTTGGTGGAGCACACACTTGGCACTAGGGCTTGGTGTGTGCCAGGTCTCAGGCATAGCAGAGCAAGGCTCAACACTGCTCCAGCACCAACACCTTTTTAGCCAAGGAATGATAGGGGCATGTCTTGGGGCACGTCCCCACCACAAGGACAAGGCTGCCATGCAAGTGCTGCCGCAACAGTCAGGCCAAACAGGGCTGGGGAGGACCAGGCAGGTGAGGCTCCTGTGCCTGAAGGCATCACTGGCCCCATTTAAACCATTTCTGCAGGTGCTTGTGCAGACTGCTCTTAAAAACCTGCAATGCCACGGCCTCCACAGGGAGCTGCTACCAGTGACTAACCAGCCTTAAAATTAGGAAGTGTTCATGGGTAGCCCAGCTGAATCTCCCTTGCTGGGTCTGTTAAGCCCTGTGAGTATGAAATAAAGTTAGTGTACAGTTTATGTACCTAAATTTGTGCAGATATATCTTGTGTTTCCTCTGCTCTTCACTTCCCTGGACTAAGTGATCTCCAGCTTGCGATCCTCCTCAGAGTTCCCCAGTTTGTTTGCAGAAAATAATCTCACAACATCCTTACTTCAATCACAGAATGGTTTGGGTTGGAAGGGGCCTTAAAGACTATCTTGTTCCAACTCCCCTGCCATGGGCAGGGACACCTTCCACTAGACCAGGTTGCTCAAAGCCCCATCCAACCTGYCCTTGAACATCTACAGTGTTGAGGCATCCACAGTTTCTCTGGGCAACCTGCTCCAGTGCCTCAACACCCTCACAGAAAATAATTCCTTCCTAATGCCAAATCTAAACCTATCATATCTGCATTTAAAACTCTTTCCCCTTGTCCTACTGCTATTGAGCTATACAAGCCCTGCCTGCAATCCACCATTTCCTTCTGCAGAAGAAGTGGCATGGCTTGAGATTGGAATTTGATTTTTTTCTTGGCTTTGTTTTAAATTGTTTTTTTTGACATATGTTTTTCATCTATTCCATTAAATGTTTTATTATACTGAAGAGAGGTGGTAACTCTTTCATGAACAACTGCCCTGGCTTTTCCATAGCACCTGTGAGGATTACTTGGTAGCCCAGAAGTGGCTCATTTTGCCATCTGAAAAACTCCCACCAGGCAGAATAAACCAATGACTTAACCATCAATGAACCCATAAACACATAGAAGGGCTCTTCCATGCCTACAGCATCGCTGCAAACTTTGGTTCCTGCCATGGAAGCAAATAAGGCCCCCAGCACAATCCAAAGCAGGGCTTTTTACAGACAGGTCTCTTTTATCAGCTCGACTGCTGGTGAGCTGATGTTCCACCCTGCAGCCGGGCAGGGGGAGGCAGGGGATGGCAGGGAGAGGCAGGAGGAGGCAGGAGGATGGCTGAGGCCCTGCCCTGCCCTCGCTCCCCAGCACTGGCACACACGTGGGCAGACAGGCTGGGAGCTGGCCCATGTGAATGCCTGGGATCATATGGATAAGTGCATTTTCATATTACATCTAATGTAATAAGTCAGTTAAATGCCCCCAGTCTGGGGAGGGCAGTGTGGTAATAAAGGGTCATTACCAGCAGCTGACAGTTGGTTAGCACAGATTAATTCCTAATGAAGAAAAAAACTCTTTATGTAATGTAATGCTTCTGGCTGGGGATCATGGGTTGCAATCATCCACCCACGGGAGACCTTTAAATCCGGCTTTGTTCCTCTGTGGGAAAAATAGACAAAAAAACCCAAACCCTGCTATTTTTTAAAGGTTATGATTCAGCCAGYGTCACTCAGATTAAAATTCCAGGAGCGCTGAGCTTGTTTCCTAAAGAGTACAATATGTTACACCATGGCCTGGTGATGCAGATGTGGCAGAGGGGGTGGTGTGAGGCAGGAGAAGGGCACTGTGTGCACCCTGTGCCCTAGGGATGAAGAAGATTGCCTTGTGGGGGCATACCAGGACTCTCACAGCTGGAGGGATGGTGCCCACTCCCTGACCTCAGCCACGGGGGTTTGGGGCAGTCCAATGGGTGTTTGTGTCAAAGGAGTCGCCCTGGGAAGGTGCAAGGAGCAGGGATGCAGCTGTACCGGCTGTGAGATGGGCTGTGAAAAGCAGGAGGTCAAAGGCAGCTGAAGCAGCAGGGGGTTTGGGGAGGGACTGTGCAGCTGCCCAGATCCAGGCAGCCAATGCTGTGGTGGATGCACACCCAGAGACTTTCAACCTCACAGCCATCAGGAGCCTACAGGGATCTTTATTTCCACTTGCAGGGAAGCAGGCATTCCACTGACTCACTGATTTTTCCCCTCCCTCCCTTGACACCCCCTGAGATGAGGCCTTAGGTGCTGGCTGCTGGGCTACTCTGCCAGTGTCACCTTCTCTCAGGCTGTGCCAGTGTCACCCTTGCAGAGGGAACTTGTAGAGGTGCTCTCACTCACCCCAGCAGAGGGTCTCAGATATTCTGCCAAAGTCATGGGACCAAAAAGCTAAATCACCTAGAATACCAATAAATAGTGTCAATAATTACCAGTTAAAAAGCAAAATCACTACTGTTTACCCTGTGACCTAAGGATATGGATCGTAAAACTACTTCACATGCAGAAAGGTAATTTGTACTTGTGAGGTCTGTTTTTTGACTACATCTAGTTTAATTCATTATCTGATAAGAATCTTCCTACTAATTTACTGATGAGCTGAGGAACTATACAATAATATCTTACAGCAAGAAATCAACTATTCCATTTTACTTGAACATATCTTTTACAGAACACTGACTTAAACAAAATAAATGTACCTAAAGCAAGAGAAGCTCCACACCTTGTGACATGTGAACAGGAGAAGGCAAAGGAGACCCATATCCCCTGAGCAGCATGGATGCTCTGCAGGTAAAATGGGACCTCTCAGATCCTGGGGATTTCTTTCATCTCTTCCGTTTCACCTTGCATTGCTGCAATGATGCCAAGCTGCGGAAAGCAGATTAAATCTGTAAGGAGTGTGAGAACAAAGTAAGTTCTGTGCAGGCAAAGGACTTCAAACAGGGAGAAAGGCTGGTGGCAGAGATACTGTCACAGGCAGAGACTTCAAAAGAGTGACTGAATTTGCAGCTGATCAGCGTGGCCGGAGCGGTGTACRCGTGAGCGAGGCTGAACTCTGCAGATTTCTATTTAAACGGCTTCTTAGAGTTTTTGCCATTTAGGTACGCCCGTGTTAAGGGGATCTGGAAGAGCCCTGTTCTCATGTCTAGGAGAATGATGTTGCCCCTGAGGCCATCTCCCCATCTCCTGAGGATGGCAGGACAGGAGCACCACTCAGGGACTGTACTGCCAGTGCAACAGCCTGGCCAGCAGCACCCCCAAACTGCTCTCTGCAGCCTAAACTACACATTGTGGCTGATGAGAGGGGTGGAAAGAGMACATGGGGCTGCTGCCCCGGGGAATACATGTCCAGAATTCCCTAACAACCAAAGGTCTGTCAGCTGATAGTACCTGGGTGTGCAAAGGAGGYTTCCCAGCAGGTTGCCATGTAAGCAATGCAGGTTGGGTACTAAAGTGAGCAGAGAAAATGGTCAACAGCCCCTCTCTGAGCCTTTTTCACATGCTGTTTTTTACTASTAAAGTCCCTGAGCAGCTTTCTGCTTCTCAGCACAAAACAAAATCCAGCTACGTTTTACTCACAATTAGGACAATTAGGACAATTCTGCCTATGCTGTAATGGAAATTACAGGCYATATTTATAGCCAAGAGAAAATTTGTGACACTAATACAAAGTGAGCAACGAGATGAAAACATGCAATTAACATCAGGAATGAAACAACCCCATTAGGTCATCTTAGTCATCTCTCAAAAATGCTGAATGTTTTCTAATACTTTGTCTGGGCTATGAAAGAAGTTACTGTTAAAGGAATGCCAGTCTGAAGATTGTTAATGGCTTTTTTGGCTTTGGCACAGGAGACAATGTCTTTAAAGTCAAATGGAGAGATAAGCTTTCATAAGGAGCTACAGAAACCATGTGCAAAATGCGTGTACAGATTAATAACAACCTCCAGCACTAGAAAAAGACAAAAAAACCAGACAAGCTTTTTTAGAAAACTCAATATAATCTTGAGTTTTGCAATTTTGAAAGAAAGGAGTCTTAAAGAAAAGTTCACCAAGATTTTCTGTCTCAAAATATGCTGCTTTAGAAATGTCTGCATTTTTGAGGGTTTATTTAGTTTCTATGCTCAGCCTTTGCTCAGAAGCTGGGGAAATGAAGGTATTCAACAAAAGGAAAGTTTGAAAAGCTTTCAAGGAAAAAGCTTGAGAAGAAATATTTTATTGTAGAGGGGAAGATCGTTTCTCTCTCTCTCTCTTTTTTTTTTAATGTTGGAGAAGCAGCATTCTCAGAGCTCAACTCTGGGTGGTAGCATAGGACACCCTGCACTGATGACAATCATGGAAAGGGCATGATGTGTTCCAATACATGTTATGCTTTATATGTTCAGCACAAACCTCATCCATTGTGCTCCTACATACCACGGAYTGAATTTCTGGACATTTCTGATTTTCCTGTACTGTTTCTGGGCTGACATYAGCAGGCTGTGCTGCAAAGCCATAAACTTGCTACTACACATGCTAATAGTCTGCTTTTTGGGTCTTTGCCCAGAGCATCTCAAACCACTATCTCCCCTTCTATTAGCTCTGGATTTCTCTCTGAAATAATGACATTATTTTCCTTTAAACATAAACCATTCAAATGCTATTAGTATCAAACCTCTGACAACAAACTCACTGTTGCCAGAGAGGGAGTGGGAAGGATTTAGCCTAAGAAATCAGAGCCCATTTTCTGGTGCCTGACAATTCAATGAAGGAAAGAAAAAATTGTCATTCAAACCAAAGCCATAAACAAACCTACTAATGCTAGGCAGCTTTCCATAGCTAGAGAGTGATGCCTTTTGAAGAGGGAGTGAGGAAGGAGGGATAGATACATTTTATTTTGGGGTTTTTTGCATCTTTGGGTGAGTTTTACCACCCATGGGAACTGCTCAGTTGTCTCTCCTGAAGCCTCCAGTCACCCACACATTGGAGCAAGTGTGGACTGTGGCAATCTGTTGGGGGGTTTTTTCCACGCTTCCCCCAGCCTGGGCAGTCAGCATCCTTTCCAACCTTCTGCCTTCCCCAGAGGCTATCAGGAAGATGCTATTTCCTTCCAGATACAAATATACCTCCGTTCATAATCTCATGCTGGGGTGAGCTCCCCTGATACACCAAACTGCATGACAAAGATCTCCTCGCTGACCCACCCTGGCCCCTGGGCCATGATGGGCTTCACAGTGTGGTCATTCCTGCGAGGCCCCCATCTGCTGGGATGGGATGGGATGGGATCAGGCAGCTCGGAAAAGCAGCTGTGGAACTGCTTGTGGCCAGCAGGTGGAAGCCTGCCTGCACCGATGCTGCCTGYTCTTGCACTGCTGCTTGCCTGGGTGGCTGCCCCCAGCACTCAGCACCGCAGCCTCAAGCACTGCCTGCCTGCTTGTCACCCTGTCCCCACTGCTCCCCATGTCCCTGCCAGTCCCASTGCCCACGTTTGTGCTCCAAGAGGCAGAGACCCAGCCTCGGTGGTTGTCCCTTCCTAACGCAGTTGCCTATTGCAGTGTTTGAGACTGGCAAAGGAAAAATACCAAACTGGTATTCCAGATGGGGAAAAAGTAGAGTGAATGACAGAAAATTTTCCCCTTTCTTTTTCTTAACCTCCATGTCTCTATCCTTCAATGGAAAGAAAAATTGCAGGGGCTTCTGTTCCCCTGACTGCCATTACAGGGCTTGATCTGTCTGTGGGTGTAGGGCCCATACCCCTCCTGTCTCATCCCTGAGGTCAGTCCCCAGGTAGGACACAAGCAAGTGGCACTGGTGGCAGAAGTGGGGCAGTCCTGRTGTGGACACAAGTCCTGGGGACAGGCAGCTGCTCAGGGCCGTGCTGTCCTGCCACAGCTTTTTCAATGATGCTTACCCTGGCCTGGATGTGCCATGGAATGAGGGCAAGAGGTTGAACTGGAAAGGGAATGTGCTGGCTATGAGAGGCCAAAGAGGATAAATATATGAAAGAAGAAATATGTGCAGAAATCAATGATGTGAGAAACCAAAATGGTCATAGCAAAAACTGTATTAATTATGTTTGTGTTTTTGACAAGGATTTCCACTTCCATRGTCTATGTAATACTTTTTAAAGTCTGCCATCTACTAGTGTGCTTGCAACAAAGTGTACATTCAGTCTCCTCTATTTTATCTGGAAATAAAACCATGTAAGGTAAAGACTGCCTTTTCTATCTCTTCCACCTCAGTGAGCTGCTGAGACCTTTCTGATAGATCTTTTTGTGCTTSCTCATATACTTCAGTGACTCTTTTCAATGGTCTCCACACATGATGGCTTTAGAGGTATATGCATGGATTCATATAATTGGCATTGACCTGGTTTGGATGGGCGAAAGAAGAAACCATGGTGAAATGATATGGAAAAGGTTAAAAAATATAAGGGCTGGCTTTTTCTGTAACACAGCTCACCTAACATGTTACAAGCCCGACACTGCACACCTTCATTCTCAATATCTGGCACTCTGTTTTTCCTGTGCAGCTTGTGTTTCACAGCAGGTCAAGGCATCTCTCACCCTGCTGAGTTAGCTTGTTCATCAATGACTTGGATGGAGGTGCAGATGCCTCCACAGCAAGTTCACTGATGACACAAAGCTGGGAGGAGTGGCTGAAACCCCAAAGGGCTGTGCAGMCCTTCAGAAGGACCTCAAAAGTTMAGAGGGATGAGCARAGAGGAACATTCTGAAACTCATCAAAGGTAAGTGCAGGGTCCTGCACCCAGGGAAGGACAACCCTGAGCACAGGTACAGGCTGGGGGMTGATCTGCTTTCTGTGGGGTGTAGACTGTTCTSAGCAGTGCTCAGCAGAAGGCAAKAGTGACAAGCTGCAGCAAGATACAAGGAGAAAGCTGTTCAGAGAGGCTGTAGAGACTTCASCTTTGGATGTATGAAAAATTCAACTGTACAGGGTCCTGAGAAGTCTGGCCTAATTGGATCTCTCAGGCTGAAGACCAGAAAGTACCACAAAACCTTTTTGGTAGCTTGTATAGGAAAATAGGCTTGTTCACTAGTGTATGGTCACCAGAAAAGAAACACTAACATCAGGAYTTCCTCTTAAGGCTCAGTTCATACTGAACAATAAATGTTAAATTCAAATATTCTTGCAAACCAAAAGGAAAAATTAAATCCATGGCATGGGATAAATACATCATCTCCATACAGTGGTTGTGTTAATAATAAGTCTGGATCCCAGGCTATTTCTTGCTATAGCAAGAAGCCAGAAACCAAGGCTGATGGTTTCACATCCAATAAACCAAAATTGCTTTACAACTTTGATGTGAAAAGAACATATCAAAGCTTTCAGTTACACCTCAAGAGGTCAATAATAATTTGTGCTGCAAAAGGAACATCAAAATTATGCCAATAAAAGATTTTAAATTATATGAAGACCAAAATTAATAAGAGCTCTATTCCAAACACAAACCTATTATGCCACTAAGACTTGACAAATTATAGTTGTTACTGACCATGCAGTCTGAGAAATGACAGGATTAAAAGTCATGAACTCCCTCATTCTGCAGAGGGATAAAGCAGGATGCTCTGACACTAAAGAATCTTTACATACTAAGCTTGGTCATTTGCCAATGGCAGTGATTTYTCTGCTATGCAATCATCTGTTGATTCCTGTACACTTGCAGTCAGTGTCTGCATAACAAGACCTCTTATTAGCATTTTATTTCAGTTAAATATTGCAATCAGACTAATGGTCTACTAATTAYAGTCTTGCCTCTTCCCATATTACACCATATGGTATTTGCAGACAAGAGGCAGAAGCTGATCTGGTGGAGAAACACAAAGCATTTCACTGTATTCAGCTCACTACTTCTATAAAGACACTGACAACAGCAGCAAGGCAAACTGAACAAATCAATATTCTGCGAAAYKGAGATYCTGGGAGACAATAAAAAAGTCAATTGTTTCAATTTTAATAACATTTTAAAAACATATGCAAAAACTAGCTGCATTCTGTAYTAAAAWTTTTGACAGGGAATTCAYTGGTTGAGAAAATGGTCTAAAATAACTCCAGTTCATCCCTRTAAATCTGGAGGACAGAGCRACTGAGCACCAGTGGGGTTATAATTCTGGGAAACAGGCTAAARGGAGACASTGTGAGAAATGGCTGCTGAGGCATTTCTGTTCCATCACACACCTGAAGGCCTGGAAGGATTGCAGGAGCTTGAGATCCAGAGGCAGTGAGCAGCACCATCCATGTTGGTGAAGCTGTGTCAGGCAGGTTTATTTGTGATAACCACCTTTTAGAGGTTGCTGCTGAAGCCAGAATTGCATGTGACAGACTTGTGGCTCCTGTTGGTTGTTCTCCTCCTGGTGTGTTTCAATGGAGCTGTAACACCTGGTCAGTTTGGGTTTTTACTGCTGCTTTGAGGCATTGTTGTTACAGTGGTGAAGATCAGTAGCAGAAGAAAAGGACCCAACCAGTAATTTTCCAAATGACCATGTATAATTCACAGTTTCAGTATACCCAAATGCCAGCTAATGTTTTTTCCACACAGAAATTCAAATTAATCACTGTTAGAGTTGCCCCAATCTGCAGTCATGATCTAATGCCAATGCAAAACTGAAATGTCACCAAACTGACAGAGCTGGAGATTCTGCAGCATATTCACAGTGGAAAGCAAAAGCTATTGGATTTCTTTGTGCCAAAACTGACAGGTTGCAGTGACTCCAGTGAGGGGAAATATTTAGGAAGCCRTTGGGATGGGTTGCCCATGGACACATACAAGGCTCCATCAGAATGAAACAAGACTAGAAAGGTGAGACCTGCTGACACTGATCACATCAGTGACTCTGCAGCCACTGTGAACTGTGTGAGTCCTGTGTGCAGTGACCAGGCACCATTTGGGACTGGCAGGTGGCTCCCATGGAAAGGGGTGACTCCAAGAAGGAGCTAAAAGACAACCAATGTATGCCTCAGACTACATCTATCGAGGGGGAATGTTTGACCTTTTAGTCTTTATTTTAAAAACATACAAACTGTTACAGCCTATTATTTGTTTAGAAACTCTTTTCAGCCAATCATTTTGTAAAACTTAGCTGTTATAGCATCCTGCCCTCTCAGCTTAATTCACTGCCAAATTCAGCAAAGGTTCTCACATACAAACAAATCTCAGTTTCAAAAGCACTGTTCAAATTTATCACTTATATGGTGCCAATAGTTGATGGTTCTCAGCCTGGCTCACTAATATTTGATAATCTAATCATCTCTTTGTTATGGCTCTAGTATTGGACTTCTCCAGATTCTTCCCCGTCCAAGAACTTGTCCAAATCCTTCAGAAAATCATACTATCTTCAGTCTACAAATACATGCAGAGTGAAACAAACTTCATTACTATTGTAAAACAAACRAAAAAATTCTATTTAAAATTTGTGTTTTGTGGTCTTCCAGGCACTGCATCTTGTAACAAAATTAATAAAGCTATTTTAATACATCTTTATCTTGATGGATAGAGGAGAACTCACTTTCAAGACTTGCCCAGTTCGCATCAACACACAAAAAAGGAAATACAATCTTCATGCTTCATACTCTTACAATATTTCTTTTTTAACCACAAAAACTAGAAAAATTTTGTCTATGCTTTTTTTTTCCCTAAACTCTATAATGGTGTCCAGATTTTATCCTCCTTATCCAAAAATTATGAGCCACATTCTTGACTATGTGATATAGTCTAGTAYCTACAGAGGGGACAGTTTTGTAGTAAGCTGTGGTCAAATGACACTAGTAGTTTTTGTGACTTCCCCTATGATATTCCATTTACTCCTTGTCAGTGGTCCTTCAATTTTTCTGGTCTGCTTCATGCCATTGCATGCTTATTCAAGAAGCAGTCTGTGTTTTATTCCTGCTTTTTGTCAAGAACAGCATAGGATAAAGAACCAGCCTCTTTGGGGAGATAATTGCATTATCTGATGAAGATTTGCCATTTACAGTCATATTCAATATGGGGGAGTTTATTCTGTTTTAAAATATTTTAATATTTTCCTTATTTTATCCATATTATAGCAGTTCCTTAATAAAAATGCCATGTGGTGCAACATTAAATGCCTTACAGAAGCACATCACAYAGCTTCATTTCCTCTGGCAAACACATTGTAAATTAATCAAAAAAGGATTAACTTGGAAAGATCTATTTTTCTTTAAAGCCATGCTAATTGACATTAATCAAATTACTCACTAACTCATCATTTATTGAGTGCCATATCAGCCTTTCCAATATTTTGTCAGGCTGAGGGCTGTAATTAGTCCAGTTGTTCCTTTAATCCCCTCTGAATATTGGCAGAACAACTCTGTTATTAAGCACTAGTGCTTTCACTGAATTGCTATTGACAGTTCTGTAGAYGTTTTTCACACCCATGTCAGCTTTTGCCTTGAAATGGCCCTGCTGGAATCTCAGTGCTTGTGTGTRAGAATTTCAGACTCATCACCTTCCTTTTTTCTTCCATTTTGTTGCTGTTTTTTGAAAAACATTTGGAACAATATTTTGGTGGATGGCCAGAGCCCCTTAGCATATTGCTGATGGAATTCCCCATGGGATGCTGCAGATGAACTGTGAGAACTGTAGAGAAAACTRGGAATCCCTTTTTAAGCTAGGGTTGTATTGTAAGAAATGTGCTTATTGCAAAACAAAGCAGAATGGCATGGGCTGGATAGGGGGAYTAAGGACCAGAATCTAGGAGCTGGAGTGAAATGAGTCCCTGTCGACAATGCTCAGGGTATAGCTTCCATCCAGTCTGAAGGCTTTCAGATCTTTTCGTTCTGGATCTTCCAACAGAACTCCTTTCAAGGGAGCAGTCCCTCCTGTAAATGAGTGCTGTGTACTGTGGGGACTAGGACATATTGGGGAGCATCATGGGAATCCTTGGYATCCATAGTATCCCGTGTCTGCCTCCCCTAGAGTATCTGCTACTAGCAGACAAAAATCTTTCCCACCAGGCTGCACTAGGCACTGGTGTGTAGTTTCAATATTTTAATTCAATCTTGGTAAACTGCTAACAGCAAAGTATACTTCTAAAAGTGAGTTTTAATCTCTCATTTATCTTTTACTCTTTTTCTCTATCTTTTCTTCAGTTTTACTAGCAGAACCTCCCCGCAAAAGGTCAGGTGCCCCACGGCCAAGTCCGCACAAAGCCGCCTAATCCAGCTAAGGCAGCTCGGGGGAATTGCAGGAGGGGCTGGAACAAAAGGACACAGCTCAGCACGCAACTCCCATAATCTCTCAGACACGGTGCAGGGCAACGGAGGGGCACTTGCAAACCCTAAAATGCCTCCACGGGCAGAGACACACCATGTGGGGAGCAAAGACACATTCGGTGGAGAAAGACATCCCTGGGGGAAGAGCTCTAATGAAAGGAGGGTGGAATTAAAGACGCGCCTCGCTGCGGTTTTGGGGCATTGTTACTCATTTGGGCAGCTCAGTGCATTAGTCCCCGGGCAGTGCAATTCACTCAGGCACAATTGTTTGCTGCTGCCATTCAGGTTTCTGCTCAGAGCGGGCTTGGCCTATTTCCCTTTTCTTTCATGCAGTGCACAATCCATTTAGGGATTTATAGCGGCTTAGAGGCCCATGTACACTGCCTTGTCTCTATCTGATTTTTATTCTGTGATAAGAAGGCTTGRGGTCACGGGTTCACGGGCACTTGCTCCTCCTTGCCATTCAAGCTGCATGGAAATCTAATTGTTCATTAGTGTTTATGATTTCTCGAGGTCTACTGATGCTTGGAGAAGTTCCAGGGTTTGCCACAAAAAGCATGTGAATCTGCTCTGATGTGATGTTATCAGCAAGGGGTGCAAGAGGCACCAGAAAGGAGCAGGGGCATGAAAACAAATGTGATAACAAAGTGCAAAGGCTATTTGTGGTGAAAACCTTGGCCAGTATAAAGCTACATGATTCCCATCCTGGTGCACTCTTACAACAGATCATATAATGATATTTAACACAGAAAAGTAAAATCTTCCTGTTGGGACGTTTTCTGTGCCCTACTCTGGCCAATAACTCCTGACCTCTGCTCTCCACAATCACAGCACATGCAGCTACAGCCTGGAAAAGAGTGTATTTGCCTCTTGTGCCTGCAGAAGAAATACTGTCTTCTTTCCCTTTCTGTGTGGGCTTCTTTAGTTGTAGCCATTCCAGTGTAAATACCCATCTTCACACTTTTCTCACCCTCTCAACTTCCTGGGAAGTTTGATTTCGAGTCATACAAAAGACCAGAGCTAAGGAGAATGCCAGGAGTGCTAGGAATAGCCACCAACTCWGCTGACACCACCACAGAGAAACTCAGTGGAAATGCCACTTATCCCTAGGTTGATCAAATTCTATTCCTCATCTGCACTAACATCCTCCTTGGATGTAATCCAACAACCATGAGGGATCCAGCTGACATATTTCACCTTCCACAGAGCGGGCATGGATCTGCTGTGACTGTCCAAAGAATGGAAATATACTTCTTAAAAAGGACACAAGTAATGGATGCAGAAACCCCACTAATTTTGTATTAAGCCAGATTTTTAAAGTCTCTGACAACACCCGTGATAGAAGACACTGAAGAAGTGAAAAACTCTTATCTGACCAGTGTGTCCTGGAGCACAGAGTACCATTTCTGAAAGAAACAGAGCTGCAGAGGGGAAATAACTTTGCAGAAGTCAGGCAGCACCCAATCTGTTACACCAGAACCCTTGCGCTCCTCCAGCTCCCGCAAAGGTAAATCACAGCAGAGATACAGCGACACCGTTGTCTGTGATTGCATCAAGAGCTTCTAAAGGCAGACACTCTACTGGGAAGAGGTTAGAACATCTAAATGCTCCTTTATATGTGTCTGCTGTAGCTTGATCATAGCTCCAAGAGTAATTACACGGACTGTGTTGTGTATTGCTGCGCTTTTTGAAGCTTTGGGGAGTTAGTTAAACAAGAGAAGGCTGGGTCATGATTTGACTGGAGTTATTGTTGTATCAGACACTTTCACTGCRTTGTGCCTTGCCCTGAAGGCACTGAAAGCACTCCTGGGTTCCTGTGGTGTCTGGTGGCTTGTGTGACTGTTCTCCAGACTGGATTTCTTCTCCTGGCAAGTTCAGCATCTCAGTATATTGTTGATTCAAAGGCAAAACAGTATGTCTCAATTTATTCTTCTGACTGTGTTCTTATTTTGGAGATGGACAGGTTATAAATAGAACTGGATTAATAGTTTACTCTTCTGGAATCAAATGGAAAAAGTGTATATTTAACAAATCATAAAAATTTGATTGAGTCAAATGGAATGAAAATGACGTTTCTTATCAGGTTTTGTTAATAAAAATCCAGGAAATCCAGAATTAAAGTCCTGAACAGTCTGGGAAACCTTCATTTCTATGCCTCAGTAACTAAGTAAAATCCCAAGAGCCTGCTGAACTCCGCTGAGGAAAACAGTGATAAAATTCTCGAGCCAGGAAAGCATCACCAGCTGGCAGGAGCTGAGCAGGCACTGAGCTGAGCRGGAGCTGGGGGTGGCATTCCTGAGGAGAGATCAAGCTGTTGTGAGGGCAGCTGTGGGGACTGCCCTCCAACACAACTTCAAATCTCATTCATGGCTACTTACTCAAGAACTCCGGTTTCTTTTACCTTTCCTGGTCAAGATAATTTGTTTCCTCTGTCTGAGATGCTTTTATATTGTTCTTGTGGATTGTCAAATGCATTCAGCTCCTGCTCTAACCCAAATAAGCCTGGTGTCTGGCTTCAAGCACAAAATCATTCCAGGAAAGATGGCTTCTGCTTTAAAAAGGAAATAGCTGGCCTTTCCTACTGCAAAACTCAACATTGCTCAGTTGACTTCATGGCTACAATCCATCCCCACTTCTYGGTCTATTCCTGGATCAGCTACTGGCTGGCTTTGAGGGATTTGAAGCAATAATATCACATTCAAATGGCTGTCTCCTATCCATGGAACTAGTATTAAAGTTAGGAAAGTATTGTAGCTTTTCCATTTTAAAATTTGCTCTGAGATCTGGTGAGCATCAGATGCAGGTGGAAAGTTAGTACCTGTGTTGTACTAGTTGGGYATCTGGAAAGGAGAGTGTATGTTAAATTTTATATTTGTGAACACTCATTTGATGGGTCAACAAGAAAAAAAAAAAAAAGCCTAGAGATTACAAAATCAAATAAAACTAAATAATAAATCAAAATGCAAATATTTTGACACGTGTCTCTGGGATTTTCCCTAACAGCTGAAGAGATAAACGGTGAAGTCATTTGAGGAGACTGCAGTCAGCTCACAGCTAGCCCACAAAATGTAGAAACAGATGAACTTGTTAAAATACTGTTCACTGCAAATTATTAATTCTTTTCATGTTTGGTATCCAGAGGGTTTTACCTATTGAATGAAAATAGTGCTATATCTTTAATCTTTAGACATTCTCATGGAGAAAGCAGGCAAATTAATTGTCCATCTGCTCAAGATCAATATTAAGCAAAACTGGAGGACAAACTCTTTGAGAGTTTTTTGTCCAAATTTCTGGAGAGAAGTTTCTTCCACATGTTTGTTCTCCAGGAACTCACATCCATTCTTAATTTAGGCATTTTCTTTAAGGAATTTAGAAGCTGTCTGATGATTTTTTGGTCTAGGATTTTTCTGTTAATTGCTCGTGTTAGAACTTTTTTATTAACAACAATCCAAAAAAAGGGAAATTGAATACATTTTTTGGCCTTGATATATTCCTTTGGCAAATTCCCTCTGTTAGTGAGAGGATAATTGTTTCCCTCCTCTCATGTGAACCAAGGCACCTCCAGCTGTTTTAGGGCAGTTAAGTGAATTCATAGCTATCCATTGCTTGTCAATCCCCATTGCTCCTCTGGTGCATAAGAAAGGGACTAATATTTTTAAAATATGTATAAATCAAAATATATTTACATAGGTTATTGAGATTGAGAAGGATATACCTAATATCCCCATAGATGAAAATAACAGTTACTAAGGTGCATTTTATTCTCCTTGAGAAGGATACATGAATCAGTGTAAATGGAATGCAGGTGATTTTCAAAGTTAAATGGGTACAACTTGTTTGAACAATAGCATTGATCARCCATCACAACAAACTGCTGGTGACTGATTGCCCATCCCTTGAAGAGTGTGTGAGTTTCTGTAGGAAGAGTTTTACCCCCGCAGATCATGAAGCTGARTCTTTGTTGATTGAATGAAATGTTAGTGCCTTTCAGCGTGTCATTCCTGTGGATCCGAAGGCAGTCAAAATGCTCACCAAAGTCAGTCATGCCACAGCAGCTTAGGCCAGGTASAGATCTGCTCCCAAGGTTTGTAGAAAGAGATGGGTGACCTGGCAAACTSTTCTGAAATAGAAATCCATGGGTAACAGGCAGAGGAAGAGGTGTTATCAACAAAGGGGTGGGACAAGGTTGGTGGTGTCAGCAGGGCACAGGCAAGGTCTCCATGAGAAGGCACAAGAGGGAACCAGAGCTTTGAGGCCTTGGGGGAGACACAGAGGAGAGGGAGGGTATCCACAGAGCTGTGGGTTGTGCAGGGAGGTGTGAGCCCCAAACAGATGGGCAGTGTGCCTGGCTCARCCAATCCTATTTCTGCTCACGCTGTTTTACTTTCTTTACCACAAAGGAGGATCTTGCCAGCCACATGAGACCTGACACACCAGGTTCCCAAGTTCTCTTGCAGCTCTGGTGGGTATCTGCTGCTCGGTTTTGGCAGAAAGTCTCCAAACATCCCTGTGCAGAGGGCAGAGCCATCTACCCCATCCTGTCCTTCCCTGTTCCTCTGAACACTGGATACTTTCCAGACATGGTGCTCAGCAGAGCACAAGTTGTGAAAGCACCAACCACTCTGGCCACAGCACCACCGTATGCTAAAGTAATGCAGAAGAATATACAGGATCAAATGCTGCTTGTGGAGCTAAATAATTTTTTTTTCTGGAAACTGGTATATGTTTATTAATACTTTTCAATTTATTGCAATCCTTGTAATAAACATTACTGCCACAGAGATAAGTTTGGTGATCAAAGAATTACCAATGACACCTACCTGCTGAAATGCACTACTTCACTGAACAAAGCAGAAATATATGTATATGTGCCACAGGTATTTGAATAGGGTTCAATTTAAACCAATTAATAAAATAGCCTGTTTGGACTAAAAATAATTGTTRTCTTAGAATACGTGAATTCCACACTGCTAGAAAATCCCTGCCATCTGACGTAGAAGGATTTATAGGTTTAGTGGAAATTGCTTTCCCCACTGTCCAGATTAAATACTGCAGGATGATTTTTAGTATGAGTAAACATCCCTCCAATAACGATCAGACCGATAATGTCTTAAAAAGAGAAACATGATCTACATTTAGGTTTTCTTTTTCTTGTATGGACTATTTCTGGATACAGGACCTTCAGGTAACATGTTGACTGTCCATAAAATGCGTTTTAGCATCTTCCTCCTGCTGTGGGGATGGATTTTATCCACTGAATGCAGAACCCACCGACAAGGAAAAGAAATACATGAGGTATACAAAAAAGGCAGGTAAGTCTCATTTTTTTACTTTCAAGTAGCTACAGATTGATTAAATGTAATRTTTTGGGTGATGATAAAATGACTAACAGATAATTTGAGCTTGCATTTGCAGACTGATCTCTCAGGCAAAAATATTTTCTGATGTTTCTTTTGCCAATGAGTGAGTTTTAATGCATTTTCTACAGTGAAAATCACTACTTCTTTCAAAAAATAGGTTTCTGAGATGTCTCAAAGTTTGAAAGGGTATAAAAAAAGAGAAGTATTTATGTTTATGATGGTTAAAATGTGATAGAATGTTTACATTAAAATAAAAATGAAATTTAGGTCCATGAAAATAGTTGCATTCACTGAAGATTAGACGGACTTGAGATCTCAGATGAAAACATTCAGAATTTGTTTTATTATTCCCATGTAATTTGTTTTATAGACCTTTTAAAAGGAAAAAAGAAAGTCTCTCAGCAAAGCAATGRTCAGTTATCAGAAGAAACAGAAAGAGCATTCAGTGTATTGTATTAATATGTTAAAATAATTTAAAACATTGTCTATTCTTTGTCCCTCCATCTMTCTCTTACAAAAAGACTATGTGATATTTTGCTCTCACTATCTTGTAGACAGCCATTTTAGAAGGATTTCAACTGAGGGTTTTTGCTACAACTGAGTTCTGGTTATTTATATTCTATTTGGGAAATATTTGGAACTTTTTTGTGAGGATTTTTATGCTCAGGCACAAAACAAGATACACCTGAAGGAAAAATATTTTATTTTTTTTTTACTTTTTTTTTTTCCTAGTGTAAGAATGTAGCTGACACATTTAATTTTGTTTAAATGCTGTGTACTTGTGCTTGTGACAGACTGAACCTGGGTTTTGCTTTACCAGTCTTTGATTTACTACAGTGCTGTTCTGTAAAGACTCTGTATCATCATCAGTAGTGAAAAGTGTATAGGGGTGGAAATGCAGGAATGTCACAGTCCTGAGGAATTCAAACCACTCCTATTAGCCTTCAGAAAAAACAACYAAAAGGTGAAAGGGATGGAAAATAYTGTTYCTTTTTACTTTCCTGCAGCAAGTGAGGGGTACCTCAGAGTGACTGCAATGTCCCAGTTGGTACTTGGGGATCCAAGAACCATTCTATCCATAGGAAGTGGCTTTAGCAGTGACACCACCTCCATGGAGGTATAACTGGCAAAATGGATGCAGTGCTCTCTTCATGACCAGCCCCCTGGGGATGCATTACCAGGGGCAGTATGGATGGAAGACAGGCACAAAATCCCATTTTTTTGTTGAGGCTTCATGACAGTGACAGCAGAGGTGATGGGTTGACTGTAGCAAATTAAAGGAGTGAGAACCAAGGTACCACCATGTGAGCTGGGAAGCATTCAGATGAATGTGCACACACAGCCATTTTCTTGTTTATCATCTTTAAGGRAAGCTCTACACTGCACTAAATATTTAACAGTGTCAGTGCAATGAAGTGACAATATAACAAATCAAAGCAGAAAAGTGTTAAAAATGTGTGAAAATGGAAAAGAAATACCTATTCAGTAAATGCAGGAGCTGCCTCTTCACCCATACTTTGTATATAAGGCGTAATTGTTCCAGGGTAAGCCCATCAGAAAGCCTGAGGTGGTGTGGCTCAGGAGAATTGGTTCCACTGCCCTCCCAGCATGCCAACGCTGGCCTGGGAGGTCATTTCTGGCCTATTTCTGCCTTAGCAGGGCACAATGATGTTGAGGAGAGCTGATGGGGAGAGAGGAGCAAAGCTGGCCTGTGGCTGTAGGGTTGTCCATCAGCAGTGTGGTGCCCACTTTGCCCTGTGATGGGACACCCTGTGATACACCCATGAAAGGTAAAAAAATATTATTATGGCCATCCATAGGATGACCATAGGACCTTAGGATTTCCTCCTAAGAATAAACAACAAACCCTTCTGTACCAAACCCCTAACCTTCAATGTCAAACTCAGAATGAGATTGCAAGTATTTTTAACTCTGGCTTCCATCCATTTGATCCTGCTCTATGCTATCCTGTCTCCTCTCCATCGAGGTATTTGCAGGTGGATCAAGCCTCCATCTATCTCTGTTTACATATATTCAGGAGATTAAACTTCTTACATTTCTCAGTGTGGGATGTTTCCCAAGCTTTGACCCAGCCATTTGCTTGTTTTCCTCTGTCCATTAGCTGCTTTTTCAGGATTGACATCAGGACTAGGTGCWGTATTTGTACAGCCTCCTGCAGATGCTGTGTGTAGAGGTAATCCYCCTGACCTTCTGGGACTGGAGTCAGGACCTCCCAGTGGGAGATCATGTCTGTCCAACACTTCCAAGCATCTGTGTATGGCAGAACACCTCATCTCAGAGGTACAGCCAAGCCTCTTTGCTCTCATGGGGTGGTCTCTTATATGTTAAGATGCTGATTATATAAAACAGTTTTGAAGTAGGCATGATTCCTTAGCACTTCAACCAAAGTCCATGTCTTTTTCCATCACAAAGTTTGATCCTGGATTCAAATCAGAGCAATGGAGGATGCTATATTACATCAGAAAAACTTGCAGAGAACATTGCTCCTGAACATTTKGGTTTTGACTCTGTTTCCCCCTCCCTTCAACAGCCAGCTCTGAACTACCTTTATGCAGGAGGAGAAGTTAGAGTAATTGACCTCTTTACTCCTCTCTGAGCACTCTTGCTCCATAAGGCTTGTGGTAAGGACCAGGATTGAAATCCTTCAGTGTAGCCTTTTCTTTCTGGAGAAAGACACAGGCCTCARTGGAGATTGATGGGAAAATCTATTTGAAGTGGAAAAGGCTGTCTCCACACCATCACAGGATGCTCAGCTTGATTTTCACCCATGACCTCCCTAATGCCCAGAATCCCTCCAGGACAAGATCATYCTCTTGCCCTMGTACCAGGGCTCAGCAGCAGCCACYGGTGTTGGCACACAGCAGAGGCACCTGCTGTGAAGACCTGCCACACYGGGTGAGCTACCAGCATCCTGCTGTCCCTGACAGATGTGTCCAGCTTTGCTCCTGGATCTCATGGTGCAGCTGATGGAGGAACACATAGGCTTTTAGCTTGTTTCTTTGGATGGTGTGTTAGCTTCTTCCAAGGAGACTCRCTTGCTATGAACTCTCCTTTCAAATAAAAACTCATCACTGGATCTGCAGTTTTCTGCTCCAGAGTTGTCTTTTTCACCTGCCCAGATCCAGCTGAGCTCACATCCACAGCCTTCACRTTCTAGAGGTACAGTGAATGGAGTATATGGGTCAGACATCTTCTGTCTCAATTTTTGTCAGTGCAGGTACCCCATTCTGTCATGAGGCACAAGAGCCGTGAAAAAGTGTGAGCAGACAGGGGAAGTTTTGCCCACAAGAGTTTATGCATGCACTACAGTCTTATGAGGACTGGGTTTGCAYGACATGAATTTTGGAAAAGGTCCCTAATAATTCCTTAAATAAAGCTGCTGAGGCTTTATCACATAGTGTGACAAGARAATGGCAAATCAGTCTGGGTCAAAGTATGCAGACAGTCAGTGAAAGCAGCATAGTAGATAGCTTTATTGCATGGGACTTACTACAGAGCCTTCAAATATTGTAATTCACTGTAAAAATGTCTGTGTGCCAGTCAAAGGCTTGACTACTTATTTTTGCTAATCTCCAGGACAAATCACCTCAAAGGAATTTCACTTCACAGAGCAGCAATATAAAAAGAAAAGCTTTCTCACCTTGCCGTCCTGTTCACAGTTTGCAGTCAGCCATGTGCAAAACCTGCAGGRATTGCAAGGCTTTTTCTGCCTGTTAGATCCAGAGTGCCAAAACTCCTACAGCAAGGAGCTGAGTTCTGGAGCACTGGCAAGAGAGCTGTCTGCTGTTTTCCCAACTGTTCAGGCTCTTGGAAAGCCACCAGGCTTCACAGGGGGGAGTCACTAGAATGATGCAAAGGCTCACTAAAAGTCACAACATCGTTGTGCCAACCAAAGGGCCAAAGCCTGTGTTGCTAATTAAACTTGYAGAATCTACTAGAGAGGATGGCCTGGAGCAGAGCCATGTTGTTCTGCCAGAGCTAACTGCTGGGGGAAAAAATCTCTTTTAACACTAAAATCTCCATGGACAACATTAAAACCACCTTTCAGACAAACAGCTCTCAATAGAAAAGATTTCACTGTAAAAGATCTACAAATCATGTTTGCTTAATCTTACCTAAGAGACTCACTTCATGTTGTTAGTCATGTCCCTACCATTCCCYGACTATGTTGTAATAATTTTACTTCACTCTTATCTCCAAATAGCAACCCATGTGCATAAACAAATCTTGCTAATGCAAGCTGTCTTTAGATCAGACTTCTGGAGTGCATGGTAAGACTGTAAAATGCTTGGTGAAGGCATTGCCACATTATCAGTGGCAAGCCAGATCCAATGAGCCCACAGCTCCCAAGACACTGCTTTCCAGGATCAGTTTGAGTTGTGTCTGGACACCATTTGCTCCAGTAGTTCTGGGTCTCAGGAGAGCAAGAGGCCCAGTGTGGACTTCAGGCCACTGCAAGTGGTATCTCTCCATCTCCCAGTTAGTAACTTGCCTTTCCCTTTCCTCCTTTTATCTTCATCTCCTTCACTTCTTTTCTTTCCCTCACTAAAGGTTTCTCCTCTTCCTCAATAAGCTGTTGGGTTTTTTTGTTTGGTTGGTTTTTTTTTTGGTTTTGGGGGTTTTTTGTCCCTTTCTCTGCCCTCTGCTTTACCTGCCTCATTTTTTTTGTCCCTAATCACGTCCCTTGCCCTTGTCACACAGATCTGCCAAGACTGTTGCTTTTAATTTCATATTACTTTGTGGCTTACTTCAAACCCTTTTCTTTCCTCCAACAGTGCTCCTCTCCCTTATCTTGTAATACATTAGCTTATTTTTGTTACTGCTTCTCTCTTTCTCTCATCTGCCTTTTCACCCCTGTCGTTCTTTCAAGAAATTTCAATCGCKCATGGCACCTTCTCTCAGACCAGCCAGAGGTGTCCCCTCTCTGCTTCTCACAGCATGTGACAATGCTTTGAAAACTTYGTTTTCTACTTTCATCATTATCACCAGCCTCCTTTCATCCCTTCTAGAACTTACTTTGGGTCTATGTGCCACACAGCTTCCTAACTTTATTAGTTTCCTTTGTGGCAKAACAGTCTCTACTGGCACTTCTGTRGCTATGTTCATACACCCAAGTATTCTGCAACTTTACTTGGGCCCTAGTGGTAGAATGTCCAGGCAGTATCACAACTTGCTCAGGATCAACAGCTTCACGTTTTCTTCTGGCCCACCATTACTTCAATGTGCTTTATGAGCTGGTGTGAGGAGACATAACAGGCTGTGTGTAGCCTAGCCAAAAAAAAAAGCCAACCCCAGCCAGACTCAAAGATGCTGCAAGGTAATTTCTTCCCTCCTGAGAAATCAAATATAAATTGATTTTCTCATTGCAGAGTTGAGTTCTCATCTGAAATGGTGATAGKTTTTCTTCTAAAAAATGCTCAGTCACCTTCCAAACTCACTTGTAYGAAAGCACTCACWGATTTCAGAGTGAATTTCACTGTGTGGTGACATGCCATGTTTATGTACTTTCTCTCAAATTTCTTCTCCTTGCTRTKCATTGTAGATAGTCTTGAGTGACAGATTCCTGCCYACATGCACCAAGCTACTCCTGAATTCATGTGCTTGCACTGTATCATTTGGCCTTTCCCACTCTGAGAGCCCTGCTCAGGCTGCCTAGAAGGCTTCTCCACCTCCAAGATCTCTTCTCTTACCCTGCTAGTTTTTTCTAGTGATGGACATTGGATATGTGARATGTGGACATGCCTTGGTGCTGCTAACAGCACTGAAATGCTTTCTGTCTGGTTTGCTGCTCTGTTCCCAATAGTGCTGAACCATTGTTTGTCCACTTGAGCACTGTGCATCATTAAGCTACTGTTTACCAACAAATACCACCATAGCACTTTTGTAGCAGTAACAGTTGGTTTGGAAGCCATCACTATTTTAACATTGTTTCTGAAAGCAAAATGGAAAAAATAAAAAATACAAAGTAGAAATCAATATACACTTTTCTGAATTTGCTAGCACTAAATTTTTCTGAAGTCATGAGATTCTGCTGCAATTCTCCACTGATAGTTCTGATTTTAACTACCTTGAACAGTTACATATCCTCAGTAAATATAGTTTCCAGTAATTACTCTTTTTTCCAAAATAATTTATAAAGCTATTGAACWACAGTGATCCTATCATAGGTGTCATGGGACTACACTGAGATACTTACTTCATGGTAAAAACTCTCCATAATTCCTGTTTATTGTTTGTAACCATTCGCATGTGGGGAGCTTCTTCCTGACTGATCTCTTTACAAGAACAGCCTGTCAAAACTGTTTTGGAATTTGAGTACAATGTGTCATTTTGATCACTCTTGTCTACAAGGTCTTTAACTTTTTAGAGAAGGCCATTATTTTACAACAACTGCCTAAAAGGAGGTTGTRGTGAAGTGGGTGCCAGTCTCTTAGGTAAWAAGKGACRAGACAAGAGGGAATGGCCTCAAGTTGCACYAGGAGAGATTYAGATTAGATATTAGGAAAAATATTTTCATGAGAAGGGTTGTGAAGCATTGAAACAGGCTTCCCAGGGAAGTGGTGGASTCACCATCCCTGGAAATGTTCAAAAAAACATGTGGAATAGAGCATTTGAGGACATGGTTTAATGGTGAACATGGTGGTGGYACCAGGTTGATGGCTGGACTTGATGATTTTAAAGGTCTTTTCCAAACTTAATGTTTCCATAATTCTAAAGGGCATAATATCCTCCAAGAAAAGTCAAACTGCCTCTTGCTCTTCTTGAATACATACTACATTTATCTTGTGTCTATGGTGTTTATTATCTTTGTAGCTAATTAGTCCAGTGGAACAGTCAGTAGCTTTTTAGAGCTCCAAAGAAGTGGAAAGCTGTTGCTTTCCAGTGCTGTGTCACCAATGACAATTGATTCAACAGTTTCTTACTTGGATTTCTTCTGGGAGAAAGCCTGTTGACTTGTTACTATTCAATCCATTTACTTTAATTCTATCTCTGGTCCTGTGCCAATATGAMTATTTCTGAACATTGCCCCAACAGCAGAATTGTTACAATTCCGCCTTTTTCTGTTCTACTCTATTACAATTCTATTTTTTTAACTAGTTATTCCCTATTCATCATTTATACGATTATCTCTCCATATTCCACACTCTTCTTAGTGTTATCTTTTATTGCAATTTGTCATATTGACATCAGACCTTTTCTCCAACACATTGTGGCTGCTTTGAATTGTGACCCTAGATCCCCAAATGCCTGTTTCTCTTTCAAGCATGCCCTCATGCCTGAGTTTTATAGTTCTGTCATCTGTCTTATTATTGAAAATATTGACCAGCTATTTCCAGGATGAAATCTGTGAAATGTTGTTTAGTGTATCTCAGCAGMAAATTAATGGCATTACATTAACCATGGTACTTCAACCATACATACTAAAAACCTCACTCAAATCTACTTTTCCTCCTGCTTACACTAAGGCAGCCAGTTACCCCATCAGACAGGACATTAGACTGGTTTGACGTCAATTACTGCAAAGATTCACATTGACTGATCTTCATAATCTCATTATTCCCTGAGGGAGGGGCAAACCCATGGATCACTTGAGTTTGTCACAATTTATTTTCAGATCTCAAAACTCCCACTTCCTTCTATTGTACCCTTCTTAAAACCAGGTGTTATTTTCACCCTCCACTCTCCCAGGGACATCCTCCACCTCTGAGGAGTCCTTGGAGGTGGTGGTTTTCAGCTCAGAGTCTGTAGCAACTGGGACTCCCAGTGCTCCTGGGGAAGTGCCATCAGCCTCTGCTGACTTAAATACCTCCAGCTATCTAAATGCTCCTTAAAATGCCCTTCCCTGATCTACACTGTGCTGATGTCTGCTTGCAAGTCRATTTTTCTTCTGAGACGTGGGTCAGACATGAAGCCTTTCAGCATGTCCTGCATTGCCCCATTATTTCTCCTCTTCCCTTCATCTGTTTATCTTTTTTACTTGGCTGAGTCCTGGCACCATGCCTGGCCCCTCCTAGCCAGCAGGATGGACCATCTGCTTCCCCCAACTCTTCCCTTCAACATATGTAACACAAAACTCAACAAGCACCCATTCAATTCCTGGATGCAATTCCTGCAACATAGGGGCACTTCCACTTTTGCAGTATCAGGTGCAGTGTCAAGACCTCAGGTGGCTTGAGTTTTCTGTGAGTAATCGATATGTGTACCTAGGTTCCCTTTTTTTCTTTAGTCAGTCCTTATGTCCAGGTTAAGAGCAAAAGAAGTACAACTTTTAAAGGGTGTATGTATGTCTGCTGCATATTTTGGATTCTGAGACTGACCTGTATTCAACTAATACTGGATTAAAATGGGATTCTTGTTGAATTTTCTGTGTAACTCAAAAAACAAAGATGGTAGAAGAGCTCTGAATCCCACAGTTTCTCAGACTTTGTCATGTAAACATCAAAAATAGTGCCTTATCCCCTTTTCTTTTCATATATTTAACAATATATATTATAATAGCAATGTATCAGCTTTCTTCACAATCTTTAAACCTACTAATYATAAGGACACATGGTCCAAAATAATTACAAACAAATAAGGGCTTGACAAATGCAGAAAAAACCCCACCACATTTCATGAAAAGTTTTCCTCAGTTCTTAGAGTCTTGTTTACAGTTCATGGCTTTCAAGTCTCTCAATTTGAGTACAAATTAGTGGGTTCCTATCCCACATTATCCCTGGGGGATTAATGTGTTACACAGTGGATCATGTCTGGTGAAGTGCATGTCACCAGGTAAAAGCAGCTTCCTCTCATTTMAAGTTTGCTCTTTCTTTCCTCATGTGCTGGGTGGGTTTTCTTCCCATTTAGCTACCTCACTTTTCCTCCTCCTGTCCTCCTCTTGTCTGGGCTCTGGACAACTTCTCAGTCTTTGCCTGGACCTGCTGCACCACCTATCCACCAGCATCTCCAGCTTGCTGAGAAGGCCTTCCCAATTCATTTGCAAGTCATAAGGCATGCTGTGGAGGAACTTTCTGCTAACTCCCCACGCCAAACATTATTTTCTTTCTTTGGGACACAGGCTGGGAAGTTCTTTAGCCCAGCAAGGCTCACATGTCTCCAGGAGCTGGACACTATCCATGTCCAGCACCACTCTGTGGTGAGGGGACACAGCTACTCATGAAGGACTGTCCAGGCTCTCTGTGCCCGAGGAGTCATCACACTAAATGATGAGGCACAGTTTGAGTCTGATGTCTCCTCTCTTCTCTGCTCTTTCTGGTATCTTCTGGCATTACCCAATGTTTCCCTTCCCTCCCCACCTCTGCCCACCCAGCCTCTTTTCTCCTCAGTCTCACCCAAGGTGCTGTTGCAGATCCCAGCTCCCTTTGTCTCTGCCCTACTTTTTCCCTGCAGGAACCTCCTATATGTTTGTGCAAACAATCCCAGTTCCTTTTTGCTTCTCCCCCATTCCCTAACCCAGCATTCCCCAGTCTGGTTTTGGCCTTTAACAGGATGCTGATGTGGTATGAGCCCCAGTCACTAGCTRGTCATAAAACAGGGAGAAGCAAAGCCTAGTCAAATATGTAGGCATTTAATAAGATTTTAACAATTCTCACASATCTCTGTAGTACCAATACACCTTTGCCAATCCCATGTCCATCCTGCCAAGACTGTTGAGAGGGCAGCAGAAGCAGCACAAGTCCCTACAGGGAAAAAAGTCTTGGCAGGATGGACATGGGACTGACAAAGATGTATTGGTACTACAAAGATCTGTGAGATTATAGATGGGAAATGTTTGTTGCAAGAAGTAACTGCAAACTAAAATGCTACAATGGGTAACAACCTCTCACACATTTGTTTTGGTTGCTTCCAAAAGCTCTTATTTCCAGAATGAAGAAAGCAAGGGGTTYCTGATGCACATTTTAAGTGTGGACCTGACATTCCTCTGGCACATGTCCTGTGAAGTTGGGCATTTGGAAATGCCTGTTGGGACCTTCAGATGTCATGGTTGGACTGTTTCTTCTGAAAATCAGACACTGTTCAGCGTAACCCTGCAACCCTTTTTGCTGTGTTGGAGTGACTATTAGAGCAATAGGGAAYACCATGCTTTAAAATACAAAGAGAGTAACTGTTTTTTGCCTTGTGTCTGTAGCACAGTGATCAACATCTGGGTTGGCTGATTTTCTTCCCCAGCTATCCTACACTTCAGCCACATCATTGCCTCCCAGCCCCAGCAAGCCTCTGACTTGGAGGCAGGGGCATTTCAAGACCCCTTGAAGCAGTGGGTAGATCTGGGGCAATAACAGTGACTTTGAAGAGCTTGCATCACCCCAGCTGCCATCAGGGACTCTACTTTAGCAATGCAYAGGGAGCACTGTGAATAAATGCCACTCTGCTCCAGTTGTTGCTTTTTCACAAAGCATCTCTGCAAGATCATGAGACATGAAATGCCTTTTGGCATTGTAACTGCTAGAAGATAAATATTGACATTGTGGGGGGAGGGGGGGGTAAGGGTTGTTCATTATTCAGTATATTTTACCTCAGGAATGATTGYTGAATTTTAAAGACAGCCTGTCACCCCAGTGAAGGTAGGAGGGACACTCACAGCCAGTTGTGCTGAGCAATCTGTGCAGTGTTTGGCCTGAATCTCCTGGGGGAGGCTGTCGACCACAAACACCCAGAAACAGCAGAAGCCACAGCAGCTTTCCATCGATTCACAGCCCAGACAGGCAGGGTAATGGGGTCCCATGATGGAGCTGCCATTGATCACTGAGCCAGCAGAGGACTCCCCAGGAACCAGAGCAGAAAATACATTTATTGAGTAGAAAGAAATGGGGCTTCAAATTAGAAGTAACTGGGTAWCRGGTAAAAATGTTTTGCTGCCACAGAGCTGTGGCAAAGGGAACAGGGTCAGCCAAAAAAAGTGAAATACCTGAGCCAARGCTTCAATGAACACAGTACCCTACAGTGGRTGRAGCATGGGAGACATTTTMTGCTTGTTTGTTCCTRGGAAATAAAGTTCATTTTAGAGGGGATGGAGAAACACCTGGAGGAAATAAAAGGAAGCACCTGGRGTTCCTGAGTGCAGAGGATGARGATGATTTGGCCAGGAATCCTTGATGGCCATGCCTTGGAGTCTCCCTTGACAAGCAGAATAGGGACAGAGCCACTGTGAAGCATTAGATAAGACCTACAAAGGAAATGAAAATTAGGAATTGCAAGAACATGGCCTGCTTCATCCCTGTTCGAATACCAGCATTATTCCTGAACAGCCAAGAGTTTACTAGGGCACTTTAAACTCATGTAAATCGGTCAGCTTGTTGCCAGAATCTGCTTATCCCCAAAATTATTTTCTGACAGCCAGCAGATGAGAAGCAGGCAGCAGTGACACATATCAGCAAGGGTGTAGAACAAGGCAGAAGAGTCCAGAAAGGGMATTTTGCATTTGCAAGTGTTTTGCTGTGTGATGCCCAGGTCTGAGCAGTGCTGCAGAAGCTGCTTCTTCTAAATGGCAGTGGGTCTGCATGGCCCAAAGACTCACCCAAACACTGGTCTGCCTGTGCACTTATTCCTAGAATTCCTCTGGGAAGCACAGAGCAGATTCCCCTACTCATCCAGTGCTTCACTTCAGGGTGAGTCAATGCTACAGCCCAATGTGCCCATTCYTGTCCTGGTTGTCTGCTTCTCTGTGGCAGCAACAAGATGAATTTCCCTCTGATACCAATGGCTTCTGGAATGTTCCCAGCCCAGGAAGGAACTGTCCCACAGGGCCTGGGGTCCCTCCACTGCACACCAAAGGGTGACAGTGCTCAAGTGCTGACAACCATTACTGCAAAAGGCGTTTTGCCACTGTAAATCTCCACAGAGGGATTTGAAATGTATGCTAATGGGCAAAAATTASTAGAGTTGATTGGAGTTTATTACAGAGAGAAGCTAATTTTTTTTTAAGTTTTAGTTAAAGATGACTTAGAACTCTTAAATATTTAAAATGTTACTTTTGCTCAAGCTAGAACTTACATGGCCAAAAGCAATATTCTTGCCTTTAATGGTTAAATAAAATATTGGCTGAAGACATTAGAAGACCTTCCTTAACAGCCATCTGGGAGATGGTATGAAGCCAGAAATTATTTTCACGGGTTTTTTTTCTTTTTTTTCCCTCCTGAAATTATTTGAAAATACTTCCTTCTCATGAGCACACCTGGCTGACTCTGGTCTGTGGCTGTAACAGCTGTGCCCCCCCACGGCAGAGGCCCCATGGCAGCTGCTGTCTCCAAAGCCCCTGGTGTTGCCAGCCAAAGCTGGACAGGTGGGGTCTGAGCTGCCAGCCCGGGTACTTTGCCAGACAGTCAAAAACAGAGGTGTCCCACCTTATAAAAATCATGGCTCCTCCCCTCCTTTTGCCCTGTCCCCACTGTGAGCCCGAGCATCCCCCCCTCCCCAAACCCCACCATGCCCAGCCTSACACCAGCCTTTGGTGAAAGGGTGACAATCAGGTAAGCACCATTTCTCACATGYGACAGAAGGCAGTGCTGCAGGGATCCCTCCTGACATCCTCGCCCTCCTGCCCGTCTCCACCTGTCTCAGCTGTCCCTTTTTCTCTGTTTCCGTGCAGCCGGCCGCAGCGGCAGAGACGGGAGGCCCACGGCGAGGTGCGCAAGCAAGGCAGGTAAGCACGGCCCTCACCAGCAAGGCAGGTAAGGAAAACCCTCAGCAGCGAGGCAGGTAAGGACAGCCCTCAGCAGCGAGGCAGGTAAGGAAAACCCTCAGCAGCGAGGCGGGTGAGCACGGCCCTCACAAGCGAGGCAGGTAAGCACAGCTCTCAGCAGCAAGGCACATAAGCACAGCCCTCACAAGCAGGGCAGGTAAGGACAACCCTCACCAGCAAGGCAGGTGAGCACAGCCCTCAGCAGCAAGGCACATAAGCACAACTTCGGGCCCGCTGCTGGCCCAGGCCTGTCAGCCACATCCCCGGGCTGGGCAGGGAAAGGGGGCACTACTCAAACAAGCCAGTTTTCCTTGGGCATTAGCCATGCCATTAGCAGGATCCAGCAGGCCCCAGAGGAAGCCCCACCCACTCACTGCCTGACACCTTCAGGGGTGAGGGGTGAGGCCACGGCCATTTGCCCCATCTCCTGAGGCTTCATGCAGTGCTGATGTGCAGTGTGTGCTGCCCTGCTGTGTCAGTGGGTGCCTTCTCTCCAAGGATCCCTCCTGCAGACCTGAGCCCCTCCCATGGGCCCTCTAACAGGCCAGTTGTCCTCCCCACTGCCTCTGGCAGGGAGAAAGCCCCTTTCTGAGCACTGTCATCCCTGCTCAATAATGTTTGCTTTGCCACTTGCCTGCTAATATTGCTCCTCTGCCTTGGACAGGCATAAACCTTCCTTAATCAACACCCACAGGTCTTTCAGAGACTGACTAAAACCTAAAGCAGAAGCAGGAGCCACCTTTTAAAATGCCTGAGGGATAATTCATGACTAGAATTCACTAGATGGAAGTAGACAAGACAACCCTCCTAGAAATTATTGTACTCAGACCAGGCACCTTTCTAAGATACTTTGTAGTCCAGATAAAGGATTTGAGAAAGGAGTCGCTGACAACACCACTGGCCTCTGTTAGGAGATTGTTGTATTGGCTTCTTGTGCWACTTTCAACAAGTCTTTGAGAAGTACAGCATGGCTAAGCAGTCTCATTTAGGAGAAACTCTACCTAAGGAACTTCTTCCTCATCAAGTTTCTTTGTCAGCCTCTTTTCCTTTAATCTACTTCTTATTCATCTTGTGTATATTCAGTTGAGTGCCTCTCTGAGTGTGCCATCTTTTCTAAAATCAAGAACCAGAAAAACCTTTCCTCCTTCTTTTTGAACCCTCCTGCCACCCAAGTGGCTGGCATGCAGCTGGCTCAAGGGGCAGCAAAGGCTTCCCCTGCAAAAGGGAGTAACCAAGGAGCTGCTGCCATCACCATCCCAGCCAAAGCACTGGGGCACTGAACAGCAGGTTGCATTTTGGATGTGGAAGGAGATCAGAGCCTCCTCTGTCCAGCATTCAGTGCAACTCCAGCAGCTTCTGGAATTACCCTCCCAGGCTCTTTAATGCTGAGACCTCYCAGGTCTGTAATGCTGCTTTTTATCCTTGATGGAAATCTGGGGCAGAAGCTAATAATTTTATCCCAAGTTAGGGATGGCCTGCCTCCTGGCCTGGTTCCCAGACTGTCTCCATTTTGTTCCTGGGCAACAGCCAGTAGCTTATTTGATATATTGTTTCCCTAATTCCTGGCCTCACACTCATAACTCAATGTCAGGAATGCTTCCCCCTCTCCACACGTCCTATTCCTCCAGCCCACACGTTTTAATGACTGTCCCCAAACTGCTGTATGCAGAGAGAATTTGACRGGGACAAAAAGCCACCAAACAAATGTTTTCTCAGTGCTCAAATTATCACAGGTGCCTAAACTGTATGCTCAGTGCAGGAACCAGTTTTTAATGCYATGCTGCCAACCACTGCCATAACCACAGGCTCATGGTCTAAGGGGTGGRTGTTGTGAGGAGTAAATGGAGTGAAACAAGCACATACATCTGCAGGCACTGTTCAGGGCTCACAGCTGTGCTTCTCTCCTCCTGGTAGCCCCATCTTAAAACGAAGCCCTGACATCACCAAATCTCCCCTGACGAAGTCAGAGCAGCTGCTGCGAATAGATGACCATGACTTCAGCATGAGACCAGGTTTTGGAGGTATGAAACATGCACATTTGTCACTGTTCTTCTTACACTGTCACTTCTTTATATTGTAACATCTACAGCAGTGAGGAAGCAGATTGGCTTTTCTTTCTCTTATTCCTTTTGAGCTGTAAATTCATGGCACTCTCGGGGGAATAGAGGTGCAGTGAAATCGCCTTCTGGATGAGCGAAAAGCATAGTCAAAGGCATGAAAATGTGATTACAGACAATATATTACTCCTGGTGCCCAGTGATACTTTCCTCTGATAAAAATCTGCAAATACACCTTATGTTTATTCCTGGATGATGGGGGAAATTCTGAGTTTTTGTCTCAGTATGGGCATACATGTGCATAATCAAATGACATACTGCACTTACTTCATTTATAACCCAAAAGGAACTATTTTGACTGCCTGTATTAATGCTTGCTCACAGTTTAGTGACTGTGTGTTAGAGCATCTGAAGCTTTCAGGGAAATGGATGAAGGGGAACACACTTTGTTTCAGCCTGTAGGATTAGGGAATGTTGTAATTTATCTCCCCTTTCTGGCTGACAGATGGTCATTCAAATCCAGGATACCATTATATACTCTGATGAAAGAAGATTTTATCACTAAATGCTCAGTATACCAAATACCAGCATGTTCAATTAATTTAAAAACATTTCAGTTTCACAGCAGTTCACAAATGTGAGCATTATTTTACTTGACAGCTCTCCTGGACTGTAATTGCCAGAGGTATATGAGGGACTAGTCAAAGCCTGGAGGAGGGAAAAAAGTTCAGAATCCCTATTACATGGGGTCACAGTTGGATCCTTCCCCTCAAGAGCCTCAGGCTCAGTGGCACATGCCTGTGTCCTGCAATCCATCCCCTCCTGTCACCCTTTCTTTTCCACGGCTGAGCACGGAGTCTTGTGAAAGTCAAATACACATAGTAACTCTCATGGATGTTATTAGCCTGCAAGGCGAGCAAAAGTGAGGGAAAACCTCCCACATTCCCTTCATTGTGCCACCACTGGCCTCTCTGTGAATGGATCATATTCCAGTAATCTGTCKTGCCAGTCCTGGACCCAAGCACTAGAGCTAAAAACAATTAAAGTTGCTCTTAAATTTTGAAGAGATACATATAAGATGACACAATAAAAAGAGAAAGCTCTTAGTGGGCCAGTCTTATTACTGACTTCAATTGTTGTTAGGAGATTTTTGTGAATTGATRCTTTCTGTTGGTTTACTGTTGTTTCCATTCCAGACTGAGCATCTATTTCTATCTGTAAGATAGTCAAGTCAGAGGTTTGCTCTGTCTCACTAGGTTTGTACCTTGTCAACTCCTATTTTTTTTTCCCTAGGCCCTGCAATTCCTGTTGGGGTGGATGTCCAAGTTGAAAGTCTGGACAGCATTTCTGAGGTGGACATGGTAAGGGTCACAGATGGGACTTCTGGAGGCCAAAACTGTGCAGGCTGCCTGAGTTTGTGTCCATGGGGTTTGAATACTGCCAAGGACAAACACTCCACAGCCTCCAAAGGCAGATTCAGGTTTGATCTGGATCTGCCAACAATTACTTCTATTGACCTCATGCTACCATTTCATGGCCCTTGAAGCAGAAGGAAGAAATCTGACATTTTCTTTTCTCTAGGACAAAATGATAAAACATTGCCAAGACTGTCTCAAAGGATTTGGTTTTCTATATTTTCTTAAATAGTGATAACACACTTAAAAGCTCTGAGGAGACCAATGAATGGGGTTGTTTTAAGGCACTTACATGCTGCAGACATAGTGTCACTTTGGAYAAGTTCTGAGGCAGTCAGGGGCCAGAGAGCTCTCAAGGAAAAGGGGGARTGGCTTTGAACTGAAAGAGGGTAGGTTGTRATCAGATATAAGGAAGACATTCTTTACTCAGAGCRTGGTGAGGCACTGGAACAGGCTGCCCAGAAAAGTTGTGGATGCCCCATCCCATTCAAGGCCAGGCTGGAGAGGGCTTTAAACAACCTGGTKTAGTGGAAGATAGCCTGCCAATGTCAGGGAGGTTGGAACAAGATGGTCTTTAAGGGCACTTTTCCAATCCAAACATGMTATGACCCACAGAGGCTGTCAGTAACTCAGGTTTTGGTTTGGAAGAGAAAAAGATCACTCCCCAATACAGAATACTTTTCCATATGTTTTGACTTTTCAACAAAATTATCAAACAGCTCTGAAGGTTTCACAGGAAGCCCCAGATTCCCTGTGCTCCTAATTAACAGACAGAGGGTTAAAGAACCTGCACTGGACCTCCTCCCATGCCTGAGCCAGGARCAGGGCTGTGTGGTAGCACAGCTGGTTGTTGGCAGACACACTGGTGGCATTTCAGGCTGCTCTCATGGCAGCTATTTCAGCTCTTCTGTGGGCTGGGATATCTGCAGTCATCTGACTTCAGGGGTGAGCATTTTCCCCAGAACTGGGGACCCCTCCAGCTGACTCCCAGTGTTCCTGGCACTCTGACAGCTAGCCATGGGTATCCTGAGCTTTCACCTGTTCTGGCTGAGAAGAAAGCTTGTGAAGGTGGCTAGAGGGCCCCTGAAAAGCTTTGGGAGTTGAAAGCAAAGTGGAAGAACTAACATCGAGGAAAAAACCCAAGCCTCCAAAATAAACCCCAAACCCCCAAAACAAAACCCAAACAACACACCCTTTTTTGTTGTTATTTTTGAGTTTTTGTTTGTTTGTTTTGGTTATTTGTTTTTGGTTTTTTATCAAACATTATGATTTTAATTAGTTCCCATGGCATTTGAATATTGCCCCTGTTCCTCCTCTAATGTCATATTGCAACACTCAACATGGGAAAACCACTAGATGGCCTTGGGTTAAAAAAAAAATTCAGGGTCAACTCTGGCTATTAGTAAAATAATAATAGAGAAGATTTTATATTTTCAGATTCAATACTTTTTAAYTCACAGAATCACTAGGTTGTAAGAGATCTTAAGTCCAACCCATGCCTAACACCTCAACTAAACCATGGCACTGAGTGCCACATCCAATCTGTTTTTTAAACACATCCAGGCATGGTGACTCCACCACTTCCCTGGGCAGACAATTCCAGTACTTTATCACCCTTTCTGTAAAAAACTTTTCCCCAATATCCAGTGTAAATTTCCTTGGCGCAGCTTGAGACTGTGTCCTCTGGTTCTGTCAGTTGCTGCCTGGAGAGAGACACACGGCCTTTCAGAAAGTTGTAGAGAGTGATAAGGAAACTCGTGCAGCTTTGTAGAAAAATGCCATGGTGCTTAGCCAGATCATTACTTGCTTTTTAAATGAAGACACATCAGTGACAGAGTTAATAATTCTTTAAGAGTTATTCGTAAGTTTAAGCTTGAGAAGTGAGTTGTGTCTGAACCCAGTAAATCTGACCTGATGAATAAACAAGGTGCAGCTGGTGATGGCCCTTGCAGCCCAGGGAGGGCATGTGCCCTCAGGAGAGGTGCTTTAMAGTTCATGGTTTGTCCCAGAGAGGAGCAATCACTACTGTGCTGATAAGRTGTAAGTWGTGACAGGAGCCTGTTTGCTGCAGGACTTCACCATGACRCTTTATCTGAGGCACTACTGGAAGGATGAGAGGCTGTCCTTCCCCAGCACCAACAACCAGAGCATGACCTTTGATGGCAGACTGGTGAAGAAGATCTGGGTCCCTGACATGTTCTTTGTGCACTCCAAGCGTTCCTTCATCCACGACACCACCACAGACAATGTCATGCTGCGGGTCCAGCCAGATGGGAAGGTACTTTATAGCCTCAGGTAAAACTGCACCCTGTCAATGCAAGCTATTAGAGGAAAGAGAAAGTGGTTTAATTGRTTCCTGTATTGTGTTTTTGCATTACTTCATACAAAAAAAAGGCACAAAAAAGAATGAATGTGCTGGCTATCCACAGGCATCAGAGTGCCTGTATGAGTACATTTAAGTGCCTGTTGTAGAAAGCCAGTTTCTGTGCCAGCAWTGTTGTTTCCACCAGTGTCCCTTCACCTYRTGAGCATGGCTAGCCCCAGTTCCTGTTGGGAAGCTGCARTYAGAYGTGGCAGTCCCTCAGTGGGGGCTAGCAAGCTGCAATCCCMACGGGGCACTGCTGAAGAGRCAGSGCACATTCTRAATAAAAGGACAGTGTYTGGTAATAAAGAGAAGCYCAGAGCAGCTAGAGTTATCCACTTYACTACACWGCAAAGCCTCTGGGCTTAGCAAAATGTGCAGTTTCTATTGAAAGCAAAAATGACGWAGTATAAATTGTACCAAGTGCCACTTTATGATAAGCAAAAAACAGAGGGAACATCCTTTAGCATATGAAGTGAAAAGCTTCAGAGCAAGGGTATATAGCTCCTGGTGACTCCYATGTATGGTTAGAGCAACCCAAACACTTGGTTTGGCTCTTCCTGCTTTTTGCTCACTTTTCATGTGAAATCCATGAAAGCTCCTTGCAGGAGGYATTTTTGGTAACTGYTGCTTTGTCCTCTGGCTTGAGGGTYSCAGCCCTGGCTTTCTCCCTTRTTTTCCAAATAGTTCATCAGTTGACATAAGTCTGAATGTTATTAAACTGGGATTTTTTAATTTCTGACAAGTGACACTTTGACACTTTCATGCTTGGAGATGCTAAGTGAGGAGCATCTGTGTCATGRTTTAAGCCCAGCTGGCARCTAAGCCCCATGCAGCTGCTGGCTCMCTCCCTCCTGGTGKGAGGGAGAAGAGAATTGGAACAGTAAAAGGCAAAATCTCRTGGGTTGAGATAAAGGCAGATAATTAGGCAAAGCAAAAGCCCCRTGCACAGGCAAAGTAAAGCAAGAAATTCTTTCACCAGTTCCCAAGGGCAGGCAGGTGTTCAGCCACCCCAGAAAAKCAGGGCTCCATCACACACAACAATCACTTGGGAACATGAATGGTTTTATTCCAAACTTTCACCCCTTCCTTCTTTTTCCCCCACTTCATATGCTAAGCATGATGCCAAATGCTGTGGAATTCCTTTTGGTCAGCTGGGATCAGCTGTCCCCTCCAAACTCCCTGTGCACCCTCAGCCTCCCTTYTGGGGTAGGRAKAGAAGCAGAAAAGGCCTTGGTGCTGTGGAAGCCCTGCTCAGCACTGGTGAAAATATCCCTGTGTTATTAGCACTGTTTTCTGGACAAATCTAAGACATATTCCTATGGTAGCTACTGTAAAAAAAAAAAGAATTAACTTTATCCCAGACAATCGATTTGTCAATCTCTGAAAGAAAATAAAATCTGTGCTTCTGTTTTACTTGGATGCAGCTCCATCCAGTTAGAAAACAAGTATTGCCAAAGGACCCATAAAAACCTATTAGAAATTTCTGTACAATATTCTGATAAAATAATGTCAACATCACCTCCACAGCAATGAAATAACAAAATACCTGATAAATAAACAAAACATCAGATATAGATAATATATTCTGAAGGACACAAAGRAGGAAAATGTGACTGATAGGAGGTCAGTATCAGCAAGACTCATAGATTTAACTGGTGGAAAGTTGCAGAATACACTRCTTGTGATGGCTGTGGAAGTCTTTAGGGTAGGTAGTGGCAGAGGTGCTTCATGATTCTATAAAAAAAGTCAAGCAAAGAAATTCTTGATTCCCAAGGGGGYATCAGTTTGACAAGAATTCTTTTGTTCTTTGATATTTTTATCTTACAGTGCATTTGAATTCATAGCCTGAACAGTAYCTACCTTCTCATTATGAAAGCTTTTTCTTCACTCAGCAGATTAGACAAGGTTCAGATATTCTTTAGGCCTTTGCAAAGTTTGGTCAGGTCCTGAGTACAATAAAAAAGGACAAGAATATGACATATTGTTCAGCTACAGCATGCATGCCTACACACTCATTTAGCTGCCAATCAGACTGCATGGCAAGCATTTATGGTTATCTAAAGATGGGAACAGGAGGACATCAGACTGCTCAGATCTTGCACAGCCTTGTGCTTGAACAATTGTCCGGTACGAAGTGGTGGGGAATGTCTTCAACAGCAAATTGGGCTGAGTTTTGGTGTTTGTTCAGCAGCAGAGGTTGCAATGCTTTGTGAATGCTGGGGAGGAACAAAGTCTTCCCCTAAGAACAAACAGGTCATTCCTGCCTGTCTGCCTTGCTGAATGCCTTTRCCTGCAGATTGTATTTTTCCTTGGTGTCTTCCTTTTTAGGGTTCTTTCACATTGTTTTCTCATCTTGGAAACCACCATAGACCTCACTGGCACCTAAACTTCCATTTGAGCCAAGGACTTTCCCTCAAAGACTAAATCAGACAGCCCACTAGTGCAGAAGGACTACTGACATAAGGGATTGCATTGTGTTTTTATYACTATGTGACAGATGTCTCTCTACCACTAACCCTTCTATAACTTACTAATTCTTTCCCCAATATGATTTATACTTTTCATTTACTTCTCTAGAGTCCAAACCAGTCAAATCAAGATTTATGGTTGCTTCTGGTTCAAGCACTAAATTATGCTATTAAAATGTGATAATCAGACTATAGCAAGACCAGAGATTTTGACTGGTGAACCCGAGCATTTCGGCGGTCACTGTTGCATTCCAGCTCCAGCCCTCTGCCCTCTGGTGGCTGATCCCGATGTGTGATCACTCGGTTCCCTCTGAGCAGCTGGAAATTCACTGTGTGCAAGGAAATCACCTGCATCCCTCATRGCACTACGATGGCTTTGATAAATGCAATTTATTTTATTGCGCAAAGCTTCTGTTTAAACGACAGATGTCTGCAGAGGGGGGAAGKATCCTTTTTGCCCTTTCTCATTTTCTTCTCGAATACTTTTGTCATCTAGTTGCAATTTGTAATGGCCTAACTTTCTAGCCACATTTTTTAACAATAGTTTGCTGAGGGGAAGAAATGGCTTTAACTGAAGTGGAATGGCTTTAGCTGAATGGAAGGAATTTATTTTCAGTTGAGTGGTACTGGTTGTTGTTGTTGTCTTAATAAAAGACCAAACTCACAGCTTTACTATTTTTCAGTCACATRAGGAGACAAGTTTTTAATGGAGTGATTTTTATTATTCCTAGAGTTACAGTAACAGCSATGTGCAACATGGATTTTAGTCGCTTTCCTCTGGACACGCAGACATGTTCCCTGGAGATTGAAAGCTGTAAGTAAAGTGGAGGTCCAAGGGAGCCAAGGGCATCCCATGGGCACCCAAACCGTGTTATAACAATAATTAATTATATCAATAATGAGTTATACCAATAATTGAACTGCTGCCACATTCATGGGGGCTCTAACCAAAGTCATCAGACTTCAACACTAAGAAAAGCTCCCTGCCCATATTTTTTCACTAGAATTAGATGGTGTTTGCAACAAGTGTTTTTAAAAACCAGCTGTGAGCACTGTATTGCCAGTGGCCCTSAATGACAGCCAGGCTCCCCCACTGCCACCGCATGCCCCAGGGCCCTGGGCCACTTGCCTGCAGGTCAGTATCTCCAACAGCCCCTCTTTGCCCAGGTGCCCTCAAACACAGGGGTAAAGGGCCCTACGCCCTTCAGGGGCACCATCTGCTCATCTGTGATGTAGAAACCATCCAGTAGGGACATTAATTGCCTTCCTCTTATGCTTCTTAGTCCTATTTGAGATAAACCCAGCTTATGCCCTTTGTCCCAAGTATGATGCACATATGAATTGGCCAGATTTCATTTTAAACTTTCGGCTTTTTTGAGTTATTTTCTTCTCCTTCTTAAGTTTGCAATAAGAAATTACAATCTTTATTCTGTTTTAATACATTTATATGTGATTTTTTTTCTCCCTGTGTGAAAAGAGCTGCTACTAAACCCATCTGAGAGGATTAGCATTATTGTTACTTTCACATGTATTAAAAAATGAAGTAATGTTCATATGTGTATGAACATATATATAGGCAGAAAATCTATCCAAGAGTTTTTCCTCCTGTGTGCCTCAGACCATTGATTGATTGTTCCTATCATGACCCCCCCAAAAAAGGTCCTTTCTGCTAAAAAAAAGCAGAAAGGACTTTTTTTGGGGGGGGGTCATGATAGGAACAATCTATCTCTTTCTTTGCTTCTGATTTTAGGAGGTTTACAATAAAGAATTTTTCAAGTGCTGATACAGTGGGTTACTTGACACGCATATTATRTGTGTGAAACTATGGTTAGAGAAACAGGAGGGTTAACAAAATGTGCCAGGGATCAGGGCTGAGGACTGTGACAATGAGCTAGTCCACTCTTTGCCACAGCCATACTCACCACCTAGCTGGGTGGCATTTGGGAATTTGAACTTTTCAGCTGGGAGCTCTGAGAGAGGCAGGAGGGCTGTGTGGGCATGCCCTGGGCTGTGGGGGTGGTAGCAGCTCACTTATTGCTCTATCCTGCTCTGCTTCCCTAGATGCCTACACTGAAGATGACCTTATGCTCTACTGGAARAATGGGAACGATTCCCTTAAAACAGATGAGAGGATATCACTGTCCCAGTTCCTGATTCAGGAGTTTCACACCACCACAAAGCTTGCCTTTTACAGCAGCACAGGTGGGCAACCAGAGCACCTGCCAGAGGTGGGGGAAGAAGGGGTGAAAACTGTCTCTCCTGACCTTGGCCATGGAGGATTGTCCACTGGGGGTTCTCTCTGTGTCCCATCAGACATACCACTCTTCTAYTCCAAGTTGGCTGTCCCTGCCACACACTTCCATCTTAATGGTCATGCAGTCTGGAAAGAGAATCCCTTTTCAAGGTCACACTAAGTCTTAACTTGAATTAAACTCTCTGATTGCATAGGTTATATTTTCTGGAAGGTATCAGCCAGAGAGATGCTTTGACTCCAATAGTTGGTTCAGTAAGGAGATTTTTTTCTGTAAATTACAATGATCTACAGCCATTAACTGTGTTTTGATAAAAAAAAGTTAGTCACTTTTCCCCTGGTGTAGCATCACCCTATCTGACAGTAGTCTGATGTGGGTGCAACTTCTCTTTTTCATTCTCTATGTTTCACAGGGTGGTACAATCGCCTCTATATWAAYTTCACGTTACGCCGACACATCTTCTTCTTCCTGCTCCAGACSTACTTCCCTGCCACCCTCATGGTCATGTTGTCCTGGGTGTCCTTCTGGATCGACCGACGAGCAGTTCCTGCCAGAGTCCCTTTAGGTAAAGGCAATCTCGTAGCCAGCAGAGCTGAGAGACCAAGGCTGCAACCACAGCCTTGGCCAGCAGGATGTCGCATTGAGGCACGGAAATCATCTGTGCCACACCCATGTGTGCCCCAGGGACAGGGCATGTGTCCCCTCATGGTGCAMACTCTCCTCCTGCCCTGCAGTGCCAAGAGAGTTGCTTTCCCAGTTTGCACAAGATGCACCTGGAATGAATTAGAGAACAAACATCCCACTCTGCTTTTATTGCTCTAAACAGAGAGAGGGCGTGTTTACAGCCAAGGTGTCAGTATCCTTCAGAGACTTCAGTAAGAGAGGAGGTRAAAATCAGCATCAGCAGCCCTGACAAAATTTCAGTTTATTGARTTTTGCTAGAGGAGGGAGGGTGGAGGTTCCACAGCTGAACTGTGCCGTGCAGTTTAACTTGTTACATGAATTTGCACTGCAGTGTGAGGYATTCAGCTTCCCCTTTTGCAGCAGCTTTCAGAGAGATGAAGCCATATGTCACAGGAGTCASCATAGGAGCAGAACTGTGATGTGAACATAAATATTCTTCTAAAGTGGTTGCTTTGCCCTCAGCAAAGTGCTGTTTGGTTTTTTGCAGAGTCTGAGCTCAAGTTGCTTCCTCTTATTCCCAGCAACACGCCTCAGGATTTTATTTATTCTTAAAATCATATTGCTCAGTGGAGAGAWTATAGGGAGACAAAACAGAGATGGCAATAGGGCAGTTTTTCATGTCTGAATTTAGAAACAGCACCCATTGCCTAGAGACATCATTAAAAGAAGAGTAAAAGGGTATGGGCCATGGCCACATCTTTTCAGAAGATATAGGCACTGCCTTAGCAGTATTTTTAGCACCTATATATTCCTGTGAATTCAGTCCTTTGTGCTTATATACATAATTTCAACTTCCAAAGTACTCACTAATGTGACATAATTAGCCCCTGAAATGGAGAGGGCTCTCCATGGAGAGCCATGGAGAGGCTCTCTCAGAGCGGTAATGCTGAACTATGAGGGTTCCTGCCCTTGCTCATGTGCTCATTGCGCTCACCCAGGGTGTAGTGTGGGGCAGCACTGCCTTGTGGGGCACCATGTTCCCTGTTTTTGCTCCAGTGAAGTCACAGACCAGGTGAGAGTCAGCTGGGGACTTCTGTGACTTCTCATAAAGCAGGACTTTCCAGAGATCCAGCATACAGAAAACCCAGGGGAAACAGGTAGAAGTAGCAGCTTCCCTTGTGTCCATGCTGTGGAGGGGTTGAACTAGAAGCTGAGATACTCGAATCGTTGAGTCATAGACTATCTTGAATTGGAAGGGACCCATAAGGATAACTGAGTTCAAATCCATGTACTTGTACCCCTCCAGGGACTGTCCTGTGACTGGAATGGGGTGCAGCCAGCACAGGGTCAAAGTGCTGCTGCCTGGCCATAGGGTGGGAGGCTGACGGTGTGGTAAGGAAGCAGACTAGCAACACCTGAGACCTGAATTAGAGCTGTGCCCACCAGATAGACAAGAAAACCCCAGTTACAAACAGGACTGCCTCCTCAGGTAGTGAAACTCTTTACCCAAAAGTGAAAAAAAATATTGCAAGGTAAATTCAGATGTCAGGAGATTGTACCAACTGCTGTATTTGTGATGAAGAGTCTGGTTTGAACACATCTTATGGTCTCTTCTGCTGGTGTATTCCCAGGGATAACCACGGTGCTGACCATGTCCACGATCATCACAGGGGTGAATGCCTCCATGCCTCGTGTTTCCTACATCAAAGCAGTGGACATTTACCTGTGGGTCAGTTTTGTGTTTGTCTTCCTCTCGGTGCTGGAGTACGCGGCTGTGAATTACCTGACAACGGTGCAGGAGAGGAAGGAGAGGAAACTGCGGGACAAGGTGAGGTTTTCTATCTCCAATGTCATTTTATTGCCCCTAAAAAAAGGTGTGGCAAAAGTCTGGCAATGTTCAAAGCTTTGCAACTGCAGACTGCTGCTCTCAGCTGCCTGGTGAAAATGCAGTGCATGCAAAAACACGCCAGAAGTGAGGCATTATGAAGATTTGCCATTCCCAAGCTCACTTCTCTTGTTGAGAATCTGCATAGGCTAACTCCCTCCAGGTATAGTCCTCCACTGTCTGTATAGATGGGATGGGTCTTAGGATTTTACCTTTAAATATTTTTTTTTATACTGTAGATTAAAACCTGTGGATAGAATCAGTTGGATTCTGCATTTTGGGTTTCAGATGACATGACAGATATCCCCCACTTTTGTCTATGCACAGTCTAAACTTATACAATGGTCCAAATGTTCCCATTCTGCTCTTGTTACATTAAATTTAACTAAAATTTCAGTGTAAGATCTCTCCAAATGGGGCAGGCATCATACGTTCCTTCTTGTGGTTTCCCTCTGTGTTGCTCTGATTTTCTCAGCGGCAAGGTGCAGGTCCAACCTTTATTTACACCCTGATACCCGTGCCTGAGCCAAAGGAGCTTTTCCACAGACAGCCSTGCTCCCTCCCTGGCTCCACCTGTGCCTTGCAGACATGGAAGCACAGATGGAAAAAGCTCCTGCCGAGCTCCACCGTTTTGCTCTCCCTTTGGCATGCCGGCAGCCTGAATCCCSCAGGCTTTCCCCCACCTCTGTGGGATGGAAGGAGCAAAGGGCTGTCTGTGACAGTGTGGCCACAGCTGAATCCCTGCTGCCTGTCTGTGCCCGCAGCCTGCCTGTGCGTGCAGCCTACCTCAGCCCCGGGCCATGATGGTGGACGGCAGCTACAACGACGGGGACGTGAACGAGCTGGGSCACTTCATGTCGGAGGACGGGGACAAGCAGGACAGGATGATGGTGCAGCTGGCGCTGGCCTCCGAGAGGGGCTCGGCCCGCAGGAAAAACCAGAGATACGTCAGCATGCGCATCGACACCCACGCCATCGACAAGTACTCCAGGATCATATTCCCTGGGGCATACATCCTGTTTAATTTGATATACTGGTCCATTTTTTCATAGAGATTCGTGACTTCTGTAGTCACAGAGCATTGTGACATTAAATGGAAGTACAGTCTCACAGGCTAACAGAAAGAAAATAGAGGATTGTTTTAACTGGTGGAAGGAAGATTGGTTTTTTTCTAGGATTTTTTTTTTTATTAGAGGCAACTCATCTGTGGCATAAATAATTGTGGAAGTTTCACATGTCAGCAAAATATAGAATATACAATCTAAAATTTTATATTTATTTAAAGATGTGCTATGTTCCTTCTTGTGCCTCATAGGCCACTGTAAACTATTTTAACAAGTGACTATAATTGCCAGTTGCTTATATATGGTGCATCCTCCATTTTGTGCCCCTGAAATCCTAATTCTCTGAGTACCTGAGTGAATGCATACATTTCTCAGCTCAGCAGACTGACCACATTCAGTACCAATAAATGCAAGAATATGCAAATACTTGCATGTTTGCACGATGAGGTCAGAAATGGTAATTGCAAACACAAAATATCCAGCTTAATGCTTTCACAGCTTAATGCAGGACTCATTAGCAGTACTGCACTGACAGGTCCACACAGCAATACTTTCAGACTTGTGCTTAAAGTCTTAATARTATTTATAACACAGAAATATTTCCAAACTGTCTTGACTAAGTTTTTAAAATATGAGTTGCAATGTACATTTAMTAAGGAATGAACAAAAGCCAGACTTCCTGTAATGCTAACCAAATACTCTGGGAAACACAGCAGCTCTCCTTGGATCTGCTTATTTGGGTCAGTGGTAGTTTTGCTCTTTAGTTTCCTGGGAATTGTTTCTCTACAAAATGATCCAGTGAAGACAATCTGTTGTCTATGAAAAAAAMCCCAGCCTACTTCAGGAGAAGCCTCTTTCCTCTGATATAGTCTGGGAATTACTAGCCTGCATAAGCCTGAAAACCTGTTGCAGCCTGCAAYGCCAGCAGTAGCTGTACTTGCTTCCAGGAAAATCCAGGTTCATCTGTTTGTAGTAAAAGCATAATAGAAAGGTGCTCAACAGYTGACAAAGCAGTTGYAAGGACTTTACAAGAGATACCCTGCCAAAACCTTTGGAATGAAGTAAGAAAACAGCTTCCACCATAAGACAGCAGGTCCACTGCAGACACAGGTACAACTAACAGAATCTGCTTYCATGCTGCATTGTCCTCCAGCATCCTGCAGCCCACCATGCCCTCAGAGAAGGCTCAGCACCTTCTGAGGCAGAGCAAGGGGACACAGCTGGAGCTGGGGACAGCTGGCACTGACTTAAATCCCAGCTCTCCAGCACAGTGTCTGCAGAGCAGCCAGTCAATGTGAATACACTCCATATGGAAAAGGCAGAATCTGTAACACAGAAGTGATAAAATAGTTCAGAAAAACAAGAATCAGTTGAATGGAATCAGGGGCCTTTACAACACCAGCAGCACCAAAGGTGTCTCAGAATTGTGATCATTCAGTTGTTCTGCTGCTACATGATATAAACCTGTGTACCCAAAGCTACCTGAGGGTTTGCATTCACAGACTTTAAACACACACACTTTGCACACAGCTGCAGAATTCATTACTGCCTGCACAGCAGATACTCTCGTGGTTTACACGTGGAGCTGCTCTGAGCATCCAAACAAAACAGCTGTGACTCCACAAGGAGAGTGAATCTTCTTACATGACACCTGCCCTGGCCTGCCTGTTCTGTCACTCTGCCATCAAGAGTGTGACACAGTCATTGCAGTTGTTTCAACACTGCTGGTTGTTGTTTTTATTTCTATGTAAATATATGTTACATACTCAGCATTTCTTACAACTGCTAAAATTGTGACATGAAAAACTACCTACACTAATCTCGCACTTACAGACTACACTCCATAGCTAAGGCAGTTAAATCACAAAAACTAAAAATCATTGRGAGACACACCCACTCATAAGATAGTTCTACTACTTATTTCTACAGGGTTTTTTTCCATATGCACATATACTATCATACCTTTGCTTTATCAAGTCCCCTTCATATAATATTATTCTTCTGTAAGTTKCTTCAAGAGATTAAAAAATGCCTTTTTTGTTTGTTTGTTTAAACCTGTAAACATTGTGGTCAAATGAAAGTAGGAAGGTCACTCTGGCAAAAGCAGATAARAGGTTGACTATCAGGTTTGCCCACCCTACCTAATTCCTTATTCTGATGGCAAATAGCTCAAAGATTTCTTGGGCAAACTTGCACAGGAATGTATTTAGAATATTATGTATTTATTTCTACAATTTAAGAATAGCATGAACAGGAGTGCCAGATTTTTTAGTAAGCTCTTCAGCTCCATAAGAAGCTTAATATTCTGTGGTTTGCTGCAGTACAGTACATTCCTTTATAGACTCATTAATCCCATACTACATACATTATTTGGCATCTGATCAGCATATTAAAGGAGATTTTGAAGATACAAATGGGAGCTGGACTTTTGAATTCCCTGGCTTTCAGTGGGAACCTAGTTTCTAACTTCCCATGTGATTTTTCAAAATTTCCCTTCCAGCACAACTCCCTAAATTGATTCCCCAACCTCAGTGTTTGGATTTACACTGTTAATTTACTTGTGTTTTATTTGGGAAACTCTAGTGCCTTTTCAGTCTTATATAAATGTGTATATACATGTATTCTATAACTACAGGATAGGTCATATACAGTCAGTGTTTGCTATCAGCAGCTRTACTCATCAAACATATTCACATATGCACTTTTTTGGCTTTTAACCTTTCACTGTATAGGTTTTGTATCCAATCATTAACACTGCTCCTTTCCACTTCTACAATAAATCAGAGAGGTTTGTTTGCTTTTGTTTATTTCTAGAAACACTCAAAATCACAATAAAACTTCACATTTGTACAGCATCGTGTGTTTTCTTCTTCATCGTGTGTACCTTCAAAAGCATGATCTCCATGAGTTTATTATACACTGAGAGCTCAGGACCTGATCCAGATGAATACCAAATGTATTCTTAAATCTGGTTATGCTGGTAGGGCTGGAGATTCCCAGAGTGTCTGGGACTCTGATAAGGAGCCTGCCTGCAAACTTCAGATCACCATGGTGATGACACTCAGCTTTCCATCTCGGACTGTGTGCCTTACAGTCCTTGTTCTTCTTGCTCTGGGTGATAATCTGCAATTTCTTTGAGATTGACCCCAAGCCCAGCCTGGAATGAGGCCATATACAGAAGGCAGGCCTGTGTGGATTGTGCACAGTCACAGGTTCTGCCTGTGAGCACAGCTAGCTCGGTTCTGGCTTTGGAGGCTGAAGCCTTGGGTAGTCTTTAAGGATGATGATAATTATTGATAGGGTGAAGCAGCAAGGAACCAAACCCCAGTCTGCAACTGAGAAGCTGCAGATTTCCCCATCCCTGGGAGTGTTCAAGGCCAGGCTGGAGTAGGAAAAGAAATCAAATTATTCTAGGAGTAGTAAGAAGGCATGAAGAATTAGATCTTTTAAGCTCTCTTCCAATCCAAACGATTCTGTGATTCTCTGAAACTCTTAGAGCTGTCATAAACAATAGCACCAGAGTTTTACACCACCCTCAACTATGTGGACTGCATTAGGACTGAAGCATTTGGCTTCTCACTTTATTTTTAAATAAGGACATTAGATGCAATTCTAGCTTGAGAAAAATCCTCAGTGAGTTTGTCAGATACTTTTGGCTTCCATTAGTGCCTAGAGGAATCTAAACCAGCAGCAGTCTTATCCAACCTTGGCTAAGTATGGTCTGGGTATGAACAGTTACGCAGGATGCACTTTTGCTCCCTAGTAAGAACAAAAGGTGGGTGGCAGCAACAGTCAATAAAAGAGTCTGGTGGACAAAGGCTCTCTGGAGGGCTGCTACCTGTAGGACAGGGAAATTGCAGACCTCAGGGGTAAAAGGAAACGATGCAGACTGACTTTTTCAGGTACAGAGCACTCACATAGGGGGGAAACGATTACAGAAACAAGATTCACAAGGACATTCAACTGCTTCCCATTTGTGGTTTGAAGGAAGACTGCTGGGCTCTTCTACACCAGGAACACAGCAGGTTGCAAGTTCTCTCCTTCAAATCTTTTATTAAAAAAATGAACGCATCACATTTCATGTTTTACGTTTTGTTTTGCTTTAAACCAGGTGCATCTTTTACTCAGGTTCTAAGACAGATCCTAAATAAGGAAATMCAGTAGTTTGGTAGGCTGGGAGAGGCTTTAAGTTCTTCACAACATGTGGACATYATCACCTCATCCTTTCACAGCTGTGATTTGCCATCAGCAGTTCAGAATAATTTCAGCCATTACAGATCATTACCTACACRTTTTGATTCATTATTGAGAATATTATTTCTAACAAATACAAACCACGTGGGGAAGACTGCAGTTAGGGCAACTTAAAAAGCACATTGGATATTTTCATATATGTGTGACTTATGAGCATAGTGACTGAAAATCAAAGTTTTATTCCCACAGGAACTAAAATTCTCCCATATATAGTATGAACTGTGACAGTAAAATTGCAAGGCTAAATCCCAAASTGTTTTAGTTCTGGACCTCAAGAATTAACATTCTGAGACAAACTGGAATTAGCTCACATGGGGASTTGAGAAAGGAGGCTGAAAGAGGATTCAAGGATTTGGCAAATGAAGCCAARATCACCTGACCTAGTGCTGGTGATAATGCCACTTCAAACTGGAGGCTAGACCAGCTTTAGCCTAACAGAGATCCTTCAGTGATCACTCACAAGCTCCCATTCCAACTTATTCTATCCATTCCAGTATGTTTTAACAGTTAAAACAGCCATAAGATTATAAAGACTAACATTAAATACTGTATTTGAAAAGCACAAACCCTCAAAATCAGAGACCAAAATGGAAAGCTTAAAACACCCTCAATCTTACATAATCATAACAAACCAGGGGGGRAAAAGAACAAAATCAAACATGCTACTCAAGATCAYGCAGCATCCCAAAACTAAGCAAAGGACAAGAAAATTCAATCACARTTAAATTCCTTTATTAATMTCAACTCATCTTTAATCAGTACTTCAATTCCATTTTAATTCCAGCAATGATTACAACAAAATGAAGAGATACTTTTAGTTTAGAGAAGTTTAACTGATCTTGGATATGATGCAGCCAAGAAGTCTGGACAAAGAGAACTGAGAAGGCTTTAATGCATATCAGCTTGTAGGAAACACAACAACAAAGCACATGCTACTTGTGTGGGATCCAAACACTCCATCTTAAAAACAGCAAAACAATGAGTTAAGCAGTTCTTGCAGGAGGAAATAAAAAGTCACATGTGCCAAGGAAATCAAGGTACTAGCCTGTTAACCCTGTAGATCTGAATGAATTGCAACTGTGTCTGAGAACTGGCAAGGCAGACTGTAAATTAAAAGTAAGGACAAAGTTCCTTTGACAAACCTTAGAACAAATGTCAGTTGGATTTAGTATTCAGCTTACTATCCTGAACATATCAATAGCTCAGTCCCACCTTCATCTGTTTCACACATCCATCTGTGAAAATTGTTTGCTAATGAAACCAAGGATACTGGCATAAAATTAAACTCAATATAGAAATCAATAAACTATAAATGCTGAACACAAATTTAGAGTTTACCATTTAGAGACTGTTAAAAAAAACAAAAAAAAAATCCTGAAAGTCAGTTAATTCCTGAGGAGTACAGCTTGCCTGCCTTCCTTTCTGAAGCTTACAGTAATACCTGTGCTTAGGAAAATGCAGATCAGTAAGTTGCTTTCTCACTCCATCTGTCCACTGACTTCTGTGTACWCACAAGATCCTTTAACCAGTGAATTAAAAGACATCCTAACATGTTTGGGCACACAGAAGACCAGCTAAAGAAAACTGCAGTATTTATGTCTCTGGGAAGCAAAATAACAAAGATTGAAGGGTCTAGCTACCCAACACACAGAAAGGACAACTGGCAAGACTTAACACATCTGCTKCTTAGGACATGGGAACAAACAGATTAAAGAAGCCAGTTACTGCACCAGCAGTCCTCAGTGCAAGCTCYTCTGAGCTTACTAGAGGGCTTGGCACATAACCATTTATTGCTTCATGGCACAACACTTGGAGCTTTGTGACAARGATTTCCACTGGTTTAGCTAAATGTACACACCTCCTTCAGATCAATTCAGCTAATGCAACACCTTGTGTGCATACCTGGATTGCCASAGAGCAGAATTTTCCCTGCAGCAGTTTAAATGTTTTAATTTAATCAATTAAACATTTAGCTGCTTTCCAATTTTGTGATTCATGACTTCTCCTCAACACCTCCAAAATTTATTAGGAGGAAAATCAATGTGTTTCAGGACAATCAAGCTTTATAGATTGCATTCCCATAACAAACAGACCTTTTTCATTGCTACAAGCTACTATTATCAAAACCAGGTATATTTCCAAACATAGCCCCTTCTTTCTAGTGAAACCAGCTCATTTTTTAAGTCTCCATCTTGTCCCAAGAAAAGTGACTGACCAGGAATTTTACAAAAGATTCACATATCAGATCCAGCATATGATTACTAAATGAAAAGTGCTTATTTTAGAACAGAAAACTGCCATACTTCCTTTATAAGGRATATTACAATAGCACTACATAGAAAATCACTGACAAGGGATCTAAAAACTATAATTWATTCAACACTGCAAATTAAAGAGAACATATTTSAGATCTCTGTATGAAAATCATCACCATAGTGAACACAAACATTACAGCTAGATGAAATTTCACATTTTTGGAAGCAATKATACTATTTACTTCTCCTAAAGTCCAAATAAAATWAAKTAATTTCTTCAGCTATGYATTTATCCAGCCCCTACTGGGATTTAAATACAGCATCTCTATTAAGTCAATCCTACTGAGAATGTTTTMATCAAGTTTAGTGTGATGCACACACTGTTACACCAACACCAGAYTATTTTTTAGGTTCTACTGGATTTGTTTGCTCCTCTTCTTTCAGCTTCACTTCTCTAAAGTCTTGCCTGACTTCTTCTAACAGACCTGGCTTGAAAATGACATCCAGTGCTGTCATTGCCAAAGCTTTTGCGGTGCGCAAGGTGTAGAACTGAGCAGTCTGTGACCCTGCAGAAAAGAAAGTAAGAGGAAATTCAGGTTAGATTACCAATATTAAACCACTTGTTCACTGCATAAGGGATATTTTAYAAAATAAGATCAAAAGTTTCAGCTGCAAGAACATTTCTTAAAAACCAACTTGCATGAAGTAAGCCCATTTTCCCACACCTCAAAACATTTTTTATTTGGCAAGTACCTTATTTTCTGCTACTGATATAAACAACTGAGAAGAGGAAAGTGAGTGTTCACATTATGCTCTTGAGAAAATGTGGAGTTTTATAAGCTAACAGTCATGTTTCCTAAGTACTGTGTTTTAGGAACAAAAATTATTTTTATCTTTTGGCTCATGTTTAAAAATTCTTCTGAATATGCTGTTATGGATAATCCTTCTAATTTCTTTTGTCTAGCTGATATTATCAAATCAGGTTATTAGTATGAGGAGTGGTTATCCTACCCAWATAACCTCAAACACAAACCAAGAAATTCTACATTTGTCAGCTTTTCCTGCAACTCTACTGTTAATGTTGATTGTTTCAGGGTCCWTACTCAGCTCAGACCACATCATGTTGGACAAAGCAACCCTGTTTCTGTAAGGTATTCRCATGCAGCCAATTTCAGAACTAGTACTTACACTTTTAAGCATTTACTACACAGTAGCTTTGAATTCCAGTGAAACATGGGAAAACCTCAATTCTGTGCAATTTGAAGTATTTCTAATTTCTACATTTGCTGTARTGAGTAGTCAGCAAGCAGGCTATACAATGCTTAAAGATTCCAAATATAAACCTCTAACCCTTTTCACTTCCACTCACCTGCAGCTTCTGTGTACTGCTCAGTATGATTCAAAGCATCAGAGCCAATATAAAAATAAGGATGAATCCCAGGGACCACAAATGTAACATTCCCAAAGTCCGTGGAACCTAGAAGCAGCATAGAGATTTTCTTAAGGAAAAAGTGTTGGGCAGTTTTGAATGCTGTAAGGAAATGCATGATAGACATTCTCTCCAGCCCATATCTAAAATGGMGTATCCTTTGCCCCAAATATTAAAGTAAAAACATTTCTAATGAGCCATTATCCATACAAATATCTCCTGTCACRAAGGTATTTTCCCTAACTAGCCATCTTCAGGTGCTGCTCTCCAGTGTGCTTCTGGATSAACAATCAGTTATTGGACTGCAAGGAAGATTTATTAGCATGTTCCTATTCCTTTTACTGCTCATTTTAATCAAACATCTCCTGATAGTAAGCTATTAATTCAGAAACAGGAAAGCTGCAAACCATGTCAGACATTTCAGTTATTTCCCTGTTAGAGCCCTTTAGAACTAGGCCAAACAATTCCTGCTTCTCACCAACATGCAAATGTTCAGCACGCTGTAGGGGACTAAAGTAGAAACTATGTCCTTAAGCAAAAACAGATCAAGGGTAACTGATTTTCCCCCATGTATTTGATTATTCTCAGTTACAGAAATCTCAATGGCACAAGCACCCTTGAAATAAAATCAGAACTAAATTCCAGACAAAATGCTAGGGCTTTGCAGATAAACACCTGATAGCAATGCTGCAGATTTTAATTATTCTTTTATGCCTATCACTTTCAGTATGCCACCTAGCACCTATTTCACAGCCTAATCTACTGAATGATATAATTCTAAAATAGAAGATTCTTCACAGTAAATCACCCAAGAGTCTACAACTACATCCCAAGTGTTTGTGGTTTTTTTGGGGTTTTTTTAACCCAAACAAGCAATCCACTCATTATCTGTTAAAATGACATTTTGAAGCTGGAGAAATCAACATTCCAGTTACTGTGAAGGAATTGAACCAGAAGAAGCATTGCTTTTTAGCAGGGAAAAATAGGGATGACCCACTAAAATGTCAACTTTTTTTGGGGCCAGAGACACAATAATTTGTTTCTTTAGCAATGGTGTATAAAATTTAATTTTAACACATCAGGTAGCCTCTGTATCATGATACTTTATGAAGAGAAGATATTGATAATGCCTTAAGATTAGGTAATTAAATGACTGAGGAATACAGATTTTACTTGGAAGCCTCTAGTTATTAAAAGTGAGTCCACAGAGCCTACATTATGAGGACAAGAGTTTGCTATTTACTCTGCTTACAGATAATGGAAACAGCAAAGGTTATTCAAAAACACCTCTTCCCATAAATTCAGGATGCATTTGAACAAAATCCAACTCTTGGCACAGCAGTAAGTTATTTTAATTTCCAGTAGTTTCCRCTACTGATTCATTCTTTGRTCAATCTGAACAGACAAACCAGAARTTCTGCATACTTCAGACTTAACCAAGATCTGTCTTACTAAGTCCCCATACACAAACTGCTGCAAAGACTGTGCTGCACTTTTCTGTAGTCTCACTTAGTGAATGAAACATTAGAAATTTCACTGCATCACAGCTCTAAAGCCATGTCATTCCTCCTAAATTTATATCCATACTCAATGTACTACCACTTGACATGTTTTTGCTGAATAGAAGAGATATAAATTTAGTATTTTCTTGTAATATGGAGAGGCAAAATCCAGGCAGCTTTTAATAAAAATGTGACAGCTAAATCTTCCCCACTATCAGACAATATGTTACACCCTTTATGGCAATAATGTAAGAGATATGTTGAGAACACCAGGTATTCCAATAGTTTCCATACAAACATCTGAAATTCCATGCTTGCTAGACACATACAGATTGGGATTCCTTCTGGAAGCRTACGTAATTGCAGTTATCAGTGCAATACACATAATCCTGTGCTATCTTCTACAGAGAGATATTGGAGTTCCAGCCTCTCAAAAATATATCCTGAAGCCTCTTCAAGTCACTGCATATTTAATGGAGTCAGTATTACCACAAAGATGAACAGAGRGGAAAACACAAAATATTCCAGGAAACATTTATATACAGTCTCAAGCTTCAAAAGTGTTATTTTCAAGTATACTAGACCTTAAGATTTTCTTTATCAGTTTTGTGCACAGGAAACCAATGAACCCCATGAATACTACATTTTGAGAGGATTAAGTTATCCCAGGTGTGGGTGCCTCAACTAAGACATGTTTAACTAAGCCATCTGCTTTAGGAGGCTATGGATATCCTGTAGTAAAGCCACCCTAGGACCAGTAGAAGGAGAAACAGTTGCTGGCACCTGGTCCAAGCTAGCTCAGTGTGACATTGTGTCACATGTCCCCGGCTGTGTGGCCAGTGAGCAGAGCTGCAGGGGGCACAGCTGGAGTCTGTGACTGGAGGTGCTCAGGGAAGCTGATCTGCCTGGAGCGATACCTGGGAGCAGAGGCACACTAACACCCATGCAGAGGCGGCAGCGAGTGCGCTCAGCTCTTAGCGACTGTTCTGCTGCACAGACATGGAGAAGCAACTGAGCTATCTTCCTTCCCTTGCAACAGAAGAAACTGATATCCTAAAAGAAAACATTGAAAACCACATGAAAACTAAACAGAAAGAGAGGTCTTGAAAAAGACGACACAAAATACTCAGCCGCCCCCAGAAAAGAGTAGCATACAAAGTTCCACTCCTATGGTTCTGGAGACTGTGCTTCATTATCTTTCCTGTATTCCCACTGCAAAAAGTCAGAGGAGAAGCTGTGGAAAGAAAATTCAGTAAACCCTACTACAGTGAGAGATAAAAAAGCAATTSCTCAAGCACATTTTAACTGACAAGCAATTCAAGGACAGGACAGCCATACACGGAGTTTTGGTTTAAGGAAATCAATGGTTAACATTAAGCATACCATATCACCTACATATGAAAGCCCTATTGCAGCTGGGTGTCTGTGTCACTTCAAGACCTCTGAACAAAAGCAAGATCACCAATATTCATGATCATCCTTATTACAACGGTTTGGAGGAATCAACTAGCAGAACTCCAGAAAGTTGCACTACAGTAAACATTTTAAGGTTCCTCAGCCCCTTTCTTTGGCTAAACAAGTAGTAAATCTTACTTGTATTACACTGAAGAAAGAAGGAAGAAATCTGCCTTAAGTTATAATTTGTTTTTAAACACAAGACAACGAACCAGTGTTTAATTTGGAAGGAATGTAAGGAAAAGAATCCATTACCATTAGATACCAAGAATATAATCAGATACAATGTATCCCCTATCCACAAGAAGAAGCTTGGAAAGCTGTTCCTAAACACCAAATTTGTCCAAACTCCAAATATAATCTGCATTTAATATAGAGAAGACAAGTACCAAATCAAACACATTAAAATAACTTATTAGAACAATTTTCCTTCTAAGAGAAAAACCTTCAGCATGAATGGAGTAAAAATGTTCATAAATACACTTAAGATCAGTAGTGAAGGCTAAAAGTATGAGCAGAAGTTGAGACTTGAACAGAGCTCCTGTAGGAAGATTCTGAAAAAAAAAAGTATTAAGGATAACAAGAAACCCACCTAAGCATACAAGAATTCCCATTTCTGTTACAGCTCAGAGATAAAAAAAGTTAAATTATTTGAAACATAGTCAAGACCCAAAAATGAACACCTACTTGAAAAGCACCCTTTGAAAAACTAATCTGTTGAACTCATGAACTAAAATTACAGGCATGTAATGTAATTACCTGTTAAGGAAAAGATTAAATTTGGGTTAGTGAGATACTTAAACTTCCATTTATAAACCTCTCCAAAACCTCCCTCTAATAGAATTGTTAGAYTGTAGTAGATTTGTTTATATGTATGCTTGGAAAATATTATTAAACAAGGTTCCTAAAAATAAAATCTTATTCCTATTTATAACAAACCAGGATTCTGTATTTTAAAGCCAGAGAATGAGACAATTCATTATACATCCTCAYGTTCTCAGAAAGACTGATCTTAGCTTTCCATCCTTTCCCCCAACCAAACTGTTTATTACCTGAAATATTTTCAAAACAATTATCAGAAGGCATTTACTGCTTTTCTGACCTGTTCTTAGCTTCCACAACAAATACAGAAACATAGGCCAGAAATATAAACCTTCTAGAGAGTTTCAGCTTTGTAATTTGCCTTTTTCTTCTGACCAAACTCCRTTTAACTTAGCTCTATTTTGTTATTTTATACACTTGAGGATTGATCAACCTAAGCTTAAGTGACAATGAAAAATGCAGCTGGAGTTACCTGACAAACCATTCAAGATACCATCTTCTGATATAAAATCTATTCCAAGCTTCTTTCCATTCTCCTTGTAAATTTTCTGCAGGCTCTTATTTGGAAGCACATTGTAGTAATCATTTTCACCACCTTTTATTTCCACCTAGACAAAAAAACCCAAACTAATTAAAGTTTTCTCCAGTGTAAGCCAGTTCAATGTAAACAACCTGAAGGCAAAAAAGAAAAACTCCTACATATACAGACTTCAAGTCCAAGGCAAAACAGATGTAAGTGCTAAGTTTCTTTCAAAACATTCATACCATACATACCATTCATACCCATGAAACATTCTGCCAAATATTACCCTTGGTCAAAACACAGCTGGTGTTCTGTTCAGTTTGCACTAGAYAGCCAAATTCCAGAAGCAAGGATTTGAAAATTTCCTCCAAAAATAGGAAACAAGTATTTCCYGTAACATTATCTAATGATTTCACCTGTGGGTACTACTAAACTGCATAGAAATAAACACAGGCTTTTATCAAACTGTATGTTACCTTTCTTTTAGAATGCTTCCAATAACTACAGCCCAGTTCATGAAATGGCTTCACACAGSTAAGAAATTTGAAAAYAAAAGGCAAAAACCTATCAATGTCAAATTTCAAAAGAGATCTTAACTTTCATTCTGCATGAAGTGCACTTTCTGAAACTCTTTTCTAGATATAGTGAAGGGGACATGGTAGGAAAACATCATCTAATGCTTTACATAGACTATAAAAGTGACATGCTGACATTCACATACCCCATACCTACTTGTTCTGATGATCACATACATTCTTTTTACAACTGAATTAGCCATAAACTTGTAATTACCAGAGCAAGTAGAACCRTCTATTATCTTAGCAACACAAAAAAGGTAATCATATTGCTTGAACCAGCTAGATGAGACACACTTCCATTTGCTAAAAGCAGAAGAAATGAGAATGCTAATTGAAAAATCACTCAGTTGCTACATGAGCCTGCTGTTTAATGGGGCAGTGGACCTAATAATGACCAAGAATATGGGGAAAAAACAGACAGAAGACCCAATACCTGTTTTGCTTGTTTCTACAGGTGAGGTTTCCCTTCAAGCCTCCCAGGTCTCTGAGCCTAGCAGCACTATCTGCAGGACAGGAGCATCACCCACAGCAAAACAAAAAGAAATTACAGGGCACTTAAATTTAATGTACATGGGATCAGGCAGGATGCATCCAAGGATGCAGARTAAGAGAAGCAAAAATGCAGTCTGGGAGCTATCATTTTTAAGTGTCACTGAAACAGAGGGAAACTAGCTCACTGAACAAGAGCTAAAGGCCACATACCTTGAAGGGCCAAGAGGAGGTCCTTGAAAACTACACACTCCTCAGATCATCCTATCCTCAAGTTCCCAGAGGGATTACAGAGCAAATAAATCCTCTCAGGACCCATGCCCAGGCCCATGAATCACAAGGTGATTGTAAACATCCAGCACACAAGATGGAACTCATTTAAGAGCAGACAGGGCATGACCAAGCCTAGCTTTGCATGACAACATGAATGGCTAAGATGACACAAGACCTGCAAGCTCCAAGTTTTACAAKCAGTGGCACAAAATACCACATTGCTGCCTGTTACTTGTAGCACACATCTGCACCTGAGACTGGCACCATTAGTGTTTTAGTATTTTCATTACTGATGTAGGCAACCCCTGTGAGACCACATCTAGTGCTGTGTTTGTTTGGTTTCTCCTCAAATCAAGACTGGAGCTAGCCCAGGGGAAGGCCACCAAGATGATTAGGTGGAGGACACAGTGTACAAGGACAGGCTGAAAGAATCTGATCTGCTGAGCCTTCACAGAACAGAAGGTTAGTGGGGCATCTCACTGCTGTCTAGAGTTACCAGATGGGAAGGGTACAGAGAGGACAGAACCAGACTTCTCAGATGTCAAAGTGACGCAACAAGAAGCCACAAAGGAAATTCCCATTGGATACAACAGAATCATAGAAGGTTGATGGGGAAAGTACCCGCTGAGGTCATCTTGTCCAGTTCCCCTGCTCAGTCAGGGTCACCTAGAGCTGGCTGCCAGAACCATATCGAGGCAGCTTTTGAATACCTCCAAACATGGAAACACTGCAATGTCTGCATGAAACCTGTTCCAGTGCTCAAGTCATTGCAGCATAAACATTAGGAAAACCCTAGCTCACCATGAGGTAGGTAGAGCACTTGGTGAGAGGTGGTAGAATTTCATCCTTGGAAGTACTCCAAAGTCCACATGGCACTCAGCAACCTGCTCTAACWGGTCCTGCTCTGAACAGAGAATTAGACCAGATGACCTCCAGAGGTCTCTCCCAACACAGATTCTCCTAGGATTCTGTGGCATTCTATTTATAAACCAAAGCTTTCTTTCTGAACACAAAGCAACAGAACAGTAAAAAGTGTAACAGTAATTTAGATTTACTTCAGCTAAACACTATGCAGACAAAGTAAACTTTGATTTCCTGTTCTGGTCTGTGTAACAAAAACACATGACAATGAATATATTCTTACCTTGCATCCTGTGGCCACTGCTGCAGATTTGAAGCAGTTCTCAACCTTCTCTGTGAGAACAGAAAGCTCTTTTCTTGAAGGAGCACGCAAGTAAAACTCCAGCTCRGTGTAAGAAGGAATGATGTTAGGTTTCACACCACCATTTTTTATTACACCTGCAGAAAGAGAAAAGTTGTGTAGTCAGTGTTAAATGCAATTGCTTAATCTTCAGCTCTGTCATGAAATTCCTGGGTCAAGAACTACAAATATGTTAAAAAACCCAACAAAACATCAGCTGAGCATGAAATACAAACAACGTAAAAAATGCAGTATGTGGGCAAAGTTTCTTCATCATCAGATTAAGTGGAACATGTACTTTCAGCACAATTTCACAGCATTCTTTGGTTAGACATCTGTTTTACATCCCAGAGTCAAGCCAAACTAGCATTTCTAATTCCTTAAAATTCAGTGCACTGGGGTCATAAAGCAATCTGTCTGCCAGCAAGAAAAAGTTGCTACAAGGGCTAACTTGAATTCCAACTTTTAAATGTTTCCTCAGTTAGATTGTTTCCAACTTACTTTGTGAGCTTGAAGAAAAACTGAGTAAGTTGCAATYCTCAGCAATACTAGAATAATGTGTGTATTGCAGTGCACAGAAAGTTCATTAGCTTGCTCATATTAATTCTTCAGAAATAYTGGAATGTATAATACACGCAGCTTTATTCACAAGTGCGAGTTCAAAGTGCTCCTTCAAGGACATCTGTGATTAACTACATCTTTTACCACAATAGCATCAAAGATATTACATAAAAGACAGCAATATTTATATATTTTGAGAAGAACASATTGTAGATCCCAGTTCCACAGATTTCATTGCACTAACAGCTAATTGCTTCCAATAGGCTGTTTCCTGGCCTCTTACCCTCAATTTCTTGTATTTGGAATTAGATTTTTTTTCAGTAGAACCTGAGAAACTTCTGCCTTCACAGGAAATATTGCAGAAGCTACTGATGTGTCACTGAGACCTGAAGAGACAGTGCTAATGGGTGGCAAATAGGCAACAAAACGTTTCTTTTGGTGCAGAAAACCTATTAAGATTATGAACTTCACCTCCAGTCTCAAATACACACAAAATAAAAAACAAAGTGTTGAATTAATCCAGTATCAGTATTTGTCCATAACAATAGGAACTGCTCAGATGGGAGGRACAGACATCACAGGAAAGGAAGCAGTAAGTATTCATGCAAATCTGCATGACACATACCCATAACAAGCTTTCTCAGAACGAGTAGCTTCATGAKTAAACAGCTTTCACTTCTCTCGTCCAGCACAATTGTAAATGGAACTGGAGAGAGTCTGAGTAGGTCTAAATTAAATTTCAATACCACTGCAATATGGACTAGACAGCAGACCTGAATTAAAAGTAGGCTGCCTGCACACTATTAGTAGCACCTGATTTGCCTTTCTGGATGGAAACTTTTTTTTTACAACCTGTTTAATACGACTTCTTGAGCAGAAAAAAAAAATCTACATTCCTGTTTTTCAAGGGGGCAACATATACTCCATTCATAAGCAGAGAAGAAAGATAACATCAAAATGTCAGATGAACTCAAGACAACAATATTTCAGTRCATGAAACATTGGTTAGAAATTCTAGACTTCAAGTCATGGAAATTATTTCAGCTTTTGTTAGTGGGTTAACACTACTATTTTTAGGATCACTTTATTCAGCCACTGATTATACTGCAAGTCTRCATGAGATCTCCTACACAATGTTATAAAGAAAGCATGCCTAAAATTAAATCTCATTCTGGCTGCTTGTCCTTTCCCAGAAGTARTTTTAATATTTCCACTTTGAAAAACCAGSTTTATGACAGCAGGTGTATCAACACAGTARTATCAGTTTTGCTGCTGTTCAGGAAGCATTACTTCTAGAGGGCTTGTTTAGATACTTAGATTTTTTGTGAATATTACCCATGGAGCCTTTAGAAACKACAAAGAAAGCAGTATTTAGGGGTTTAGGCTTATATTCAATTGAAGACTTAGGCATCTTCAGCCTTAAACATGCAACCATGGGCTGCAGATACCAAAACTTGCAATTATGAGCTTTGTTTTCTAGAGAAATAGGACAGAGAAGGCTGTGCCCACTGTCTGAAATTCATTTGGGCATGCTGCACAACAGAAATGCAAACAGCATCTACAGCCAAAAGGACCAGGACTCCATCCAGATATCCTGGAGAGAAATGCACACTTGTATTACATACAGCACAAGCAGCCAAGACACATAATGATGAGCTCAGAAGTTCTGGAAGGATTTTTAACTCATAACAAGTATTCCAAATAAACAGCCCTACATTCAAAAGTCCTGTAGAATTGGCAAAGTTTATTAATTTGAACTTGGAAAAAGTTCTCTTGGGTGCAATAAGGAACCCTGGGTTTATGGCTAAAGGGCAGCTTCACCTCACCTTTTGAATCTTTCTCACTTTACAGGTAGAAATGCACAACGTTGAAGGAGGACAAATCAAGCTTAATGATTTAACATGTTTTACTGCAAAATGGCCTTTCTAACCCAAAACCTACTAGATATGAAAGATTAGAATCCAGTGAACATCTAGTTGATTGTGCTAACCAGGACTATAATCTGCTGCCATCCATCACTTGTTTTTTGTACTTCACCAAATAAATTTCATTCCAGATCACTAGACTCTTCCAATAAATGCCATCTAATTAACGGAATGTCTAGTAAAAAAGTGATGCAGTAATACTTCACTTTTTAGAAGGATTTAATCTTACACCTTTGCAAATCCACATTTATTAAGGAGTTCAAAGCCACGTACCAAAATAAACTTCGCACTTTTTTCTTTTTTTCTGAACTGCAACTTCAAGACTTCCAATTGGTCTAGCCTTTACCTGGGCATTGGAGCCCCCTTTCAAATCTGATCTCTCAGCCTATTTTGAGCAGTTAATTCTGGGCACTGACATGATTTTAAAGATTGCAGACACACCATTTAAATGAAAYGGTGCTGTTTTGTAATACTTGACGTGACTATACTAATTTAGTGCTTTAGTGCAATACTTTGGAATGTGTGCTATTCTATGTTAGTACTTCAACAGCCTAAACTCTTACTTGCTGGACATTAGGTTTAATGAAGATCTCACCATGAACTCTCCAGGTCGGTTTCATTTGCTGTCTTAAAACAGACAGATTGTTGTACGCAAGAACAGCAGCATCTAATGCATTAACTCCTTCCCAAGGATAAGCAGCAGCATGAGAAGCTTTTCCATAGTATTTCACAGTCACACTAGGAAATAAAAGGCATTGCTTATTTGTTTCTCATTCACTGAAAAAAAAAAAATCTCTGAAATGAAAAAGTTCCTTTTGTTCCCACAAATAAACGTTGTTTAAAGTTTGTGCAGCATAACAGCAAACAATTTACCTGGCACTACACTGTTGCATAGTTAAACTAATTCTGAGTGCAGAAAAACACTGAAAAATTTCTAGAAAACCAGCAAAATGGAATGATGTGGGAGCTCAGGGCTGTCTAACCTAACCCTGACAGAATGCTACCAAGAGCCAGTCAGGCAAGGGAGTTACTGGAAACATACCATTATATAGCCTTTTCCTGAAGAGTACACGTTTCACAAATTAATTAAATTTCTCCACCACTTTTTTTATACTGCCTGACTCTTCTGAGACTTAAAKTTACTAACACTCTTCTCACAGGATAACAAAACCTTTTCTCTGATTCAAAATTGGAAGTTAAGTTTCCTAATCCTTGTCAAATAAAATGTGTACAGTATGTAAGATAGCAAAAACATGTAAGATCACATATAAMTCATGTCTAAATAGCAAAAGTAAATTTTTACAAAACCACAATCTACTGTAAAATATACATTATTATGCTACAGCAAGAATGTCCTCTCCTTGCACCCTTCAAAAGGGTGGTAGAAAGGCTTGCAACAAGAAGRAAATCTAATGCAAAGGCTATCCTCCAACTTCACAGAAGTCATAAAATAGTGCACCTTAACCTGTACAGTAAAAATTCATGTTTTGCTTCATCTAAGGACCATTAATATTAGTCTTACATAATAACTTAGTATTTCAGACTCTATGAGAGCTCTTTACAAAAGAGGAAAATATGAAATACTGACATTTACATGTAAGGTCTCTCTATTTATAAAATACACAAAACTAAACCTGTTCGTACTCCATAGCCACTCCTTTACAGAAAAAAACTCAATCTTCAAGCATTCTTCCTACCCCAAGACACACAACCTGTCTCTTACCCAGCTATGACCAGCCTAACTTGCTTGTCCCTCTGTCTTGCACAAATGCCAACTTAACCAGTTATCCTGAAGTGACCCCTTGTGCTCAGAACCATGCCACAGCTGCAAGTTAACACCAGCACTTAAATTCTGGATGATGACAAAGAGGGACACAATGCACTGTACTGTTGCAACAAGAAACATCTCTTACTACTGCTGCAATCCAAATTAAGCATGCCTTTTTCTGTCCCCACTAATCTTTCAAGACAATCATAGAATCCATTCTCTAGACTGTGAGTTTTGTTTAAAATTTATTATCATTAAGAAATGTTAGAAACTTATCCATTAATATCCCAAGTATTAGACTGCAACTCAAATCAACTCACAAAGACCCCTGGACATTCTCAAAAAAAATAGAAAGAAGGCAAAGTACAGCAAAAAGTCATGTTGCAGTATTCTTTTCCACGAAAAACATGTGTTTCTTATTAAAAAAATCTTCTTTCAGCATTYCTTTACTTGTACTTCTTTTGTTACACAAATGTCACAAACACTCAGAAAAACCCAAAAGACTCTGCAGAAGAGTAACACCCTAAGCCAGTTTAAGAATTAAGAAGAATGTGGATCTGCCACAATAAATAGGCTGATTAACTGAAGGGTAAGTGAATAAGAACCAGCGAACTTTGGCATGTATTCACCAGTTATCCCAATATGTTAATCTTATGTCAGGCACAACACAGCTTTCCTGCTGTGAAACTGTGATACAGCAATACTAGCAACTTAGTCATCACCAGTCCTTAAACTCCTTGCAAACAACCAGAGATCAATTAAAATTAGAAAAACTGTCTACCTTTGAAACCTCATAATCACATAAAACATTATAAACTCGCTATTTCAAAGTTTTGGAGGTAGTAAGTTGTTTCACTCAGCACTTCAATTCCATGCCTCCTCCATGTTCAAAGGTTGTCTAGGACTTGCATCCTACTGCAGACCTTGACATCTGAAGAGAGATTTCCAAATCCTACTGCATCAAACTCAAAAGATTTTTGCAAGCAGAAAGACAAACTATCATGGAAACTACATCTTGAAAATTTTAACTACAGTCTTAAGGCAAAGCAAAGGCAAGTTGGGCTAAGTCTTGAAGGAGGTTACAATAAGAGGAAGGAATATAGCAGAGAAYTGGTCAGGTATTGAAGACTAACCCTGTCTGTTTTACCATGAAATTTGGCAGTAACAGCAGCAAATTATCCACTGGAAACAGCCTTGGTAAAAGCAAAATGGTCAGTAAAATCCAGCATATCAGAGCTGGACAGTAGCACAATCAATCTGAAAACAGTTCCCAGTACATYAAGTCATAAATGACTGGAGAATTAGTTATCTAAAAAATTCAGAATCTAGTCTGAGACAATTAAATGTAATACTTGTAAAAACTGTTGCACTGGAGGGAGTTTACTAGTGGGGTCTCTGCAAGGTAAGACCCTGAGATCAGGAATCACGTAACCTAGAATGTGACATAARACCTAGGGACAAAACCTACTTGTAGACTACTGCTGGAACACTGTGGAAACAGTTGTTTATAACACCAAAGGAAGAACAGCATGGCCTTGCAGAGTGGCAGAGCCAGAAAAGGATGAAGCACCAAAGCATATTTTAAAAATCACGTATTTAAAGACCAAGGATTTGCCTGAGTTGATTGCTTAAAAACGACTGAAGAGGAAGTTCCAAACGTGCCAGCTGTCCCCAAAATTGTAAGGAAACACTATGGTCCCTGCATCAGCTGAGTRAGATCTAAGGCAATTAGATCCTCATGTACTTTGTCCAGTTCTGGGGATACACATCCAACAAGGTGTACTTTAAGACAAGTGACTCAAAGCACARGTGAGCCAGTGCTGTCTCTGAACATCAGGGCTAATCAGAAGACAAGGTATAATTTTMGAAGAGTTATATGGCTGGCAAAAAAGGCAGCTGTGTGAGGGCAGGACTGTTGTTCATCCTTACACTGKGGGCAAACATGAAGGAAAGACAGGTACTACTTTGGATCAAAACCAAAAAGYTGACGTGAGAGTTAATACACACAACATGGCCATGACTAAATTTAGTGTGGAAGTTACTACAGATCCAAACTACAGTCAGGCTTAGCCTGCCAGTTCTTTTCAAAAGGAAGAAGGCAAACTTGAAACACCTTCCAAACTGATTAAAACGCACAGCAGACTCCATAACTGGCATCCAGGAAAGCACAGAACTACAACCCTTGAGACCTTGCAGCTGCATCTTTAAATTCTACTTCAATAGATGGCATAATCATTTGAATCTCCAAAAGAAACACCTAGAAACATCAGAAYAAAAAATGGATTTTTGGGATACACGGAAGATTATCTCAGATCAGWCAGGGATTTGAGCACTAGGCTGAACACACCACTTTCCAAGAACGGCTCCGAGTGGCGTTCCCTAACACTAATCTGACTCCTCAGCTAAGTGTAAATATCTGAAGAGCACCTGCAAGGCTCCGGGTTCAGCCACTGCTAAAGCATATCCCCTTCTCAGAAAGGGGACAAAAGGCTAGTCCTTTTGTGTCTTTCCCACTCACTCATGTTCGGCCACGTCGGGCAGGTAAGCAGCGTTTTCTTGCGAGGGGTGCGCCATGAAAACCACATCCAGGCCATCGAAYGCTCCAGCCTTGATCAGGTCTATTTTGCCTCCTCCTTGCTCTTCCGCGGGCGTCCCCAGCACCGTGATCTGCACACAAACGCACAGAGAGAGTCAGGGGCTGTCCAGGAGCGCTCCCCACCGCTCCCCGGGAGGGCTCCTACCTGTACGGCCATAGGCTCCGCCAGGCTCTCCAGGGCGGCCTTCAGCGCCAGCGCGGCGGCGGCTCCCACCTCGGCGATGAGGTTGTGGCCGCAGGCATGCCCGAGCCCTGGCAGCGCGTCGTACTCGCAGAGGAAGGCGAGGCGGAGCGGCTGCTGCGGGGCCGCCGTGCCCCAGTCGGCGCGGAAAGCTGTGCCCAGCTTGTAGCGCGGCTGCACGGCCCAGGYGGCGCCGGGCAGGTCCCCGCCGGAGAAGAAGCGGATCAGGGCGTCGTGCGCCTGGTGCTCCGCGTACGCCAGCTCGGGACGGCTCCAGATGTCGCGGCTCAGCGCGCCCAGACGCGCAGCGTTCAGATCCACGCTCTCGCACGCCCGCTGCTTCAGCGCCTCCAGCGCGGCGGAGGTGGCGGGGCCGCTCTCCGGCGGCTCCTGCGGCTTCATGAGGTCTCAGGCGCACCGGTCCCCACCTGACCTGAACCTGGCGCCCGCACCTGCTCTCCGGCGCGACACCTGCGCTGCCGGCCCTTTTATTGCCTCTCTTCGCCGCGAGGCACGCTGGGAAATGTAGTTCGTAATCCGTTCTGGTTTACAGGAGGCGGCCATCCGGAACTCTCCGCCCCAGCGTGCCTGGCGCTGCGCCCCTGCCAGCCTGCGGAGTTYCGCGGGCCCGCCCGTAGCGGCTGTGCTTGCTCACTCCCCCAGGCGCGGKATCGCGGAGAGASTCGGAAGGGTAAAGGCMGGAAACTCACGAGCTGAGATAAAGACAGTTCCATAGAGAAAGCRAAGCCGCGCACACAAGCAAAGCAAGGAATGARTTCCCTGCTTYCCATGGGCAGGYGGGTGTYCAGCCATCCCCAGGAGAGCMGGCCCCCATCACACCTAACWGTGATTTGGGAATACAAATGCCATCACTGCAAACATCCTCCCCTTCCTCCTTCTYYCCCAACTTTATACACTGARCAYGATGTTCCATGGGCTGGAATGTCCCTTTGGTCAGTTTGGATCGCCTGTCCTGGCTGTGTCACCTCCCAAGCACCCCCAGCCTCCCCACCAGCCTGGCAGTACAGAAATCAGAAMAGGCCTTGGCTCTGTGTGAGCCCTGCTCAGCAATAACAAAAACATCTCTGTATTATCARCCCTGTGTTCAGCACAAATCCGAAACACAGYCCCAYRCCAGCCATTGTGAAGAAAATTAACTCCACWTCAGCCCAAACCAGCATAAAATAATAGMTAAATTACATGTTGGAAGAATTGCCTTGTTAAACTCCGGGRCTTGGTGTGCTTCAGTGATCTCAGACCTGGGGAGGAGAGGGTGGTGTTAAAAAAGCTTGGAAAGAAGGATGTCCCACTGATAGTGGGTAAAAAGAATGCAGAATTTATAGRCCACAGGGACATTTGGCAGAACTCCCACGATAAGGAAGAAACAAAGCCAATTCAKTAACTGTGCTGAAATCAGCTCCAACTGGGTGAAAGGTAATTCTGTCAGAGGGAGATYGTAACCACCAGCTCATGGCCCCCGACTCAAAAGAAGGGAAAGACAGAGTATGYAGACTAATTAGCACAAGAAGAGAGGGACTCACTTAACCAATAAAAATTAGAACACTAAGTAATAGGAGAACTATGTAACTTGTAGCTAAGAAGCAATCATGCCTTTGCTAAAGTGTGTAAGTAGTGAAATGTTTTGATAATGCATTTGCCACCCAGCAAATTTGTACCCCTTTCTGTGCAAAACTGTAAATAAATCAAATACCTGACTCTTGAGTGTTGATTGGCCTCTTGCACGCTGGGTCAAAGAACCTAATTTGGCACAACATAATGATGGAACATCTGCCTTGTTACATACGTGTGTTCCCATCACAACGCCCAGAGATTACATTCAAGTGCAAGGTGTGCTGTGGCTCTTCTGGGCATGGAAGCACCCTGTCTTCTTCAACGTCTGTTTTTTTTTTTTTTCCAGCCAGGAGCCCTGTCTGACTGAATTTGGGTTTCATGTTTACATTTCTCTGGGAWTTTCTGCCTGTGAGAGCCAGCTGATTGGGAGTTTTTAGATACAAGCTACATAGCAAGAAACCTGCCTATTGAACCAATCCATACCTGATAAAAATTGAAGTCAACAGCAACAAAATGACACATTCTGGGTTTTTTTTTTTTTTCTTTATTGATTTCATTACCAGAAAATCCCTCTTTATTMATTTATCCACTGTTTTCTTTCTCCACAACTTTTCTGTCAGCTGGAGAGGCGCTTTGGTGTGCTGAACTGCAGGTTTCCTCTCTCCACAGAAGATGGGGGAGGTTCTTAGTGACACCCAAACCCTACAGACTCTCAGTCACTCCAAGAAGAGCTCAGGCTCCCATGCCTTACATTTGTCATGAGCTATTTTTACCCCTGCAACATAGTACAAGCATTATAGTTATGGTTGGTTCTTTCCCTCCACTCCCACATTCTTCCAAGTGGAATAAAGCCATCAACCCAAAAACGTGCTGAACTCAGTTTGAACTCTGGATACATGTTGAACTATCCTTATGGATACATGCAGTGAGTATTTGGCAACAACTGAAGGGGCACATACTCAGCAAAGGGTCACATAATTCAGATCTGTTTGCCAAGGGATTTTTAGGGCTGGAAGCCCTTTGGAGCMAGCAAAGTGTTCCTGACGATAGTGCCAGGCCAGCATTCTTTAGGAGCAATAATTCTAGGCGTACATCAAACTCAATCATTTTTGCACTCATGGAAAAAGCTGGCTCCCATGTAAAGTTTTAGTAAGGAGGAAAAAAAAAAAAAAACAAACGTGTTTTTTCTGCCTGATTCCTTGAGGCACTACTATTCACTATATAGTTTTGCATTTCTTCAATAAAAACACAGGGTCCTGTTGAGCCTGCACAGATTCATTCAGGACACTCTATAGCTTTACATACCTGCTCAGTAGTGTGGGATTACAGCTGAGGATGCTGAGCCTCAGAGCCACAACTAACAGGAATGGGGAGGCTTGGCCACAGAGCAAATTGCACTGTGGCAGCTGCCTCCAAACAAACTGGCTGCTTGTTTGGAGGGCTGAAGAAAGAGTGCACAGGAATGCCAGCATCTGAAAGTGGGACAAAGTTAGCACTGGCTCCTCCAGGAAAATTTGCCACTCATGGGGAACAGCTAAATTACTTTTAGGAATAATTTTATCTTCTCACAGTTTGCCATTTTCCTTTCCAACTAAGATATCTCAGGTAATCAGAGGGTCGAATTACTCATGTGACCACTGTGTCATTTACTTGAAATTAACCTTTAGAATATAGTTGGAATCCTCTTTGTCTGCTGAGTATTTGTGAGGCATGCAGCACTAAGACAACAATTTTATAAATTTAAGTATTACAGAGTTTACGCCGGCTTGAGAGTTCCAATTTGCATGTTTGAAAACCGGTAATGATAATTTGTGTGAACATCAGTTAACATAATAATGGGTACGTTATTTTGGTATGTTCCACTTYACAATCCCAGATAATTTGCACTCTGTGTACAACCTGCAAGTGTGGTTCCTTGAGGGGGACTTGCTGCYCAGGAGAGTTTCYCTCCRTACCTCCTGGAATGTGCTCCTGCTGCTGCTTTCCTTGTGTGGGTCCAGCAACCATGTTGTCTTCAATGAGTAAAAATCTGCTTAGAAAAGAAAAATGGGTATTTTTCATCTGGAAACAGTTTTGCAAGATGCACAATAGATGCTTCCAAAAGTTCACAGTTCCACCATGATTTTCCTTCATCCAGCCAAGAATTTGTGCCACTTGCTCAGCTGCCTTTGGTATTTGTGGGACCTTTACCTGGGCTGATGCAATTCACTAAAATGGTACAAAAATAGCTTMTTGGAAAAGTTAGGTAATTTCCTGTTGGTATAGTGAGTTAAATGGGACAAAGATCCACAAAGAGCCAGGACGAGGAAGCTGTAGTGAGACTAGGTGTGTTGGAAGCATGAGCTGCTCAGCCAGCTCAGCCACTCTGATAAATCCTACCCTGACAGAGCTGCTGGGAGCATCACTGTCAAGGACAGCCCACAGAACTAAAAATAAACACAGCTGCAGCATGTATTAAAGCAAAGTGGGGGGCTTGGTTGTGAACAAAGCAAAGAAACATCTTCACATAAGCTGAAAACTAARCAAGGTGACAAATTTTAATCTGGCACAATAAGTGCTGTGACTCTAAATTCAGGAAAGACAAAGGAAAAGGTGTAAAGTTATTTTATTCATAAGAAACAGATGCATGTTAATGAGGCTTCCATTCCTTTAATAAAGAGCCTTTACTCTCCTGTTCTTGTTGCTATTCTGTCTCCTCGTCAGTGTGTGTGGTTTGTGTTGAAGARCCACAGGATATTTACCCCAGAGATGGGATGAYACTTTTCAAATTATTAAYAATTTTCTTCCTCCWTATATTWGAAAATTTCTGGTCRCAGTTATTACAYTATCATGTTTTTTCTTAYAATKTAGTAGAAGGCATCAGTCTTTTAGCCTTTTATGCTGATTTGAAAATTCATTGAATATCTTCAAGAGGAAGAAAATATCTATATTCAGTACCTTCRTTTTCTATAGGTTGTACTTTGGGTCATGATTACAAAAATGTTGTATTATAGTCAATCTAAATTATAAATCTACAAAATGAAAAACATATAACCATAACATGTTTTTTTCTAAGACAGAGGAAAAATATTGGTCAATTTTTAAAAAACAAGGTAAAAATATTATGATGATATTTTGATTGTGCTGAACAAATTATAATGGAGCATTAGACTGTTTAAAATACTGTTACTAAATAGAGGAAATACAACCYGGGCAACATTTCTTTGGGAAAAGCAAGAATTGTGCATATATTTGTTCATAAATAAACAAGAACAAACCTCACAGCTGCTAATTAAATTCATATTCCTGGAATCAGGCTGTAAACAAATGCTTGTATTTTTGTTTTGGAGGGTGGATGAAGTTCAGTAGCTTTCCATTGGTCTAAAAGAAGGAGCATCTGCTGTGGCCATAAAAAAACTGGATGATCAAGTTTAYCACATCCCACATTAGCAACATTAGGCATTGAGGTTGAAATCCAGATCAGACTGAACTCTGTGGAAGTTTTGCTGTTAAATTCTGGGTGGCCTGGATTTCAAGCCAAAACCCAAAGYTTTAAAAACAATAGCACAGTGAGTATTAAAAACAAAAGTAGGCTGTTGYTGTGTGTAGGAGCTGTACACTGGCTTGCCTAAGATAACATTCCAGCCTGGTTTACAAACAGCTTTATATTAGGAAGTAAATATCAAGACATACAATGCTACAGCAGTGAATTCTATGTTTAAAAAGAAAGCATGGTAAGTGCTTCCTTGGTCAGATCACAGTATTAATATCAACACAGAGCAGAAGAATTTTAAGGAAGCCAGGGAGAGAAATGGCTTGAGTCACTGAAGCCATTTAACCCTTACTGGATCAGGGATGCTACTGCATGTCTTATACRTTTCTTATTAAGGGAAAAAAATGCAGGGTGGGTGGGTTCAGAAAAGTTAAATCTTCTCCTTGTAGACGTATCATTCCCACCATTTAAGAGTTAATCCCAGTGAGGTCAAAAATTCAGAGCAGACTGGGACAGAAAACATGAGGTTATTGTTCCCTCATAATATCTGGTTACATCATGTACAATACTCAGAATTAAATCTGAAATCCCCCACAYAGCATGTTTTATTAGCTGTTTGACTTAGTAGTTAAGGCCTCACCACTTGCCCAAATGCTGTGGACCTGTACCAGTAAGCCAAAAGAWGTGCTTAGAGCTCAGACACCCTCACTGAGAAGGCAGCTGTGGCTGTTTGCTGCTGGCCCCAGCTCTGTGCCTGCCCCAGCTCTGGTGGCAGAATGAGACACCATTGCCTCTGAACTGTTTCAGTGCAAAGTCCAAAAGCTTAATTCAAGCTACCCCCACCCCCCTTGGCATTTTATGCTTTAGAAACTGGATTTTATCCTGAAGCAGCTTRGAGTTATCTGTGTTCTCAGTCTGCTGACTCCACTGTGTGGGTGGTATCCTCTGGGAGACAGGCAATAATATTTTAAACCACACAGTTATTTTCAAAACAATCACTTTCATGCACCATTAGCCACAAAGGCTGGTATAAGCTTGGCCAGCTTTAGACTGGTTTAACAGACAGTACTTTTCTATCTGATGCAGATTTTCATTTGCACTCTGAAAGCTGCAAGAATGCAGCAAGGGCTTAGCTGCTTGTTTTTTGTTTGTTTGTGTTTTTGGTTTTTTTTCCAGCTGGGATGAGATTATTTTAAAAAGGAACATCAATTAAGTCCAAGAAGAGTTCAAAAATTGCCTGACTTAAACATTGCCAATTAGAGCAAACTAGCTCTAGTGAAAAAGACAGGTGTAGTTAAACTTAGATTTCTTTCTTTGGTTTGTCTCTCTGAAAACTTACATAAAACTTATCAGCTACTAGGGGGCTCTTAGAAGTATGCACAGCATAATGTAAATAGAGAATTAAATTACTGATATCCAAGATTCTTAACACACAAAACTTACTGACTGCTTGCTCTCTCTTTCATACTCAAATTTTACTTTTGTAACAGCAAGAAAAGTGTCAAATATCAGAGATCTTACCTCAGCAGAAAATGCCTTTGAATCCCTCTCACTCCTCCAATAAAAAAATCCTGCCTCAACTATGCTCTTTTGTTTCTTACATTGTTACATTTTTAATCTGTGATATGTTCATTATTTCACATTATAATATAGGYCAATTGTTATATTTGCATAATTTCTGTAGTAGCAGCATCATTRCAGACATATTGCTATCCCAGTTTGAAAAGAATTTTGATTAAAGCAGCCTGATCACATGTGTCTCTTCAAGATACTTGATGCTGAAACAGATCCCTTATTGACAATATGAGCTTTTTTTGTTTGTTTGTTTTAATTATTTATTATATTATCTGTTATATTATATTTGGTTGTAGTTTASATGCTTAGTTCCTTTCTTCCTCTAAGAGGCAGATTTTTCTTATTTAATGTCAGATAAATTCAACGGTTCAATTCATWGCATTGATGCCCTAAAGACCTAGAAGTAAGACAATACACTTTTGAGACAATATTAGTATAGGAGGTTATATAAAGGCTGRTCTTTATTGGAGGCCTCCAAGGGACAGATATGGAAAAATTCCCACCCTGCACAGAGTGAATGGAGTTTTATAAGTTTAACAAATTAGCATAATTGACAAGAATCCCCTATTAGAAGCACAAGTGATGAAATAATTGCCTCCTTTTGGTTCTACCTCTTCTGTAGCTCCCCTTTAGATAGGAACTAAACTTYGTTTATGAAAATGTGTCTCAAAGAGCCTATTTCAGCTTTGGCTCCCAGGAAGAATCAAGATAGGATAGTGGCYGTGGAGCCCTCAGGCCTTGGAGTCTCTGGAATGTGTTTGTCTTTCTGCCTCTCAGGGTAGGGAAAAGTACCATAGCTAGGAACTATGTAACTATACAACAACAGTCTACAGAGCTACAAATATATATTAAAGAAATATAAAAGCAAAACTCATTCTGGCATCAGCATGACTTACTAACTGGGCAACAAATACAAACAGCCCAGAGTGGAAGGAAAAACTGATGGTGAGATATGAAAAGCTTAAATCTCTGTGGCTGCCAGGTCCTTTTGAAAACCTCACCTTTGGGCAGGAGAGGAGCACATCAATGAGCAGGGACTGCAGCTTTCCCACGTGTGCTGGCTGACTCATAGACCACAGCAGGAAAACAAACACACACAAAACAGGATGGTGTGTTATGGCCACAAACTRCAGCCACTCTGTCCATGGGTGTTAACTGCTCCCCCACTGTCTCTAAAAGAGGGTCAATCTATCCCTGTACACACAAGACCAAATGTTTTCCCTGTTAAATCCTGACTGAGCTGAAACAAAGCCAAAAATTGTTACACAAATCTCCACATTGAATTGCTTCTCTCAGGTCCCAGTTTAAAAATGGTAAATAACATTTTTCATGTTTGCAAATCTAAGTGAAAAATGAAATCTAGACTGTCTTAAACTTCTCAAAGTAATGAAAAAAAAATCTTATCTTTCCTGATGTTAAAATGATCCTTTAGTGATGCTGCTAGTTATTTACATCCTATGCTACTAATGCCACTAGTTATTTACATCCTATGCTGCTAGAAATAGTGCTAGAAATTTTGCTATTGATTCAAACAGAACCACAGTTAGGTCCTAGCTCTTTTATTCCCTTGGAGGAAGAAAGTACTTCGCATCTCTTTATTCCTTATTTTTCCTTATTTTTCTTTATTTTTAGTATTTTTCTTTATTGTAAGTACATTGAGCCTTTGAAGTATCACAGCTGTTTGTTCACAGACAGAATCTGTTTCTGGGTTAAACAGACAGAAGATGACTACGCAACTCAAACAATTCAATATATAATTTTCTTTTTTAAAATTTATATTTAGATATAGATGGACATTTTCTTCTCACAAAATTTATGTGAAAGCCTCTAGTTTGCTTCATGTAAGTATACTATTTTGCAGATAGACAGCAAATTTATTACATATTTGCAATCCACAGGAATCTTAAATGGATTGCATCTGTTAGACATCACAAATTGCTATTAAATACTTTGTTGTGGACTTAGTGGTACTGAGGAGCTATTAAGACAGCAAACCAGCAGCTTACTGTGTCTAATTGAAAATCTCTTTACCCTCAAAGCTTTTATGTAATTATTTTTTTTTAATTGGAAGTATGATATATTGCATAATAATAAAAACACKTGCATTAAGYGTTGACATTTTCCAAAATACCCTGRGAAATTACATTWAAAAGAGTAATCATTTTTGTTTTGATTTGTACCAATTATGCAAATACAATAAGCTTTAAGGATGTTCATTAATAATTATTTGTTTAAGATATTCATTTAAAAAAAATACGTTCCCTCCCATACTTTATCTAATCACAGTGGGAATATACAAAGCAATARCACAATAGCTATAACTACTATAGCACACAGTGATTTTTTCATCTTTTTTAAAACTTAATTTGTAGTATCAGAAATATAAGTAAACACAGAGTATGTTTGCACTCACCATGTATACTTCTGGGTTTAYTGCTGACAAAAAGAGGTTTACAGGTATAGTGAATTTGCAGGCTTGYAGGAATTGATATCAGTTTTCTGGGGAAAAAAGAAGCAGGTAAGTGTAAAAGGAGAAAAATATATTTGTCTACAGGGCTACTCGAAATAATCATATTTCTAATCGACAATACAATGAACTTCACTAATTTTGTACAGATAACTCATGAGAGTGCAGTTGGATTTCTTCAAATCAATGTAACACACGTGCAAAACTTTGCCAGAATTTCCAAGTCATTTTGAACTTGTGCAGTGATCGCTGTGAAATGAAAGAAATGTGGTTTTGTATTTTTAAAATTGAAGGAAACAAAGGCATCCAGTATATCCATAAACCTGTGAACAAGAAGTGGCAGTTGCAAACAGTGGAGGTCAAACTGTACTGCTGGACAAGCTAGTCCAATACATTTTGCTTTCCACCAATGGTCAAGATTATTTTGAGGTGAAGTCATGCATTGCCCAGTGACATCTGGCAAACTTAGGTAATGTGTTCTAGTTGTTTCTAGCCCAAGATCTTCAGTTACCTCAGCCTATTTGTTGTTGCCTAGAGTTAAGCTGTTTGTTTTTAAAGCACATTTTAGAGACCCTTATCTGCAGTTTGTTGGGGTGCTTTGTAACCTTGTTACTGTTCCTAACATCCAGTTAGGATGCAAGGTGGTCAGGGCCAGTTCCTTTAAGTAAAGGCYGTCTCCTGCATTCTCAGGCACAAGGTTCATGTACCAATGTCTGTGYATGCTGTACTATGTTTTACATATGTTTTATGTCACATTTATGTGAGCTCCCCTCTCCTTAYCAACACTGCTTGCTGTAGCACACACCAAGGGTCTTAGCTAGGAGTTGTGTGCCATGCCAGTGTTGTACCCATGTGGACATGTACCTTTCCAGAAATCTTCCTGTGGATAGCTTGAATGTTGTTACTTAAAATCAGGAGCACTAGTGTTTCGTTGGTTTTGTTTGCTTGTTTGTTTGTTTGTTTGTTTTTAAAAATGCTCACAGTGTGTGGGTAATTCACAATGAACAGGCACATGGCAGAGAGCTGAGAATGCTGTGCAAGGAACTTAAAGACAACTGTGAATGTGAAATACTCTTCACATGCTCACTGTTAGAGAACAAGAGAAGCAAATTTAACTGCAGCCTGAAAAGACCAGCTATGTACCTATCTGGGGACTGATTACTTCCCTAAACTTTCAACAAGGCTGCTGGAGAAGCAGAAAGCAGGTGGACATGAGCACCTCTTTGTTGAAAGCAGTATTGCTCAGGATTCAGCACTGGCAAAAAAATCAGGCCCTTCTTGTGTTCCCTCCCCTCTCACCTCCAGTAYATTACTTCAAGACCTGCACTCGTTTGCATTATGTGATTGAACAAGCTGTTGTGATTAGTAGTCTCAGTGTATACAGCAGCTAGGTAGAGCAACAGGGTATTAAAAATACATATTAAACTGCAGGAGACCACAGGGAATCTGGAAACCTCWGTGGGTTTTAAGTGTCAACAGATGGCACAGCATGACCTACTTTGGAATAAATACATTTAAAAAGGAAGGGAAAAGTTGCTCTGTCAAGAAGTGTCTGTGCTGGTACTGGGAAGCTGTGGAACTGCAGAGCTCAGGGGACCAACAATGGGGTGTCTTGAGGCTGCCAGCTGACTTTGCAGCCCAGGCATCATTAGTATGTGTTGGCTGTTCAGTAGCCTACTCAATATGTGCTGGTAATATTAATCTGGGTTTCCTAGCAGCAGGTGCCTCTATCATAAGATTTTCTAGCCTGATTACTTTGCAGATTGGCAGAAAGTCCAAGGTTTGAGTGACTCAAAATAGCAAAATTAAATTTCCAGCCCTAGCAATGTCTCTTCTGGAGTCAGGCTGGGTACTGATTCTATGGTATCAGCTTTTACTGTTAAAGGATACTTATGAAAAAAAGACTTCATTCTCCAAAGAAAARAATGCAGCCCAGTACTTTCAATCAGCACCACACACATAAAAGCGACTGCCATATTTTTCAATTCTCCTCTTATATTTGCTTTAAGGTAGACACCATCTATTTGTACTACTGCTAATTTCAATGGGGAAATCTCTGAATTGTGTAATTTCTATAGCTTCAAATTTCCTCACTCTCCTCATCAGCTATTTTATAAATTTCACCTATCTTCATTATTGTATCTGGCCTTTTCCAGAATGTCCCTTAAAAAAAGGACATATAAATCCTTCTAAAAGTATAAAGAAAAAAACCCAGCTGGCTAACATTGTCTATTGTGAAATACAATGTGCAGGCAGGTCAGGTGCTTTACTGAGCTCTGCTTGTGGAGTAACATGGATGTGAAGCTCATGGTTCCAGCATGTATTCACTTGGTTTTATGGACAGTAAATGCAAAACTGCTATTTGCTACCTGGCAGAGAATGAGTTATCCTAAGCCTGTTGAACATCCTGTTTGTAGAACAATATAACCAATTAACTATGCAGTGAGGATAATTTAGGTTTTTTTAATCTGTTCAAATTTTTACAATTTAAATACATATAAACATTCAGTTCAGTTAYGAATACTGTGTGTGTACTTGGCATCCTGTTTGTAACATAAGGATATGCTTTCCACCAATCTGGGACAAATCCTCTCAAGGGACACTAGACTAAATAACCATTTGATTTTAGACGACAAATGATGAATCAAAACACTTTACACAAGACCCACTGTGATTTTTTAAAATCTGCTTATTCTTTTAATCCTGTTCATTCTTAAACATTTCATATCTTTCAGCCCTTYTAACTGAATATRCAGGTARCAGGTACAGATTGATTTTAAAGCTTTCCTGACCTGTTAGTATTATGGAGATACATTTGTACTCTCTGACAGGGAGAATCCTGTATGACAAGGAAGGCATTCAGCCATCCAACCCTCTGCCAGGCTCCATTTCAGATGATCRGAATTGGCCCTGAGTAACCTGGCTTGACCTAGCAGCCACCCCTGCTGTCAGCAGGAGGCAGGACTAGAAGACTCCAGAGGTCCCTTCCAGCCTCAATTACGTTATGGTCAGGTACTGGGAGCTACTGTTTGCATTAGATTTTAATATGGTGAGCCTTAGCAAAGCAATTTTTCTGGAATGCCAGAGGAACTTTCCAAACCTCCAAATGYGCAGACAGACCTGCAGGTCTCCCCATGGTGTAGGTGTTCAGCTTACATGAGAAACATCTCAGATACCCCACCTTGGAGCCACACACCTGCCTTGAAAGAGAAGAAGAAGTTATTATAACTCATCAATAYCCTCAAAATACACATCTCACTTCCTACAACAGCTGTGACATCTCTTTCTGCTCCTTCACTTAATACAAACCATGAGCCATGGCCACTGGAGGTCCCAGGGAGGCACACTGGCAYTGCAAGCACATCATGCTGYGCACAGACCTTCCCATCAAGCAGGCACAAATCCTTGCTGCCCTYCCCTGGCAGCAGATCTGATGTCACCTCCTTRGCTGGGGRGGGTTAGAGACCATCAGATCGACCTGGGCACACAACACGTTTCTTCCTGCCTCCCAAAGATGAACAAACAGCCCTTTGGATGAGTACATCATTGAGGTGATGGTGTAGGAACAACACACCTCTCTCCTAAGGCAGGTCTCACCTAGTCCGTGGGTTGACCACCAGCTATCATGTTTCCTTCCCTAGTGCCCTTTTTGGGATACACATTATGTAAGGGGAATGAAARTTATGAAGGTGTATATAGGGTTTGAGGGGAAATTACTAGTAACTTCATTGTTAGTGTGCAAACATAGGCCTTTGGTAAGGCCCTGAGCAGGAACACAGGTTCTGTACCTGCTCAGTTTTGTTCTGAATTGTTACATCACTAAGTCCACTCACTAACAGAAAAAATAGGCATGTGTTTAAGTGTCTGTCTTAGACCCATGGTGGCATTTTCTGTGACTGATTTCATTTGGTGTGCATGTTTGTGCCTGCTTTTTCTCAGAAATATCTCTCCCAGCACTTTGAATGTTCTCTCCTTAGTAATGCAGAGGTTCTGCTGTCTGGACAGGAGACCCAGACTTAGTTAAAAAGCCAAAGAATGAGAACTGTCTGGACATATGGTAAATGTCCCASGGTGAGGTGCACTTTATCCCATTATTATGAAAGAGTAAATCATTAATGAAGCTTTATTTAGCTTCCTGGCCAGGATGTTCCTAAATTTTCATCTGTTACATAAGTAATTTGCTTTTATCTCCTCCAGATTCTGTGCTTAGAAAGGAACAGTTTACATGTGGAATGTAGAAAAGTTCTTATGAAATTACTTTGAACAAAGCCCTAGATTCACAAAAACCTCTCAGCGCCACTTTCTTTTGAGGAGATGGTAGGGATAATGCTGTGTTTTAAATGTTTTCTTATATTTATTCTGCTGATGATATCATTCAATTCARAGCAATATTTTTTATTCTTTACATGACTAATTTGGTAGCACAMATCCAGAGTTGTCAAAAATCTGAATGCAAACAAACTATTCTTAAATATGAAAAACTATTGTGAGGTATCTAAATATAAGACCAAGCAATATATATATTAACACTGTTTACAGAATTGACAAGATAGATCAAGGCTTGACTAAGATGTAATTTCTGCTATAAAAACTACTTTAATTTTCCTGAAGAAGTGCTGTAATAATAGTGTGTTGGGTTTGCCTGTCAGAGTATAAGGTAACACTGTGACACTTCCACAGGTGARGTTTGAGAACTGAGATGGCAGTCTCAGTTCCATTCCAGATCATTTCCAAGRTGCTGTAGATTAACAGGATAATCAAGGACAAAGTCACAATCTGAGTCATTATGGGAAAGGTCAAAGAATGTGGAAAAATCTGGRTGTCAAGCTCCCAGAAAAGGTTCCCAGGTTTAAGAACTGGTGTTTTCATCAAGAGAAAATCTGTCCTGGCACTCCAAGACCTCCATGCCATGAGCACCTCCAAAGCAGAGCTGAGGCTAAACTGTCTAGTCTTGCAAAACCTGTCAAAAGCTTTGCTAATAAAAATAAATAAATAAATAAATAAATAAATAAATAAATAAATAAATAAATAAATAAATAAATAAATAAATAAATAAATAAATAAATAAATAAGGGCTAACTCAACAAAAGGTCAAGCTGAGTGAGTATGAAATAGGATCCATGCTCTGAAGTGCAATAGTGCAATTAGCTCGTTTGGGTCAGGTGAACAGTTGGGTTAGTTTCATAGGATACTGTTAAAAGCCTTAGGTTAGTCACAGTGAAAGATGAGGCACAGGYAAATTAGACAARTAATCATCTGGTACCTCATATAGAAATTCTATTTTAGAAATCAAAATTAAGTATATTCAGTCAAAAATATTAGRGACATTTTGATAAGCTGTAATGTTTTTTTGTTTTATCCTGTGTAGAGGAGGATTTTCAGTTGTGATAACATATGGCTTTTAGGCTTTTAACTAAAATGTTAAAATTTTAACTACTGTTAGTTATAAAGTATGAGCACAGTCCAAGCACACAACTTGATTGGTTCTAATTTCAGAGTGTGATGGTATATTATAAATAATTTGTTTTCAACAATTAGGATGCTTTTAATAAAAAAGAAACTTTAATAGGCCTCATTCTTTTTTCTTAAATATTTTTGCCTATTGAGTAATAGCTCTCATTAGCCATGAGGTTGCCTGTAYATTCATGTAGCAGTGAATTTTTAATTTGTCACTTAATGGGCTTCTAATCTRCAAAATGTACTGCTGAAAAATGTCCTGCTGCTGAAGTCAAAATCCATCAGGCCTGAAAGTATTGTAATTTATATACCTTTATGAATACCATAATTAAACAAAATAATTACAAATATTTTTATAAAGGAAAGCTTGAAGGAAAAATGAAAAATAATTGTATTTTATACTACTCTCTAAGAGCTTACAGGATATTTTTTTTAAATATATGACTTGATAGCTATCTCTTCTATGTTCTGACTAGGTTAGTACTGACAATATGTACCAGCCTAGATAAACTAGTGAGGTTCTGAAAAAAAGAATCATTTATAATCTCCTCCAAAACTGTAAAAATAGTTGCCAGAGATATACATGTCCCTTTCTGTTTGCTGACTGCTAAGTTGAAGCCAGGGTTAGACATAGGTATCTAACTTATTTGATTTATGACATAGTCTACACTGTTTATCTTGTGATAAAAAGACAGGCTAGAGAGCCACAACATACAGTTTTATTTACTGAAATTTCCTTCAAAGTTCATAAGTTTGCAGAAGGAAATTTTTAAAACGCCAGGGATGTAGTCATTAATATGCCATAAGCTTGTGTTTTGCAGAAGACACTATTTTCAGTGTATTTTATACATGGTGCCAAAAGTGCACTGGATATTTTCTTTTAGAAATGAAGGTTTCCTGCCTAATCCACTTGTTCTAATCTYCAGCTGCCTTTTTGGTAAAACATAAGCTGAAGAAAAACAAAAACAYTAACTTTTTTGTTTGCTTTCTTCTATTTCTTTTTGGTTGCTATTCTTTCATTGTTCTGACACACCAGTGCAACAATAATTCAAAAATATTTTTGCCTAATAAATTGCTGCCTGCTATTCTCTACAAATAAATACATTACACYGAGCCACAAACACAGATTGAGCTGCTGCTGGCTGTGTTTTCCATCTGCAGAGCCTTKCCCCAAATTGCCTGACGACATCACATAGATTATTCTGACTCACTGGGATGTCACAAAGCCTCTGCCTAGTGCAGGTATTAGCAGCAGCAAATATTAGCAGTGGACATCAACTCCATGAAGCAGCAGAATATAGCAGATAGAGATTTTTTAAGAGTGGTTGAGTCTGCATGTGATGAAAAATAAATACAGGGAAGGATTGATTGATTTAATCTATTTACATCACTGGCTTAAAATTAACTTGCAATTAGGCCCTTACCAAGAATTACTCAGTGATTATAGCCTCCAGCTGCCTAATACAAGCATGGGTTCTGGGCAAGGCTGTGATGAGGAGGGATGAGCTGCTGTTCCCGAATGGGTCCTTTCGGGGCCACCCCTGAGGAAAGCCAAAGCAAGCCACTAGAGGGAACTCAGCCTGTGCCCTGCGAGGCCTTGACACTGGGTTTCCCCTACTACTCACTTAACCACAGTGTACCTGAAGCTGTATTCTTGTACTTTAAAGACAACTGCAGCAGTAACTCAATCTGCTGAAGCAAACCCACCAGTATTCTTTTGCATTGCACATGGAGCCTTTCATCTTTTCTGTAAGTAGTAATGTGGGGTTTTAAACTTCTGTCTGTTAATTCTTTTCTTTCCTCATCACCTCTGTGTCTAGCTGGTGTCAATGCTCCCTGGAAGTGAGCCAAAAAGTTACTGAACTGTCCGTGGTTACTTTGCATGTAAAATGCGTTCCTTACGTTTTTGGCAGGGAAATTAAGGAAGGGTGGAGGTGCTACAGCTCCTTTAAAAGCAATGTCCGGCTGCAGCTGAGGAAGACAATATGGAGAAAGGTTTCTGTGTCAGCAGAGCTCCTTCCTCTGGCCATCAGGTTTTGGCTTCCCACTCCTTCACATTCTTCAGTGTCTCACTAAAGCCCAGAGGAAAAGCACATCCTCCTTCGCGGCCCTGAGAGCGCTGCCCACATCACCATCACAGCAGTGGTAAAAGTGAGCAAAGCCCTTCCTAAAAGAATTGTGACTAAGATGGCATTTGGACCAAGGCTGCAAGACTTGATCAAGATTACTTTTACCCTTCCCCTACATCTTCACATTGTTTTCCCATAGTATTTGAAAAGTAGGGCGTGTATGTGTTAAAAATCAAATAAACATGCAATAGTTTGGAAGACTGAAAATAATCAGTTATAACAGCAATACAGGTTAACTCTTCAGCATTGCCACAGGGGAGAGGATAAAATCAGGCTATATTGCCTGTACAGAAGTTTCTGTTTCACCTCAAGGCTATTTAGGGATGCAGGCTGCCCTCTCACTGCATGCTGCTTCTGGGGCTGTGAAGAGAAAACCAAAAACCTGGGGTTTTTTTGGAAGGCCGCCTTCTTTAAACACTCTGAAATACACTGATACAGCCATCAAAGCTGGCTGTAGCCAGCCATCAAAGTTTCAGAACTTTACTGAGGCTGGTGGCTATGTGATCCAGATGGGGGCTCACCAGAACTGGGGGTCCTAACCTGACCCCTCCTTTTACCCTAGCACTTCCTAAAGACAGAAATTTCAATGTGTATGTTGCTTGATCATTTTTGTGTACCCAGCTATGGCTCTCCAGAGCTTCAGCATGTATTCCCAACAGCACTGTAGTCAGAAAAATAAAAGAAATAAAAATTCATAACTGAAAAATAAMGAGTGAAAATGAAAAGTGTTAAAAATAGGAGTTCAGTTGAACTAACAGTGCACAGACACAGTTGATCAAAGTTATCTCTGTGGACAAAAGTAATGGCACCTGTGTTACCAGTTTCTCTTTATTAAARTTAACTTACATGCAGCAAGAAGTCACATGGCTGCTGTTGAATTCARTCTCAATGGTTATAAATTTGAAAGACTACCTTTGACTAAAATGAGAGAAAACACAAGGGAGCAGTGTAAACCTTTAGCTTAAATCACCTACAACACACCCAGGTCAGAAATGTTTGGCTAACCATGGAACTACCACTGAACACTCAGACAGCTACTGTCCTACAGTAGGAGGCTAAGGAGTTCTGGACACGTGCAGCAAACAGGCTGTACATGTCACAGGCTCTCAAACAGCAGACCCAGCCTAGAAAATTATATTAAAAGCCTTGTTTCATGAGTGTCAGAGCTGCAGACTGCATTTTCATCTTCCTGGCATGTTCTCCTGCCAGTGACCAGTCCAGGTCAGACCTCTCAGACTTCCTGATCTCTGAAGAAACAATTGTTAAACTCTAATTGTTTGGGGTTTTGAGTTGTGTTTGACAGATTAATTCTAATGTATCTGTGTGGACCACTACATCAGTTGCTTCTAGTCCTCCAGGATATCAAGTGAGGTATGTTATGGTTATCAAGGCTTGACAGGTCAATTCATATCAGGTTGACAGCAGAAATCTCCAGAGGATCATTGCCTCTTGTAAAAATCTAGCTGTTCTCTAGGAAAATGTACATACTATCTTGGAGGAATTGTACCCAGAATACAGCAGAATAAACGTGGCACACTCAATTTGATTTTTCAAGTGAAAAAAACCTACATGTATGAACATTTGCCTGGAAGTGAGGGAAACTGAGAACAATTTAATGCATTTAGGAGTAAATACAAGGAAAAAGAAAAGCTGCAGTGAAGAGTAAAGAAAACAGTTTGGGAAAGTGATGGGAAGGCTTGAGGCGTTAAGAAGGATGAGTGGTAGAGAGAAACTGGATCACTCACAAATTGCATGTTCTGTCCTCCTGGAGGAAGATGGTCTCTTGGGAAAGACTGGGCCTCTCTCTTTCTTCCAGGATCTAATGAAAGGCTAAAGATAAAGCAAMTGTAAACTCAAGGAACTGTGAGGATACTGCACATGTCCACGGCCCTCTCATCCAGCTGCTGGCTGCAGCATGTTTGTACAGCAGTGGAGAACAGCAGCTAATGAGCAGAAACTGTTGACTTACCATCAGCCTCCCCACTGCTGATCATGGGGAGAGGACAGTGGTGTGTATAGATTATATATAGTATCAAGGGGTCAAAAAAAAAGAGTGTAGAAAAGTGTAATAGTCATCTTYATTGTGCAAATTKCTAAAATTATTGTGTAATAAAMCTGTRTACAACACAAAACYTAGGTGCRTCCTGATTTATCTCACCAGTCCTASCAAACTGCAAACATTTCTAAGCAGAACCTTGTATTAACTGCATTTCACATACTACACAGTGAGACAAGGAAGGCTTGCAGATCACACACACAACAAACCATAGGTACCTGCAAAGTCAAAACCCARCTGGACCTCCAGACACTATGGTTCACTTTCTGGATGAATGAACAGCCTACTGAGGGATTTCAAGCCAAATAGTTCCCTTTTGCATGCCTGTTCTCTAGGAAAATGTGAAACATGAATGCTTCCAACATACAGTAATGTACATACTTATCTGGCTAATTCTAAAAAAACAGTGAAAACCTGAGAGCAGTAAGCACTTGTGCAGCATTTTGTGACACTTGAAGCAGTGCTAACAATTAAGAATGCTGCACCAAGGTGCAATTTCTAGTAATGAACAGYAGATACTGACCAATCAGAGAAACAGTCAATCACAAGATCTGTCATCTCATACTCTCATTCTCCAGATGGTCYCAGTCAAGGAGTAGAAGCAAATGGAGKTTCATCTAGCCATTAAAATTCCTTAAATTTGCAGTAACATCAGCTACTTACCAGGAGATAATTTTTTCTTGCGGTATCTTTAATTCCAACATTAAACAATGTTGACATCTACACTGCTCCTCCAATATCTCAGTTGACCTTGTTTTTCAGGGTATTTTTTCCTCCCTGTCTCACCAGTTTTTTTCCCTTTTCACACCTAGTACAGGAGAAAGAGCACAAAAATACATCATCCCTTTTCTATTACTTGCATACAAAGAATATCTAAAATTTCCACAAGGTCTATCAATTTACCACTCCATTAATTCCTACAATAACCTATTGCTATTCTAAATAGGATAACATGCRATTTCTGAATGTTCTGATGCTAGSAATGAAACTTAAAAAAGCTTCATGCTATACACACATAAAAGCAAATTACAGATCTCAAATTATCATTTTAAGTAAGGACACACCTTATTCTTTGTCATGCAGCTATATCACTGGGCAGTAAAGAACACAAGAATCAGGTGATGAGAGAAACTAGAGGAAAGACTGACTATATTAAGCCATTTATGAAATGTAGCTCTAGGTCTTGTTTCAGGAAATGAAAAACAAAGTAAATTTTATTTTGATGGCCACTGCCATCACCACTTAAAAGAACAGTGGCAAATTAAAGTGTTCAAAGGCCTACTTGATGAAAGCACACCTCTTCATTAAAGGAGCAAATGRCATCTTTGATATAAACARCAGTCTCCTCAAAACCTTTTGCTTTATGACCTTAAGAATGGCACAACGGCCATCATGATTATACCACTTCTTCAAATATCTACAGCCACTTACTGAACTGCAACAAAAAGAGTCAGCAAAGTCTGACTGTATGAGAGAAGTCCTGGATCYCAAACACTTCCTCTTCCAGATATAATTTAAGGAAATTGCACCAGTTTACTCACCACTGGCAAACTACACTGTAAGTGCACATAACCAGCCTAGTTCTCAAACTGAAGATAAGGGTTTATGAATCACTCAGACTGTGATGCATCTGCCACACACTTGGAGTAATGTCACCTAGGCAAAGGTTAAATAAAAGTACCAACACAGCCTYCCAAGAGAGCCAGGGCTTTGCAAAATCTAAAGGCCTGTTTTTTGGGAGTTGAACAWATGAGATTTTGTTACCTCATGGGAAAAAAGTTAGAGAGGAATGCTGACTTCAGCACAGGGGGAGACTCTGCTAGGACATGTTTGTTGCACAAATAAATTCCTCAGGAAACTTTTTCAAATTCAGCTGAATTGTTGACCTTCCCGTCTTAGCTCTGATAACATTCTCCTACACTCTCAAAGCAATCCAGAATGTTTACAGCCTCAAAATTGCGGGTAACATTCTATTGCTCAACTTCAGCACTTAGGTCCTTTTATTGAACCTGATTATTTCTCTTTAATTGAGGGATATGCCCTTCATCAATCTTTTCTAGTGAAACAGCAACTAAAGATTTCTCTCTATCAAAAATATTTAACACTGTGCTTCCTGTTCAACAAAGCAGCATCAGTTCATGTTAATTACACAGTACATGTTTACATTTTACAACTTTACCTCTTACTTGCATCATAGCCTCTTTTGGGTGAGAACCAGCCTACTCCTAACAGAAAACCATCTTAGAAATTACAATAGAAAATAAATCCCCTTAAAAAGTTTAGTCAAGCATAAAATATGAAACAAAAAATTAAGAACACATTGTAAAATCAAAATTCAAAGAGCACAAGAAGTTTTAGAAGAAAACAAGGAATGTGTTTAACTGCATTAATGGAAGTGCCAAGACTTTCCTTCCAGAGCTTGAAGGGAATCTACAAGAAAGATGGAGAGGGACTTATAGAGTATATAGGGACAGGACAAGGGGGAATGGCTTCAAACTGAGGGAGAGTAGGTTTAGATTAGGAATTAGGATGAAGTTCTTTGCTATAAAGGCAGTGAGGCACTGGAACAGATTATCCAGAGAAAGTTGGGGATGCCCCATCCCTGGAGGTGCTCCAGGCCAGTATGGATGGGACCCTGAGCAACCTGGTCTAGAGGAGAGTCCTTGCCCATGGCAAGGGGCTTGGAACTAGATGATCTTTAGGGCTCCTTCCAAYCCAAGCCATTCTATGGTTCTATGACTACATAGAACCATAGAAGTTCTATATAGAACTTTTTTTTTTTTAGAAAATACAAATAAATTTATTTTCAAAATGACAACGAAACATAATCTATAATCTTCAAGCTTCATATAATCTATAGAGCTTTGTACTTGATTTCAAAACTGTGTAAAAAAGAAAAAAACCCTAAAGTAGGACAGTTATCAAAGTTTTATAATGCAAAAGCTTAAAAAMATCTGAAAATAATTATTGTTTAAAATTACATGCCTTGGATAAAATATTAACCAGATGAAATAAAATTAAATTTGCAGTCTCAYATGCAGATTGCTTAAATATTCAGCATAATTCAGCAAAATCTGCRAAGAGATCCTGGTGTAATAGAGTTCAAACGCAGGATTTCTAGCTCCTGTTGCATTAGGATGCAGAAACATTTTAGCTTCAGTAGAGCACCAAGCCAGCCATTATTAATGAAGCTGTGTAATGGGCTGAGCCTCAGCCACGCATGAGAACCCAACAACAGATACTTCTGTCCTCCACGAGAGCGAATTTTTCAGGACCATCAACGCRTAACATTTAACTGTTTCTAAGTAAGGTGGTAGTTAACTCTCAGCTGAYTCCCCTGCAGTTCTGCACAGCATTGAACTAGCCTTTTAAACAGAAAAGATTTCCATTATCTCACTGAAGTGCTAATGTTCWGTTTCCTTRATGACCTCAGAAGATTTAATAAGCAATTTATTTAATTTCTGTACAGCAGATAGATGACTAGCTGATAACACACCCACTAATTTTGTTCGTTTTCTTCCTTAAAGGCTGGCCTCTCCGTAGTTCTGTATTACACGGCAAACAAGCCCTCCCAGTCTGACACCGATGTTGTGCTGGCTCTAAACACAAAAAGGAGTATGTTCATGTAATACAACGGCTCCTGTTCAGGGAACTGGGAAAAGGAGTCTGTCAAATTGAAGGAAATCTTGAGAGTGAAAATCCCTATGATATTGTAGAAACATAAGGCAGGAAAGTGACAAGATAAATGCAGAATATGGTCTAAAAGATGACCGTGTTCTGATTTTCAGCTGGTCATGTTGAAGTGTATGTTGCACTTAAACCTAATATACAAACCTGTCCATTGTGCAGGAAGGGGCTCAGCCCAAAGATGCGAGGAAGACAGAAACACGAAGTGCTCCAACGCTTCTGCCAGATCATTGGACCATTGACACAGACACATATTAAATACGCTTTGGGCTTTTTGTTACTGTTTAGAAAGACCAGATTGTTATCTTACCCTCCGGGATCCAACAAAGTATGGGAAGTTTTAAGTTCCCGTCACTTCAGAAATCTCAACCACCAGCTCTCAAAGAATTGACTGAGGAGCTGAGAACTATTGGCAATTAACACTTAATTAATTCTTTAACCCTGAGGGATGTGTTGGCGGATCAGGGCAGGAACAAAGTGACATTGATAAATTTTACCCAGGATCAGAGCTAGCATTCACACTGTCAGCTTCGAAGGGGAAGGAAGAGGCTGATGGTAATGAGATAATAATCAGGGGCAAAGAGGATACATCCTTCTAAACAGTGCCAACCCACCGGCTGATGGAAACTCCCTCTCGTCAAGCTAGTTAGCAAGATTCACGGTGACTAGACAAAATTAACCATTGCCTAAAACTAAGGGCAATTATTAAGGCATTTTGCTTTGCACTTCGGTGACACTCAGGCAAAAGAAAAAAAGGGGGAAAAAAAAGCAACAACGGCAGATCAATACAGCATTTACCAAATATAGCAAACTGGGACTTAAAGTGTCCTTGAGTCATCCTCGGCGAGATTCCAGTGGAATTAAAAAAAAAAATCCCACAAACAGAAAACCAGGAGGAGTTCTGTTCATTTTTAGAACAGAAGATGGGGAACACTAAATCATGGAGTACTTAGATTAGGCAGGAAACTGGGCTGTTGAAGCCACACGCTGACCTCGAATACACCAATACCAGTCTCTTTTGCAAGACAGTGAACCTGTAATTTTTTGGGGTAAACCAAAAATTTTCTGTCAACCCTTAGTTTAGAACATCTACAGCTAAATGACCTAATTTTACAACTACATAACCAACATCTGTAAGTAAGCCAAAAAATCCTTAGCTTTTGAGCTTTTGACCAAGCTCGTGTCAGGGCTGTATCAATGAACCCTGCCCATTGCCCTGTGAGGAATGGAGCGATGCTCTGGACCAAAGCTGCAGTACGTAACACACCTAATGCTGCCGAATCTGTAACTCTGCAAATGCTGCTCACACTGCGGAGCCACCTCAGCCAGATACAAGCAGCCGTTCTCTGCCTACACACCCCTCCTAGGACACCGGAATACAGAGACTGTATTGTTTTTGGTGGCTCCAAAAGCTTGGAAGGACTTAAAAATAGTTTTCTATCTTAGGTAAATTTCACATACTTCCTCGTATTCATCTTATTTAAACACCACATTAGGAAGATAACCGCAAATCTGTTACCTACTCAACATGCCTGTCAGACTAATCTGCAGTCMAATTCTTTAGAATTTTAAGTCAGGGGAATGTATTTTTCAACATAGCTATGAGCAAGAGACAAAACCGGTGGAAAATACAAGATTTTACTTGCTCCATTCATTTTCTGTCACTGCTACTTTTCAGTATTGGCTCGTTTAATAGCCACTTACTATGAAAACATTTAAGGAGCATTACCGCATGAATTTTAATGAACCCAACTTGCTTGAAATCTCAGTTTTCAACAAACAAAACAAWCCTAGAACGACTTGCCACAAAGGTGGCTTTTTTTTTTTTTAACAGAAGGAATTCTTGGTGAGCTATTTAAACTCTTAATTTTGCCTGAGACAGTTAAAAGACAGTATTTCTACGAATGTACTAAATGGCAATCAAATAATTTAAATTCACATACTTGAATTGACAGACACACACTCAAAGAAAAACAGAGACATGGATAAGGGGAGGCCAAATTGTTTTATTTAATTTTTTAGTGACCAATTGAATTCTTGGTAGGAAGCTCTGCTCTTTCCTTTATTTCCCTTGTTTTTTGATTTTTTTTTGTTGTTGTTGAATTTTTTAAACTTCTTTAAAGAAATCAGCAGTGCTCAAAGTGGTGGGTTGGAATTTTAGTCAAATTCCAGTTAATTTTAAAAACGAACCAATGAACAGGAATTTCAGATAGTTTCCAGAACAGAGGGCAAAACTTCACATTTGTTTCACATTTTTATGAAAATTCCATGTTTATACTTGATTGGGAGGCAGAATGTAAAACTATTGTCAGTAGTGCACAAATAAACATTCACATTTGATCTGGAACCTTAATGAGAAAGCTGTACTCTCCTTCCAAAATTTTCATTACCTTGTGCAAAGCAAGTCAAGTCTTCATGTGTCAAGCACACACGTAAAATTGTCCATATTTTATGTACAAGACATCTACCAATCAGGCAGTGCAAAATACATCCTTTCATAACAAAACTAAAATGTACCTCTCAAAGTATGAACAAGAATATACACATAATACAAGATGTACACTATTTACACAACCATAAAAAATATAATACAAGGATTTTTTTTTTTATGTGATTGTAAGACTTGACAGTCTTTTGCAATTTTTGTTGCAACAAGGCATGTTTAAGTTTCCTGGATGGAGTTTTCTTTGCCAATTACTCAAGAGATCTTGGAAACTATGCTTGAACTTTTAGGAGAGTTTTCAAATGGACTGCCATCAACTCCCTGTTTTGGTCAGACAGTTCAGTTGTGCCACCCACCCAGTGGCTGGGAGGCTTTGGAAGGACACTGGGAGATGGTGGGTCACTGAACTTTGCCCCAGCATAATTTTCTTTTTGGCTCACTTCATTTAGGGCGATAGGTTTCTTGGACTTGGCATTTCTGAAGTTCTCTGTGTTTTTAAGTGGCTTTTTCTCCTGCTTCTGAACTATCTCCGGCGACACAGAATCCTGCCAAAAGTTCTCTATCTTTTTCGCCGAGGCGATCTTCGTCACTGGCGTGTTACACTTACTCTTCTGCCTGTTAATCTTTGGTTGTTCACACAGGTGTAAGCTGTGAACGGGCTGGCCGTASGGGACGGCCGCCTTCTCTGTCTTTCCCATCTTGTTTTTTAAGAACTGCGGAGACAAAGAACAGTCACATCAACCACGACCTCTCTTCCCCGCGTTGCCCCACCGCCCCCGACACTGAGAGAGGCGCTGGGGGCCACTTCGGCGGGGGCAGAGGTACCGAGAAGCCTTCCTCCTATTTCTCACAGCTCATCCCGCCGCTCGGCCGGCACGGGCGGCCTGAGGGCGCGGAGCCCCCCCCGGCCGCCATGGGGCGCTGCGCGAAGCGCACGTCCCGCCTTCACCGGGCGGGGGGCGGGGCTGGCGCGCGGCCAGCGGCAGGGCTAAATCTGGCTTGTTGCTGGGGTGCAGCGCCGGRCGCCCATTGGTGGGTGCCGGGCAGCCAATCACCGGCCGCGGTTCGCCTTCAGCCCCGCCCCGCCCCGTCCGAGCGTAACGGAAACTCTGCCGCCCCCCCGCTCGGTCCCCCGTCACCGCTCTGAGGGGGCGCCCCGCTCGCCGCTCCCCCCCTCCCCCAGCCCGACGGAAAGGAAAAACGGTTGCCCGCCCCGCCGGGCACCGGGAGAGGGCTGAAATGAGGAAAAGTAGCGTAGCCTTGTCTTTACCTCCTTCCTGAGGGGTTTGCCGGGCGCGGGTCTCGAGGGGGCAGGCGCAGGGGGCTCCTCCGGGGCAGCGTCCGTCACCAGGTCGGTTCCCAGCGGCGTCCTTCTCCCCAGTCCGGCGCGGTGCTGCTGGTACTGCTGGTAACGGCTGGGCARGAGCCCCGCGGGGCCGGGCCGGATCTTTCCCTTCCTCCGCCGCACCCTCTTCAGCGCGGGGCGGGCGCTGCCCCCCGGGCCCGCCAGGCAGCAGCTGGGCTGGTTCTCGCAGTTGCTTTCCCCGCGCCGGAGGCGCTGGAGCAGGGCGGAGGGCGGCAGCCGCCGCGGGTCTTCGGTGCCCGCCGAGATCCTAGCCAGGAAGGGCGGCGGCGCCGTGGTGGTAACCATGATGGGACGTGGGTACCCAGAGTTATGCCGGGGAGAGGGGTCGAGCCCGGGCGGGGACAAGCGGGTCGGGTTCCTTGGGAGGGTCTGCCCGGGCTTTGTGACGGGCTGAGGAAGTGGTGGCGCAAMCGAAGCCGCCGCTAGGAGAACATGGCGGGGGAGTGAGGAGAGCCGCCAGCAGCTGCCCGGTGTTGTTACCCGGAGCGCCCCGCCCATTTCCGCCCCCGCGCCAACCGCCGTGCGCTGAAGGCGCCAGCACCGCCCCTCCGCGCCGGGCCCCGCCAATGGCGGCGGAGCGGCGGCCCCTCTRCCCTCGCTCCAGCCAATCGGACGCGACACAAACACTGTAGGGGGCCACGCCTCCACTGGGGGCCTCCCAATCCGGGTAGGCACGCCCCCAGTCTYCGAGTCACGGGCTCGCAGTGCGCGGCGGGCGGGCCGTGTTCCACCGGCCAATCGGGATCCGTACCAGCGGCCGAGGCCGCACCCCCGTGGTGTCCGCAGCCAATCGCGGGAGACGTAAACAGGCGTCGGCGCGCCCCCCGGTAGGCGGTGGCGGCGGGTGGGCACGCGTAGCTCGCCATGGAGGAGCCGGGCCCGGCTGCCGTGCCGCCGGAGGGGCGGGGGCGGGACGAGCGGAGCCTGGAGGCGCTCAGCCTGGCTAGCGGCGAAGGGGCGGCCGCGGCGGCGGGCCGGCAGCTGCCGGAGGGGCGGCGGGCGACGCTGGCTAGCGCCCTAGAACTGGAGGGGACGGTGCTGCGCGAGGGGCGCCTCACCCAGTTCGTAGCCAACAACCTGGAGCGGCGGATCCGGCTGAGCGGCGCCCCGCGGGGCGAGCCTCCGGCGGCGGGCGGCGGGTCCTCCATCCCCGCMATCGACCCCGGGGCGCTGCAGGACGTGGTGGCCCTGGCCGGGCAGGTGGCGGCGCAGGTGGACGAGCTGCTGCGGAACGTGCACTGCGGGCTGCAGGCGCTGACGGCGCTCAGCGTCGGCTGCATCCAGACCTACCGCGACGGYGTGGAGAGCCTGGGCGAGGCGGCCGACCTCAGCATCCGCGCCATGTACGCGCTGGTGGCGCGCTGCGAGGAGCTGGACCGCGCCATGCAGCCCGTGCCCGCCCTGGCCAAGCGCATCCGTGACATGAAGGGCACGCTGGAGCGGCTGGAGGGGCTCTGCAAGTAGCCGCTCCCGCTGCTGCCCTTCCCGTGCCGGCAGCGAGGGCCTGGGGCTGCCGCTGTCCCGCTCCGGCGGCCCGGCCGCTCACGGCGTCCGCAGCTCCCATCTGCACATCCTCGCTCGCTCTCCCCCGTCCGTGACTTGCCGGCATCAGGCGCCAGATCGCCTGTGTTGATCTGGACGAAAGGAAATTCTTGCGACCGACGAAGGAAAAGGTCCCTGTTGAAAACCTTGGGGTAGATGGCAGATGGTACTTTTTAGCTTCAGCTCCATTAAAGAATTTGGATTCCACATGCCTTACGCTTTCTATTTATTGAGGGCTAAGAGAAACTAACGAGTCAATTAAAAGTACCTTTTTTTAAAAATCAAATTCAAAATTCTTGTGAGTACCCACTTGATGATTACAGGCATATGTACTTATTTGTAGTTAATTTGGTGCCTGAAGAGTAACTCTCACCTATACTGTTACAGCAAAGAAACTCACAGAACAGGAGTTTCTTACAGGACACAGTTTTAAGATAAGAGTAAGTTTAATACGTACAGCAAAGATACTTGTTTTCTGAGAAGAATATAAAGTCCATGGAAGATAATTGAGATTCAGAWAAGAACAAATCCATAAGCAAAGTTCTAAATAAAAGCCTTCAGATGAAATGTGCTTTGCCTCTATTAATTCCTTCCATTTTCATGGTGTAAAAGTCGGAATGGCATCACTGCGAAGTGATCCTGTTATTTTCTAGTTTGCTTTTTTTTTGTTGCTGATTTTTTTTTTCTTTTCAGTTGGGAAAAGACCTAATTACATGAGGCATATGAGTACATGATGACATTACGTGGGTGTGTGASTGACATAAAATGACTGCTTTGGAATCATTTATTTGTATAACTTGAAGCTTTTGTATACACATCACAGTGTGCAGAAGTGGTTTTGCTGTATCAGTGAGTGTTTCCTCTGAGACCTGAGAGTAGCTGAATTCTCTCTACTCGCTAATGTTCCTATGCAAAAAGCCTCTTAGGTGATGCTCTTAGCAATCCATTTAGGTCCCTAATGTCCCTGTAACAAGATTTCAGCAGAAAAATSATCACTGTGGTCTTACGTAACTGTAATAGTGCTTTTGGTGACCGGCTCCTTGGAATGCAGGCAGCCAAAAATGCTGCTCTAGTCCTGTACCTATGGTTGAAGAGCAGACAGGTTTATGATAGGCACAGCTGCTACCCCACTGTAATGTCGTTAAAAGCACCGAGTGAGGGATGGACACTAATACCCTGTGCTTCTGCATGCAGACAATACTGAATTATAGCAAAATAATTCATGTTAATGCCATCCTGGTTTGTATGAGGCCAGTCTCTGGCCTGTTTTGAGCCCCTTGTCCATGTCTTTCTCTCAGCATAGGGGAGTGCTTCATGTGTGGCCTCGTGGCCCTAGCAACGGGACAAGACTGAAATTGGGCTGTGCCAAGGTAGAGCCCTCTCTGGTACTTTCTGCTGGGGCATAGCTGTGGCTCCAGGAGGTGACCAGAGGCCTAGCAGAAGTTTGTGGGGGGGAGAAAAAGAACCTAACTGCTGCTGCATCCCATGGGCCTAGCAGACACTAAAGATTGCTTAACACCACAGCAACAGCTGTACTTTTAATAGCTTTGTTATTCCTGGGAAACTTTGAACTCGTCTGTTATGCAGATGCAGTAGTTTTGCTCAGTGTGTTTGGTCTACATCAAGAGCAAACACCAAAGGTTCATGTTACGCAATTTGTGCTTACTGCTGTTGAAATGTACAGGAAAGACCTGCAAGTTTATTTGTGTAGTCACATATGTACAACTACTCTTCACTCACACAAGCCCAAGGTGAAGCCTTTAAAGTGTTTCAGTACACTCTTGTGTTTTGATAGTGTTTCATTTGCAGTCATCTTCATTCAATGCTAATTCCCTACTAAAATTGTTGAGTCTGTAGAATAAAGTTATTACTTTTATGTTTTTAATTGTTAGTGATTAGCTGTTGAAGTGTTTCACTTACTGTGTTTCTTATTTGGAAAATAATTTGAAAGCTAATTTAAACTCTGCTCCTGCATCTGCACAGAGACCTTTTAATGTGATTGCAGAGCCGGTTTCAGTCTAGGTCCTCGGGCGATAATTTCTGACAGTGATGTCATTCATGTGATGGAAAAGTAATGACTGAATAGTGAATTGCAAGCATGAAGAAAGCAGTAATTATGCTGTTTGGGTTTGGGTTTTTAATATTTTTCTGAACACATCAGCCTTTTTGAAGGGCAGATTTAACTGGACTTGTTGAAGTGAGTCTTTCACTTGTGTCCTGGTGTCTGCCTTGTGCCTTTGCCATCCCTGGGGCAGGCACAGCCGAATTGGTGTCAGCCTGTTCTGTGCCCCACAGTCGGTACCAATTGGTARCTGCATGGCTGCTGTGGTTTCCAGCCCCCCTGTCCTTACCAGCCTCCAMTGCTGCAGGAATGGTGCCACTTGCCAGCATCTGTGTCAGCACAGCTCTGGTGCCAGCCCTGCCCTTGAAGTCCTGTGTGAACTGCCTGTGAGCTAYGTGCAGCTTGGTAGCTTCTGGTGAAGGTGGTGCTTCTGCAGCCATACACTTCTGMACTGCCCTTTTGATCCTAGTCCAGCCTTTCTTGAGCAAATCCTGTGTTAATTCTAGCACCTTCCAGCTTTTGGATGTTAAGAGTGAAAACTTTCAAGTTCTTTTAGCCTTTTTTGTTTCGTCTATGGATGAGCAGCATAAAACCATGGTTTTCCAAGACSTTCAAATGGCTTGCATGTATTTTCTTGCRTAGTCACTCAGCTTTACAATTGGTTGCTTTCCTTACCAGCTGCCAAGTGAACTTTCATTGTAACAAGATGGGCAAGGTCAGGGAACAAAGTCAACAAAATACAATGATGTGTGTAGCMTTAAGCAAAGCCAGATGCAGAATTAGCTGTGGACTAGGAATGACTTTTTTGCTCTGAGAACCACCAGTGACTCCATTAGGAATTGGCTTAGTCTGATAATTTTTTTTCCCAAGTGTAAGGTCTGACTTTGGAAATCCTTTTTCTGATTAAGGTATGGTTGGTTCTGCTTCATTCAGTGCGTATTTAATGTTCCCTCCTTTGTGAGGTTTTCTATTCCCTGACTCTGATCCARTTCCACATACATGCTATTTAAAGAAGCTTTACCAGATAAAACYTAAGTACAGCTGAGAAAAAACCTGGTCACACAAAGCAAGAATGAACTTCACCAACACTTCACTTTTAATACTTTTTTTCCACTGTTGCTTAACTGCATCAAATGTTCARTAAGTAAATATATCAACTTTGTGTGTATCTTGTACCTAAAACGCACAATTTTTTTGGCTGCACTATGCAGCCTTTTGGTGGTGCTTACTCCCGTGAGTAAGGTCTTGACTGAGTTACCAGTGTAAGGAACAGCATGTGAGTTGAATCCCAGAGCAAACCTCTTAGYATTACAAAAGCAACTATTTTGAAATGCTTTCAAACAGAATGATTGTACTACCAGAAGACAAAAAATTGCAAAGCTTCCAAATTATCCACAGCTCTCCAGAGGAGTAAGATCAATTCTTCTAGCAAACTGTGTTAGCCAAAACYGAAAAGAGGGTTAAGACAAAGACTTCTTGCAATAGGTGTCATCCAACATAAGAGGTTCTGGTTGTCAGATGCCACACTCCCTTGTCCTGATCAACCCTAGTGTGTACTCATGAAAAAAACAACSTCTAARGAACAGCAGATCATGTTTACAATACTGTCACGAGCTGGTTTTATTACCTGAAGATTACTTTGAGAAAAGAACATTCCTATAAAAATTATAAATKGGTCCARTTAGTACATTTGTGAACATTGTCTGTACTTCTGGCATTGTCCCCACCCTGGTCCCACCTGGAACATCATGTAAGAGCTCCCATGGAAAATTCATGACACTCCTCTTTCAGAAAGCTTAACGCAATAACTGCATCAGATGCAGGAATTGAAACACAACTGAATTTCACATTTCCCCTTCAGCTTAGTGCCTCAGGAAAGCTTTYGTCACTGTTCTTCTCTGTTGTTTGAAGCTCCAAAATTGGACAAGTGATCAATGGACTTGAGCCCTGAGCTTCTACCTTAGCAGTCAAGATYATTGTGCCCCCTGTTGCAACAGCAGTAACATTATCCTTATCTTGTAACAGGAAAAATGATAATCAAAATTYGAAACCTTCCTGCAGTTCTGGTTCCCTTCTACTATTTCTACACATTAGAAGCCATACAACAAACAAAAAACTCTTAACCTCTTCACCTGAAAACTCTTAATTGATCCTCTTCCCGAGTCTGAGAGAGTGTGAATAGGTTTGCTAGCAGGGTTGGACTGTCACGTACATTGGCCAGGATGCAGCAGCACTCATYAAGTGTGGGAGTAGAAAAGCAAAGGTAAAGCTATCTTGATTGTTTTCCTAGATTACAGCTGCAAAGTGCTGCACCACTGTAATTGTTCCCAGAATCTGAGTTAACATTGCTGTGATTAATTACTATGAAGTACCTTTGTTGCAAATAGATTTTTATCAGGGAAGGGTAATAATTTATGTCAGTATTTTTATTTTTATGAATGCTAGTTAGAGAGGTAAGAATCCTGGAATTTTATCCAGCACTGTATTTTTATTTTTATGAATGCTAGTTAGAGAGGTAAGAATCCTGGAATTTTATCCAGCACTGTATTTCTTGTCTCATTGTCACCAAGGAAGTTTTTCCCTTGTTTTTTTTATAGGCAGGCTGGATAAATTCTCACCACTGAACTTGCTTGCAAGACAAAGAGCCATGCCCAGGGAGTTGTTCAGAAGAGTTTAGTTAAAGACTTCTTTGTCTAGAAATACGTGTAAATTAAGGGGGAAAATTCCACAGACTTGCCCAATCCTGGGTATCTGGTCTGTCAGTGGGATCATTTTACTACACTCAGTAGCTGAAAATTCAAAAATTCCCAGATTGAAATCTTAGATTTTAAATRAGTGATCTTTCTTTCAATGGCCTAATATCAGCATTTACCAGCCATTTTCACTCTAATGAGATTTTTCTTGTCTGAACTTGAGCTGATGCCACTCAAGGAAATGCTAACCTGCAAATAAACTCCTTTAAAGCCAAAGTATCATTTGMCTTTGTTCCACTTTCTGTTTTCACTGCCTATGCAATTTGTTTACTCAGTGGATTTTTTTTTTCCGGGACTTTTCCAGTGACGTGTCCTCAGCTGGAAGGGGAGGGGAGTTTCTCACCGCTGAGCAACATTGTGATTTTCCATTTTCCAAAACGCTTCCTGCATGCCATTTATAGTTGGTGATACCGATCTAGTTTGGTTTTGTTTCCCTCTTTAAAGAAAGAGATGTGCAACTACAAGCCTTTCATTTCTCCTGCTCCGCTGCCATCAGCTTTCTTTTGTCTGCTGAGAGGAACTGGAAAGTTGCAACCGTGTCCCCACCCCCTCCTTCCCCCTCCCCGTTCAGCATTTTCGACAGCCACCAGCTGTACCCCATTTCCCCTGGCAAAACCTTATTCTGGACCTCATCAGTTCTCGGTGCTATTCTTTGATCCCACTTATCTTCTGTCTGCTATTGCATGACTTACTACATCTGTGTTATCGTTCTGGCAAGGCACCAGCCTTATTAGCTCAGTCRTGTCCTCTTCTAGCTGTCCTTGTTGTTTTTCATTCCTGTTTGCCTCAAATTTCAAATGGCTATCTGCAGGTCCTGGTCGAGGCTTCTGCTGCCTACCTGACCTATTCTCTTTGATGTCATATATTCCTTTATCCTTTAAAATGTCACAGTAAATTACCTTACACTTTCTTTTTCTACAATTCCTTGCTGCTGTCTTCTGCAATGCTTCTTGTATTCAGAATAGCCACCACCAATTGTCTTGCTTTAAAATCAAACCTCAGGCACTGGCAAGTCAGAAACTACACGTATAGCAGGTAATTATACTAAACAGGAGGCATTATAGAAAAATTAAACATCTGTAATTGGAGAGAGCTAGGTCTTATTATTTGGTTCTGATCTATTTTAATAATAGGCCAACACATGCAAATAAAAATTACAAACTACTTGCAAAATAATACCMGTATAACTGTGAGTGCTGTGATGTATCTGGTAAAAGAGGTGCAAATCAATCAGCTGCTGCTTATGTAGGCTCCCAAGGCTGGGGTTATAGAACACCAAATAGCATGTGACATGGTGAGGTGCTGCAATATGTGCAAGCCAAAGCAAACTATATTGTTTTTCTTTTTAATCATAGAAAGAGTAAGTAAATACTGTAGTAAGGCTACTGCTAAATGACATTCTGATCTTCCTGCCTTCATTTTGGCATGCAACAGACCTTGGAAAAAATTGTGGTAGAAAAGGACAGGATGGAATGTTTGGAGTACAGGATATGCCAAAGCAGTTCCTTTCTTTTGTTCACCAAGAATCATGTGTCCATACTTTAGAATGGCAAGTAGATTCCTTTTAAACAAGATTATTCATACTGTCTGTGCTGCACAGACAATGGAAAAAATGCAAGTCATGACTAAAACACTAATTCTACATAAGTAATAAAACATCTGTTTCAAAACAAAAATTAATGTTGGGCTGTACTGGGTAGAGTAGCTGTAAAAAGTCAAGCTTGAAAGTTGTTAAAATTCAAGTTTCAAAAATGGTCAGCTGTGCAGATCTTAGTAAGTATGTACAATCTTTTTTACTAAAATGCCTGTCAGCAATGACTGCAAAGACTTCAGTCCAACCTAATGGTACAGTCTGTTTCTTACACTTTAACTGAACAGTGGTATCTGATTGGGACATTCAGCCAAGTAGGAGTCATGGAACATRTTACCCTTATGTGTTAATATAAACCAGAGAGTTTGCGTAACTTGTTGATGACTACTGGAATTTACGCAGCACTGTAGGAATTTTTGGTTGCGGCATYCATTCATCAGCACTCACGGTTGTGAAATCGCTTTTGCATGCTCTTTGACCTTGATTATTTATAAGCTGTGCTTCAAGAGAAGRGTCAATGCTTTGTCTTGGAAATAGTTCAGCTTGGCTAGCAGTCAAAACAACACTGGGGCAAAACKATATTTRTTTCTCTACCAATCTGTTAATGAGACTTTGAATTAAGTATCCTGCCGATATCCATTTGCACAATACCTGGGAAAATAAAGTTTCCTGGATTGAAYATAAAGCCGTGTTACACATGCACGATACACATACAGCAGCATGACCTGTCACTGCTGCCTGCTAGATAACCTGTCTTTAACAGATGTATTACTTATATGAAAAGGCAGCTGGATGATGCAAACACTTGGGAGTCCTACCAGTAGGTTTCTCTTTACACTATTCTATGTGTTTGGCTTTTTTTTTTTTTTTTCCTGATCCCTTTTCAGTTCTTAACAGTTCCCTCAGGGAATGCTACTACTGAGCCCTTTTTTCCATTCCCAACTTTCCTTCCTGGTTTGTGGATTCTTTTTTCTAGGTTACACTATTGTTCTAAACAACTTCTAAGAAAGTAAGTTAACAAACGTACTTTGTGTATACATCGTGTTGGCTCAGCCAGTGTGCTAGTAAGGCTGAAATACTTGTATTTTGGCAACCTATTCAATAGCAGGTGTGATTGAAAGTGAGTTCTCACGGCAGAAGAGTTTCTGCCAGTTGCTGAAGAAGTGGCATGCCCTTAGGGCAGAAAGAGATCAGCGATGTCAGGGGGAGCTCTGCAAGCTTGGCTCCRGATTGCTTCTCTAGAAGGCAGAATAAAGAATAAATAGGCCAGGTGGTAGATTGCTTGTACCACCACAGATGGGGTGGATTTGCGGGGCTGGCAAATACTCACTGCAGGCCACATTCTCCTTCGGTGGCAGAAGTTACTGTATCTCCAAGGTGACTAATGCTGTTGAAACTGGATACACAGTTACTTACCRGGGTTTTGGATGTTATGGGTCACGTAGAAGAAAAGAACATTTGACATTAAACAGACAATGAATGTGATTGAACCATCCTTTGTAGCCCTCACCCCATGGGGGAAAAAAAAAAAAAAAGAGGAAGCAATTGCCAATTTTTATACATGTGGTTTTGCCACCCAAAAATTAAAAAAAAAATTATGGTGACAGTGGGTGTCAGTAACAGATGGAACAAAACAAAGCTAGATCARGAACAACAGGGGATATAACCCTAGTTTGCTGATTGTGATTATGTGAGAACTGTCCTGGGTTTAACTTTGTCTTTTCTACATTGTATATCTGAAGAGATACAACAATAAAATCCCCCCCACATTCTTCAGTTAAAGTTTAAATGACATGTTTGTTTCAAGATCTGGATGAATAATGTCAATTCTAACTTTAATTAGTTCAGCTTTACACATAAAACTGACCCAGATTTCCTTGGTAGATCACAAACCTAAGAAAATCTGAGGCTCTGTCTGGATATTTGGCTGCAATGCCAGGCATGTGTTCAAGCAGCCCCAACAGCTCYTTTCCCACCCAAGTCGTGCCCACTTGCTCCTTTTCATCCACTGCATTTCCCTCTGAGTTTATCCAGACTCCTTGTGCAGCCAGAGTGAGGAACAGAACAAACAGAACAAACCAGAGTGAGGAACTCCACCCAGCTGAGCCGAGCGAGGAGGGAGTAGAAGACTCGTTTGTTTTTTGGCTGCATTGATCCCCAGCCTTGTCCCACTGCACAGTTGCTCAGCACAGGGGAGGAATCCTTGTGGAGAAGAAAGGGTGTTCCAGGCAGATGCACACAGCTGAGATAAGGGAAATGCTYAGGGAGGGTTTGCAGCTGCTACCACTTAGAGCATGTTGACCCTGCAGCCTACAAAAGTGTGCTGCTTCTGCTGGTGGTTGGGTTGGCCCCAGGAAAGAGGCCCATAGTTAGCAGCAGGGTTGTGCTAAAAACAGTTATTAATGCCTWAGAATTTAATTTTATGCTGTTAGAGATATAAACCCTCTTTTCAGCCTAGCTGAAATTTCAGCTACAAAGTGGATAAAGAAGATCACCTAGCAACAGCTCTACATGTTTCAAAGCTGATACAACCGCAGTACAGAGAAGAATAGAAAATAATGAAGTGGGCTGTTTTTCAGGACAAAATGTCTTGTCTTTTTGTTCTCCCTGTTCCCTCTGCAGTAATCAAACTTTGCATCTGAGACAAATAATCAAAASAGTCTTCCTATTTTAAAACAGCACAACCTTGTGTATGACCAGCATTGTGTACATGGTGTTTATACTCATTTGAGCATCTTTATCTCTGTGTCATTGTTCAATAATTTATGTTTAATAAATAATTTTTTAGTTCTGTTCATGATTCTTTGCTGCTGTGTAGCAACATGCTGGCATGTTTTTCTAATTCTCCATGTTAGAGAASATGTATAGGTCTGGCCTAAATTCACTGAGACTGATAAGTCTGACTGAGGGTTAGAAAGCCTACACTGTGTGACATAGCGGGTCTCTGGCAAAACATCCAATTATATTAAAAAAAATACAATATTACAATCACTTTAGCAGATCTAACTCCCAGAAAGTAGAAGGACATACAAAGATTTTTCTCCCAAAAACCCCAAAGGGGATTTTTGAGAAGCTGTTTCTGCAGGGCTGAGCTAGATAYAGGACTTCACAAAGTGGCTCTTCTGAAGAAATGGTAACATTTTCCAGTAACAGCCTCTACTCTTTCAGAGTATAGAGATTGCAAACTCAAAACTTGAAACTACTCAGAGATCTTGGAAATTAATTTCAGGCAAGTACAGAGTAATTTTCTTACCTCCTTCCTTTTCTGGARGAACTTAATCTCTCTGAGTAATTCCCTAAAAGTCCATCTGGACAAGGACATTTTCCAYACTGAGTGGAAGTTTGAGTGTAAGGATGATGAGGGGTTTTTCTCATTACTCTTAACCTAGTTGCAATAGGTAAAACCAGCAGTGGAAAGACATGGCATTGACCCCAACTTGTAGCTGAATGAACTATGTTCTCTGAGGCAAAGTCTGTTCCATCATAAAATATCATTGTTCTGTGAAGCCTAAAGCAGAGAGAATCTGAAAGGGGTCATGGCAAGTTACAGACATACTCCAAACAAAAAAAAATTTTTCCCTTTCTCTAAGGAATGCTTGGATGACAAGAATTTACAGCCTATTCAACAGTGTTATTTAAAATTACATTTGCCAGTTTATTCTCAAAGTTCTCTAGATCAGTGGTGCTGCAGATGTAGGATACCCCTCCCTCGYTCTACTTTGGAGTGAGGCTTTTTTGGGAAAGAGTAGCATGTGTTCTTGTACAGCTTGTTCCACAATGCATGCCAACAGAAAGTGAAACTAACCTCACAAGAGCAACGTTTGAGCATCTGATTATATATATAACCATACATCTATATTACCACAACTTAATTTGTATAGAATATATACATTCTGATTTGATTCTTAAAAAACCTGTGGGCCTGTCAGGCTGATTCCTCTGCTTTAGTCTGTATTCCCTTCCTTTGCCTTTGGCCAGTATCTTGGGGTATTTTCAGGACTTAAAGCACCTCAAAAGAGAGACTGTGGTCTTCATTTACTTTTGTAYGGTATGTTACACATATTTTGTATAATAAGGTCTTATAAATAAAATCAGGTCTGTAGGTATTTTCTCATGTACTTTATTATAGCCCCTATATGTATTATTCTTCACAGGCTATATATTCACACACAAACTAATAACATATATATCTATAGGTACAAAATTATGATGCAGAAAGCCTGAGAGAGTGCCTAGGGGTAATAATCTTTTCTTGGTGTTGACTGATCACATGAGAAAGGTTTCGGCCAGTATAGTAACCCAGATCTTGATCATCATGCATGCAGGTTTCTAGGCTGAAACACTGCCACTGTCTTTGCTATTTCAGGCTGTAGACAGGTGGTGACTCTCTAACAGCTGTTTCTGCTCCAATCTACCTCCTGCACTAACCAGGACCTCAGTTACTCAACTAGTTTTAACCACAGCCTCCAGTCAGGGCAAGCTTTTTACTAAGGTGTCCATAGAGAAACTAGAAAGTGCAGCATCAGAACACTGCTCTGCTTTGTGGAATCCAGTCACTCCTCAGCTCAGCTCCAAAGCCTATGAGTCATACTTTCTACTTAATTAAATTAGATGAGTTTCTCATATATCATGTCATACTTTGCCCTACTGCTAGTCATCTCCCATCGTGACATTTTAATTGTTTGATTACTTCATCCATACTCAGAGCACACTACTATCATATGATTCATTTTATGCAGTAGAACATACACTCTTCAATGTTACATGTGGATATTTTTTACAGTATGGATTTCCACTGAAAATCATCCTTCAGAGCTGATGCAAGTAAGGCCTCAGTTGTCTAGGTCAAACTGTAAGAACACTAGGGAGACCAGTGTTAATCTTCCAGGAATGACAGGCATCTTGCTTTCAAACTTGTTGTCCAGCTGCTTATCTCTGATACATCAAGCACACCATCATTTCAGCTGTAGAGGATCAATAGCAAGGCATCTTGTTTTTCAGGCCTGCAAATCAGTGCTTGAAATCACAGCTGTTGTCTCTCCTCAAGCACACCAACCCTCTGGACAGGCCTCTTCTGCCTGGATAGATCTACTGAGTAAATCACCTGCTAAGTCAATCATCTGCCACGTCTGCATCTCTTTGTCTAAGACTGGCGATGTCCCCCCCTGCAGTGTGAGATTTACACCTCATCCACGCAGCACACACGTGTTTGGTGGTGCACACTGATGGTTTATGGCKATTAGCCCAAGCATGAGACCCAGTCCAGGGACCTGGATTTAAAGCAGCTCTGTCCCAAGCTCACTCTGTGGTCCCTGCTCACACAGAGATTCACTCCACTGAGTGAACTAACACTGTGATGCCTCAGAGGCTTGAGCTGAAAGGAAACGGCAAGATTTAAATAGACTTGAAAGGAGGCTGTATATATAGCATCCATTAGTCTGTTAATTTTATTACTCTTAGAAAAAGGAGGGTGTAGTCTATATTCTACTGAATGTCTGAGTTGTGTTCTGTTTGAAATTTTATTAAGAACTGTATCATAACCTCGCACCAGGGAAGGATTCCAGGAATTGATTTTGCTATTTTATGCTGTTTCCTATTTATTTTGGACAGGAAAAGCAACTGTACTTTAGTTTACATCATTCCAAGTCTGTGAGGTTGTGGTGCCCCCTAACGTCACGAAGATTAAAGACTGGTAATTTCATTGCTGACTTTCTCTCAAAGCTCTCTGAGGAAACAACACTGTAAATAACATTTTGTTTTCTTAAATATATTGTGGCACTCAAAACTTTGTTTCAATATCCCTTTTTCATATTGTATACACATAAGGAATAAAATAATTTTCTTTTTAAATCTTACTTTCATTTTTAAACCTGAAAACATAATTTGTCTCAGAAGTTAGGTTCTTAAATRTTTGTTGACACCAAACAAATACGAATCAATTTAAAATGTTGCATTCCTAGAATTTTCTTTTGATGTTTAAGAGTCAGTGCATACTCTTAAATTTTTAAGTGTAGAAGCCTACATATGTATTAGAGAACATAACCATAAGCAACCATAATATTAACTTCTACTGAAATCTAAAACTATGCTTTAATTTTACTAGTTTTAGTTGGGTTTTTTTTTATTATGATACCATTAGAATGTAAGTATTATTGGAATAAAACACAACTACAGTAACAAAGTTAAAATATTTATTCACTAGTACTTCCCACAACAGACTCATGCATGCTGAAATCAGTCATAAAGGAACACTGTACTCCTAAGTCAGTTTGCCATGAACATTAAAACCAATAMTCAAAGAATAAATCAATTGAATCACTAAATAGAAACCATAGAAATTATTCTATGTTCTATGTTTCTACGTAATACAAGCTTATTGCATCAAGTCTCTTTTCAAGTGAACACTGTCTTGGTTTGAAAAGACAGGTATCTGCTAGGGGAAAGCCGGTGCTCTCCCCTTGCAATGGAGACTGCAAAACCTCCTCCCAACAAATTATTATAAATTTGAAATTAAGGGGCAAAAAGATGTGGGAATGGGAATAACAGGGTTTTTTTACTTATATATATATATATATATATATATATATATATATATATATATATATATATATAACAAAACAAGCAAACAAACAAACAAACAACTACAGCATTAATAATAAGACAAAACCAGGAACCTTGAGGGACCACAAGACCCACGGCAGTCTGATCTCTGGCTCTGAGGCACCAAGCTGTAACGGTGGGAGATCCCGGGCTGGTGATGAGGCATTTCCCGCAGTGGTGGCTGGAGCAGTAGAGATGTCCTGGCAGGACAGGGGTGTGAGGTCAGCGTCGGCAAAAGCCACGGCAGGGACAGGGTCGGGCCCACTCCAGCAGGGCAGGAGGAGAGCTCAGAAAATCCCCGGGCACATGAGCAGATGGTGCTAGGTTTTCCCAGGAGCGGAGTCGATGGTGACAGTGAAACTCCTCTCGAAGCAAGCCAAAAAGCCTGGGTGACCTCTCTCCTCCAGTGCCAAGGGGAAGAAGTGCCCACACCCCAGCTCCCCTGTCCCTTCGGTCTTTCTTTTCCTGGTTTCTTTTGTCTTTCGTTAAGTACCGACAATCACTCAGTCGTTAGTGTCTTAGCAACTTGAGGGAAAAAATTCCAAAGGCAAAACAAAACAAAAAAAAAAAAAAAAAAAAAAAACCAAATCTAACCCCCAAAAAACACCTACACCACAAAGTAGAAAAATGGTATGATATGAATCAAGTTTGCATACAGTTAGCTTCTTTCACAGTTACTTTCCCTTAACTAAATACTTTTGCAGACACAGTTTAGCAAACCTGTTTGTTGGGGGGGGGTTGTGCTTGGGTTTTTTGTAAGAAATACATTTACTAGATAGAGTCAGAAATGTCTGTTTCATAGAGCATTCCAAGGGATTTTTGTATTACATTCATTATTATTTTATGAACACATGGAAAATCATGCTATATTGAAGCAGAACAGTAATAGGGTCATTGACTTRTATTACTATAGAAGAGGGCAACACTGTGTGTTCTTCTGTCAGGAGAAGTGCCTAATTTATTAATTTTCTGTAGAACAGGTAACTTACATTAATATTATAAGTAGTTACATAATTTATGACACTAAAAGTGTAAAATTATTCATCAGCAACAATTTGGGTAAATGTTCAGTATGTAATTAGGAAAATGAGTTAAAATGTGTATGTGTGGTATTTTTTTAATGGTTTAAAGTCAAGGAAGAACAAAAACTAGGCTCTCCACTGCCTAAACCAATATGGCTGAGGTGAAACCAAAGCAGTGATACCCATGGCACAGAGGATGTACTGCATCCTGGGAAAATGACTTCTTGATTGTAGTGTCTKCTCTGCCAGGAAAAGGATTAAAATTGGTGAGCAAAAACCAGAGTTAAGTGTACAAGCATCTAAGTACCTCTAAGATAAAAGAAAAYTGATATACAGTAAATAGGAATGTTATATSATAGACTTTTAACACCTTGCARTTGTTTTCTCAAAGCAATCTTTGAAATTACCACTACAGCCMCCCTCACAGTCCTTGTTCAGCCATGCCARCTTTGGAAACTCACAGGAAGACAYGAGGGACTTGGATTCCTCTGCTGGCACRCCAGAAGAATCAGATTAACTGCTGGTATAAAGGCAAGCAGGACATGCCTGTTCACAAAGGGTGTTTGATGTCACATGCAAACATCACCAGATGCCTGCATAAATAGCTTCAGAGTGTCTTACATGCTAAGTCCATACATATGCATATAACACCAGCTGTAAACAATTCCTTGCTTTGTGCATTGCTAAATAAAATATGCCCTCCCATTTTAACTATATATTATATACATAATACATGATATTTTTGATCTGCAGCTCTTACATTTGTTTAAAAGCATATCAGAATCTTAAATCTAGGTGATGAGAACAGAGTAGGGCCCATTCATGGTATCATTTTGTACTTCCCCTCTCCAAATGGTTTCATTTGTAATTTTGCCATATCGCTGGTGTTACTGTACATTGTTACCAATTTACTGAAATCAGACACTGAGTATCTGGCTGTTGCTCTTTGCTTCTCACTCTTTCTAAACATGCCTTCCACTCGGTTCACTTTCTTTTCTGGCTGGTCTTCAGACACCACCTGGTGTCTGACTTCTTGCTTGTTTGTTCTGGAAAGAAAAATCAGCACCTTATTTCAAACAGCATAAAGTAATATTATAATGGAAGTGCATTTAGCAGTTAGGGAAAATAATATGATTAGTCTTATGCTATAACAAGACCTGCAATTTTAGCTAGGATCAGAAGATTAATATCTGATGACAACAAAAATCTTAGAAGACAAAATTCAGAAACTTCCAACATGAGAACCTAATGACTCAGTTATGCAAACTACSTTACTGAATACCTCAACTACTATGACAGGATGTTCTAGGAAAGAAACAATGCCTAATAAAATCCAGTTATAAAACACAGGAGGAAAATGTGTAATGAAGTTTGTAATAAATTCTAGACACATGAAATTATTTTCATTGTTTTAATGTATTCACAAAACCTAAAGGCTTCCTATTCAATCTGTACACACAACTCTGGTTAGTTCTGCAAGCTCTGGCACCTACTGACTTGCAAAGGCAGAACACCTGGCTTATGGCAAAACAGAAAGTACAGACAGAACAGTACTGAAATGTAAGGCACTGGAAAATTTGGTACAAAAATAATCWGTTGCTGTTGTTTCCTAATGCTTCACTGAAGCCACCTGTACTGGTTTTGGCTGAGATAGCTAATTTTCACAGAAGTAGCTTTTAGGGTGCTGCATTTTGCATTTGTGACCAAAACAGTATTGGGAACATTGGGATGTTACAGCTAATGCTGAATAGGTCTTGCACAGCATCAAGACCTTTTCTGCTTCCCTTGCTGCCCTGACAGTGAGCAGTCTAGGGGTGCACAGGAATTTGTGAAGGGACATAGYTGGAACAGCTGACCCCAACTGACCAAAGGAATATCCCAGACCATATGATGTTGTTCTCAGCAATAAAAAATGGGAGAAGGAGGGGACATTTGGAGTTATGGTGGTTTTCTTCCCAAGCCACCATTGTGAGTGATGAAGCCCAGCTTTCCTGGAAATGGCTAAACACATGCCTGCCAATGGGAAATAGTAAATWAATTCCTTATTTTTCCTTATATTTATTTCAACCCCTGATCTTTCTCACTTTCACCCCACTGATTTTCTACCCCATCCTGCTACAGGAGAGAGTAAGTGGCTGTGTGGGTTTAGTTGCTTACAGGAGTTAAACCACACCACACCTTAGATATTCCTCTCACATGTACAAACACTGCAGGCCTACAGTTCTTCAATTAAGTCCATGTAATAGACCTCTTAAAACCCACGGAGAATTTTCATTGGCATTCTGTATGGAAACAAAGTTTTTGTTTCTCTCCGCATGCCCTCTTTCTGGGTGTGCTTTTTCACAAAAGAAATAGAGGGCCCAGGACAGAGGTATCTCTGCTACACTAGCAAGCCTGCTACACCCTGATTAGAATAAGCTGCACTACAAGAAGGATCCACCTATTTTCACATCCTTCTGGCTATAAGGGAACATCTGGCAAAAAGTAAAAGCTGAGGAATTATGTCTGTCCAAGCCTCCAGCTATTTTCAGCTCAGGCTCTTTCCCAAACCTGATGCAGCTTGCTCCTCCAGTATCCATGGATTGCATTCYCTTTGAAGCACCTGCTCGGTCTTCCCTGAGACGTGTGTAAACTGCATTTGCTGCGGCCTTTGCCAACTGCTCCTGTGGCAGGACAAATGATGCCCCCAGCTGCTTCCAGCTGAGGTCCTGTTACTTTCCTGTAGTGCCTTGGAGGTGCTCACTCAGAATCACAGAATCAATTAGGCTGTAAAATTCCTCGGAGATCCAGTCCAACCTATGACCAAATGCCACCACTTCAACTAGAACATGGCATCAAGTGCCACGTCCAGTCCTTCYTTAAACACCTCCAGAGACGGTGACTTCACCAGCTCCCTGGGCGGCCCATTCCAATGCCTAATCATCCTTGTGAAGAAATTCCTTCTGATGTCCAGCCTAAACCTCCCCTGGTGCAGCTCATAATAACTATGTTCTCTTGTTCTGCTGCTGGTTGTCTGAGAGAAGAGGCCGAACCCCAGCTGGCTGCAGCCTSCTCTCAGCTAGTTGTAGGGAGCGATAAGGCTCCCCCAGAGCCTCCTTTTCTCCAGACTAAACACCCCCAGCTCCCTCAGGCGCTTCTTACAGAACTGGTGCTCCAGCCCCTTCACCAGCTTTGTAGCCCACCTCTGGACACAGAGGAGGAGCCTGCAGCACTCCGTGACCACCTCCCTTCCCAGCCCACCCCGCCCCGCAGGCTGAGGAGCCCGAGTTTACGCTGCCCTCTTCCCGGCCGGGCACCACCCCCGGTCCCCGAGCCCCGGAAGCGGAAGCGGCTCCCGGCGCTCTGAGTGCGGCGGCGGCCGAGGCGGAGCCGGGTGTGAATGGAGGCG
>CADDXX010000107.1:1384712-1395227 GCA_902810485.1 Alauda arvensis
CCTTCCCTTCCCTTCCCTTCCCTTCCCTTCCCTTCCCTTCCCTTCCCTTCCCTTCCCTTCCCTTCCCTTCCCTTCCCTCCCCCCCCGGGGCGTCCCGGGCCCCGCCATGTCCTACAACAAGATCCCGCCGCGCTGGCTCCACTGCCCCAGGAGGGGACAGCCCGTGGCAGGTGAGCGCCCGGCCCAGTCCGGCCCTGCCCGGCCGCGGGCGCGGCCCCCTCCCCTGCGGCGCTCCGCTGCCCGCCGGTCCCGCTCCTCCTCAGCGCCGGGAGCCGCCGCGGCCTCTCGCCCTCTGTCCCGGCCGGAGCTCTTTGTCCCGGGGCTRCGGCTGTGCAGTGTTTCCCCCATAGCTCCTGGGCGGTGTTTGCCGCGGACCTGACTCCCGTTGGGCGGCTGTTCTCCTTAAAGCCCGGCTCGCAGCAGCGCTTTGCCTTCAGCGCCGGGCTCGCCCTCCCTTCGGCCTGTGCCCCCCTCTGACACGGACTCGCCCCGGCCTCAGCCAGAGGTGCAGGGGTACGGGCCTCTTGCCCCCCTTAGTAGCCAGCCTTAGTGCTGGGCTCTGGCCTCGCACTGCTTCAGTTTCGGGCTAAACCTTTTCCTGTCTGTCRCATGTGATGGGAGAGGCGACAGCCAGGCATGCAGAAGGTGATACACTGGAGCTACTAAGTTGATCAGAGGCTTGGAGCATTTTTCTTAGGAGGAAAAGCTAAGAGAGCTGAGCTTTTTCAGCCTCGAGAAGAGATGACTGAGAGGGGATCTCATTGATGTGTATAAATATCTGAAGTGGGGGGGAATGTTAGAAAGATGGAACCAGGCTCTTTCAGTGATGCCAAGCAATAGGACTAGAGGCAATGGGCAGAAACTGATGCACAGAAAATTCCACCTGAACATGGGGAGGAACTTCTTTAYAGTGCAGGTGACTGAAATGGAACAGATTGCCTGAGAGATTGTTGAGTCTCCCTTACTGGGAATACTCAACAGCCATSTGGAYGCARTCCTGTGCAATGAGCTGTAGGAGGACTYTCCTTGAGCASGGAGGTTGGACCAGGTGACCCTMTGTGGTCCCSTGCACCCTGACCAATTCTGTGATACCAGTCCTCTGTGCAGCCTCTTCCATGTTTGGTTCTTTTCCCTGAATGCTCTGAAGTCTTACCTGTGCCAGTTTGTTACTCTGCCGACTGACAGTGCCCTTCCAGTCACTAATGTGTTGCTGAGTTCTTCAGCTGGAAAATTATTTTAAAGTGTTGTACTCCAGTGTTACACTTGTATTTCAGGGGTTGTCAGTGGTTGCTGTCTTCTTGGMTATTCTTGCCTATAAGGCACTTAGTTGTTACTTGGTATCTAGTCTTCTGGTATATAGTGGCAGTAAATTCAGTATCATCTAGACACACATTTTTGATTGTCTTTTAACTATCATACTGACTTCAGGTGAATGCTTCCTCTGCTGCCWGGTATGAGATAAAGTAAACAAACATATCTTTTCAGTTTTCTCAAGTTCTTTTCTTTATAATGGAAGCAATTTCAACCCCAGTCGTTGGTTTATTTTTTTTTTCTCCAATATTTTCTAGTTTTCACACCTTTCATATCTCTCTCTGTGATGCTATAAAGATATGTTTTCAAAACATAACATGTGCTACTCTGTGTTATCTAAACTGGCACTGTGCCRTGATTTGCTTAATAGTAGTTACAACTCCTGTGTTTTCTGGCCCACATTTCCACATCATCTTACCTTTTTTGATGGCCCTTATTTGTGGAATGGAAGACACTGATGACTATATTTAGAACCTGGTGAGACATCTCAGTTGGTTTAATCCTCAGTAATCATCAATATGCATTATTTGGCATTTATCAGTATTTAACATCAGTTGTTCATTTTGTGGGTTACTAGTTTCTCTCAAGTTCCTTATACTTCTCTGAACTTGGCTTATTTAAATAACAGTGTTGTTGGATTGATCATGTCCATTCTCTCTTTCTCCCGATCGTGCATTATTTAGTATCTAATGGGAGAGGTTTGATAGCCTAAGCCTTTGACCATGACAAAAMCAGACTAATTATTCTTTATTTTGTCTTTTTCTTCTCAGCAAGTTCTTGATCTCTATTAGTTGTGGCTTTTGTTTGTCTGTCTTTTGAGCCATGGTTTCTCAGAAATAGCAACCTAGACTAAGCAGGAATGAGGGTCATCAGTGTGTCATCTGCTGTGCCATCACTGCTTGTGTGTTTGTTTATTCAGAATTACTGCAAGGTAATTCTTTTCCATTCCATGTGATCATGCTCAGGAAGTTAATGCACAGTGAAAAAACAAAGTGCTTGGCTAATTTCTTTGGGTGCTTTATCAGGATCTGTTCTTGTTCACCTGATTTTCAGTTTTTTAGTGACCAGAAGTAATGTTATGGCATCCGTCATCTTCCCTTTTTTGCTGTTTTACATTCAAAGACATCTAGYAATTTTGTGGGAGATAATTTTTAGGATTTAACTGGTACTATGTCCCAGATATGTTACATTCTAGTTTTAATTAGTGTTTAAATCAGATTTCGAAGCACCTGTATGCAACTTCATTTCCATCTGATAGTGTATTAGTAATAGTGTTGCTAAGCAAGGTTTGTATGGCTTCTGTGGACTCATATTCATCGAGTGATCATGATGCTTTTGCCTCATGGCTGTGGCATCTAGAATTTCTAGATGACCTCAATGCAAGTTCTAATGAGGCCTGAAACTCTGCTGTGGGTGGGTTCATTCAGGGTAACAGGGCTCTTTATCCTGGACAAGGTGAATTCATCTAYRTATCCCATTRTTTTCCAGTTCACTTCTTTAAATATTGGTAGTTTTGTGCTACTTTCTGGTGTTGTGGTGCAGCAGTTCCTCAGAATTGCACATTTTCACGCTCATTGCATTGTAGAACTTCAGCTATTCTGATGAAAAGAGCTTTCTCTGAATGCTCAGATCTGAAGTGATCAGTTTCCTTCAGCCTTAGTGTCTTGRCATCACCATCTCAGCAGGCATCTGCTTCTCATGACCTCTGAAAACCCATTCTCTTGGCAGTTTTGCCATGGAAAGTGCTAGCAAGATAAGGAAGAAGAGGCGTGAGAAGTGTCTCAGCAGTGTTTTCCAGCCTCTTTCTATTGATGCACGTTAGTTAATTCTATTCTGGACACGTGTAGCATGCAGAACTGTGGGCTGTTATGAAAAGCATCCATATTGCATATGAGAGGGTACCTTAAATAAGAATAATGCTTCTGGTTCAGGAAGTTTCTGACCTCTAGCTTGTTGTAGTTGGGGAGAATAATGTGATGATAGATTGTCATTATTTTATTCTTTTTCCTAATGTCTGTTATTGGCCTGTGTTGGTGATGACATACTAGGTGAAATGGATGCTTTCATCCAGCATAGTTCTCTTGAATCAGAAAAGTGTTACTTTTTAGAGATACTGGTGTTTTTTTTAGTTGTGGGTTTTACCATTCAATTTTATTCCCTTAACTTCAGTCACTTTACCCAGTCTAGCCTTCCTAATCAATGCTCAATCTAAACATACCATGGTCATACTTAATTATGTATGTCATGTTTTGAGTTGATAGCTTAATGTCACAGAAAATTAGGCTAAATTAAAAGTATTTTTTCACTGGTATGCTCTAGATTTAAAGATAAARAATGTGACAAAGTTAGAGCACGTACATGTAGAAAATGTGGTATCTTACATAGTTCAGTTTGATTTCCCTCAGATTAATCCATTTGATGTCTGTGTTCTGATATACTGGGTCCTTATTTTTAGAATTTTTACCTATTTTTCAGCCTAAAGATATACCATCTGTTAGACAGGTAACTAATTTGGAAAATGGTTTTTAATAACCACTTTGCAAAACTCTTTGACAAATTTGAACTGAATTGTGGATGTAGGTAATCATCAGTTGTCAGGGTTCCAGTAACATTTTGAAGTTAAATAGGAAATTCTATTGAGGAGTTACTATTAGTGTCATAATGTAGTTTACGTACTCAAGTGACTTGGGATGCTTTGATAGCCATGTAAAGTATCACTTTGTTACTGTTGGATCACCTAATTCAGCACATGATTTTTTAATCTTCAAAAGCTTATGCATAGAGGCTTGAGTTGTAATCAGCTGTTACTGCATCACTTCTTTAGCRTAAGATGTAAGGCAAAACTGTAGAAGAGACTGTAGCTACTGCCTCCTTTATGCTTGTGCATATTGTTCAAAACGTTTAGAAATATTTTTAGAATTAAAGGTTAGATTTTCAGTAGCTTGTTGATGCTTAATGAGAGGTTTGTATGCACTCAGRGAAGGAGAGTTTTTACAAAAACCAAATTGCAAATTTTCCAGGTAGAGAGGAAGAAATGTATTTATAGAAGCTGAGCACCCAAATACTGCCAAACATCTGTGTTTCAGCTTTGAAAGTCGTAGTTAATGGGCTCTATATGAAATATTCATCACTTTCACAGCTGTCTGTAGGTATTCAAATGCTGCAGGGATGCTGACTAGACTACTTTGTCTGTCTTTTCCTGTCAGTGAACAGGAATGTACTTTGGTTGCTCAAAAAGAAATCAGAGTGCAAATCAGACACTAAATCAAGGTTTGCTACTTGGAAGAGAATGAACGTATTCATTCTCTGTTCCAGAAGATGGAGAAGAGGAGAGTCTTCTGTGCAACTGTACAGTCTCATATCAGATGCTGTAGGAAACAATTGTGACCTCTAGGCACTTTTCCCACTCTTCTCTTTTCCCAGCATTTTGTAAATGATGGTGGTTTTCTTACGTAGCCGTGGATTCTTTTGTCAGTGCAGCTCCTATTCTTGGGTGCCTCAGTTAAAAAAAGCTTAGTTATGTTCTTTGTGTTCCAAGACGAATGAGTAGGTGTGACAAGTGGCAAAGTCACAAAACTTTCAAGCATGATGTTGTTTAGCAAAAATTAGGGAGATGATAGATTTTTTCGTTTAGATCATGTACATTTAGGATTCTCATAATCAGTCTGTACAGAGGAGTATTATGAGTTAAAGTGGAAGGGCTAATGGAGAGAAGCTGAATGATACTGCTGAAGGTGACAAGGAACACAAAGAAGCAAGAAAATTAGAAAATTGAAGAAATGAAGAAATGGAGGAGAGGTATCCAACCCAATAGCCTTTACCAGGGTGGATGGAGCATGTGTAACTGTTGAGATGAGAAGGCAAAGGGCAATAAAGTGAAAGTTTTCTAACAGTCAAACAAGTTGAAGCTACAATGATTTATTACGGTTTAACGTGAGCGTTGATTGTATGACAAAATAACTCTCCTTTTAGCTGTAAATTTTGGAACAGTCTCAGACAGGTGAGCAGGGAAGCTGTTTCTCATGTTGCTCACTAACATTTAACCTGAGATAACCAGTTGCATAAAGCTTCATAGGTTCCACATCTGTCTGTCTTCTGTGGTTTCTAATGTCTGTTTCATGGAGGATAGATGCTCATTTGAGACTATATAGAGTGTTGATAAAATTTTTTGCAGAGATGTTTATGTTAAGCTGTATGATATGTATATTATATTTGCAGGTAATCAAAGCTGATGTTTATATGATTGGATGACAAACTGTCATTTTAAAATGCTGTTTTYGTATTTTCAACTGTACTGAGTTTAAATTTGCTATATTTTGTTGTGCTGTAGGCCCCCAACTTAAATCACACTAAAAGTGAGCTAAAAATGTTAAATTGTTCTGTTTTACGTGAACTGACCTGTATTTCCTTTAAACTTTTAAACTTGTGAATTCTGAGAATTCATAAATAAAAAAATACTCCAATGTACTGTTGACAGTACTATTCCTGGAATTATTTATTGTTGAAGGTGAATGTCTAAAACTGCTCAGCATGTTGCTTTGAAACGCTAAATTCTTACTGTACATATACMTAATATATTGCAAAATTTTATTATCTTTCATAGGGAAGTTTTTACCTTTGAAGACAATGTTAGGACCAAGATATGATGAACAGGTTGCTGAAGAAAATCGTTTTCACCCGAGYATGTTATCCAACTACCTAAAGAGTCTAAAGGTAAATTTTCTAATAATTGAAACATTGTCTTCATTATTAATGTTTATTCATGTGTTGCTTTTCAGATCTAAGGAAAAAGTGGTTGATAGCTTTTTTTGGGACACTGTACAGAAAATTTTTTGTTTGTTTATATTTCCAGATCTCCTCTGCAATTAGTAGATTTCCAAAAAAAAACTTTCTTTTAGGTTAGAATTCTCGAGACTAAACAAACCCAGCTCCCTCAGCTGTTCCCCATAAGAGACCCTTCATGAGCCTTGTTGCTCCTCTTTCTTCACCCTCCAGCACCTCAATGTCTTTTTTAARGGGAGGAGCCCAGAACTGGACACAGGACTCRAGGTGTGGCCTCACCAGTGCTGAGTACAGGGGGATGATCYCTGCCCTGGTCYTGCTGSCTGTGCTATTGCTGATACAGGCCARGTGCCATTGGCCTTCTTGGCCCCTTGGGCAGCGAGTACAGTGTTGGCTGATACTGAGCCAGCTGTCAACCATGYCCCTTTCTKCTGAGCAGCTCTCAAGCCACTCCTCCCCCTGCCTGTAGCACTGCCTGGGGSTGSTGTTACCCAAGCAYRGGACCCTGCACTTTGCCTTGTTAAACCTAATGGCATCCACCACCACAGACTTGTGGTTCTGGCTCGCCCCTTCATTCTCTGTTTTGCCCAATTCTATCTGTGTGCTTCAGTTTGCATGTTGTCCTGCACTGTAGCACAACTGTGACARTAAGGGTGGGGAACAGGACCTTCCCAGTCTTTCATGTAGGTCTCTGAAGTGTTGTGGCCAGTTGGGTGCATCTGGAGATGTGGGAAATGGGATTTTGAGCCTTCCAAGCAAAGAAAGGCCTACCACCTAATTAATTCAATTGGTTATTAAACTTTATATGGAAGTTTAGTGCCATTTGTTTTGATTGTGTCTATGAGATGAATCATGCAAGTGGTGTTTTTTTCTGTGRGTTTTTTCATTATTTCTTTTGCTGTTGATTGAGGTTAAATTAATTCTGAATTTGTTTAACAGTATCAGACCTGAAACATCAGAAAAAYTAGGTGACTGAAAGATGAGAATTCTCATTTCATTAGTCTTATTTGGGCTTAGGTGTGAAGTAGATGGTGAACTACTCAGTGTAGAAGTGGTAGAAGTACCTGTGCAGTACTATGATAAGAAAGTACAATCAATGAAGCATATGTGCTTGTTCTCAGTGCTTGAACTGGTAGGATTTTTCKTGTTAGAGTTCTTGCATCTGTGCTTGTATGGTCTGCTGTAATCACAGAGGATCAAACAGAACTCTCTGTGAATAAAACAGTAAGAATCCTGAGGTTCAAAATATTTTCTAAAACCAAATGAGGCTAAATGTTGAYACCAAAAAATGGATATAGTTTATTTAACAGTAAAAGAAGCAGAGGGAAAGAAATAGAAAAAAGAGGCGGGTAAGGCACAGAAAGGCTGACAGGGACAGATTAAATGCAAAAATATCACCCTTCATTGGGTCCCAATGACATCTTGYTGCTCCCCTSCCTCTGGTCTTCTTGGTGGGGAGGGTCCCCTGTCACCAAGTATAGAATCCAGTGGATTAATATACATTTGGGCCAGGTGGGAATGCCCAGGTGCCTCCCCTGAGCAGGGGAAAGCTTGACACTGTCCCTTGTACAGCTCTGTGTCAGTTGYRTYATTTTGCATCACRTGCAGTGCTCTGATGCAGGGGCTAAGGAATMATTTGGGGGGCCTTTGATGGACCATGGCACCCCCTCTGCTGTCCCTCATGCAAGTGTCCCCTAGATGTGGCTTTCCTGGGGTGGGGGGCCCCACAGCTGCAGTCTGTGCAGGGTGTCCACTGCCTCTGCCCGGAGGCTACACACCCAAAACCTCTCCTCCTCCCCCAGGTTGGGGAGAGTGTGCAGACCTGGCAGCAGATAAGCTTGGGGCTGTGGCTCCACTCTGAAGCTGCTGGGCTTAATTCTCCTGTGGGARGAGTATTCTTCTCCCCCAGCCCAGACCTGAGAATAGTGCCACTTTTGCCTTATCTCAGATCAACCTGGAATGTCCAGGGCCTCAGTCAGGGGGCCCATTCAGGATGGGCTTTGGTGATGCAGCTTTTATTGGTGTAGCTTCATTATACACTTTTAATGAGCAAAAATCCTTCATTAAAATGTTTAAGTCATAAACTGTAATATTTCAGTCTCTTAACATGCATCTAAATTCTACTTGAGTTCCTCTTTTATGTATTAAGTTATTTTTGACTCTGACTGGATTTGATAGGCATACCTGGAAATTTTCCCAAACCAATCTTATTCATGTTTTAAAGTAATYTAAAATTCTATGTATATTTTGAAGTTACAGAGAACTTCACAGCCTTACTTAGAATTTCTAAATGCTTGCCTCCYTAGTGATTTGCCACCAAAAATAAATAATCATGGTGAGACTTTGTAGMCTTTCCAGTAGTCACATCTATCAGTTCTGCTGTAATGCTATAAATGGATGTCTTGAGTGACATCAGATTATTAGAATGTGATAGTAAAATTAGTAGCATGAGGATCCCTACTTATACTTTGGTAATTTTGATTAAGAAGCGGAATTTCTCTCAATCTCTCTGTTCTTGTCAAATCTATTACATGGTATTGGAGCCTGGCATTGTTGATGAATGTTTGCTATTTGAAAATCTATATTTCTTTTTTATTTGCCAAATTATGTAGTGGTTACCGGAGTGCTCTATTTGTAGATCAGCAGATTACCAACAAGCCAGCAATGAAATAAATGTGAAATTGAGTTTTCCCACCCAAGGTGAATGTAGCTCACTGTACACAGTTCTCATAATTTTATTGCAGTGTGTTTTTTACTGCTAATATTTTGCAGAATAATTACTTGTGAAAATTGGTTATTGCTTAAGTCCATATCCTTTAGCTCCCAAATAAAATACTTCAGCAGGAACTTTTGCATCTGGATTTCTGTAGTAGAGAGATACTGCTGTTACCACAGATTTCTGAAGGTATTGGTTTAGCATTTAAGACAACATCTGTCTGRGGGGGGACTGTCTCCAACAAGCTTCCTGTGTTATTCCTTTTCTCCTGGAGTTGGTTGCAGAAAATCTGTTAGAAACTGATTTAATTAATCATGCCAGCCCCATTTTTCTTCTGATCACCAATATTGGCATAGCGTCTTAATGTTCTCTTAAATGAATTGCAGGAGCAATTGGTGACAGCATGAATAATCTTTTTTTGTATTTATTTCTTGAGTAGGTAGGTTAGAACAGTTTATGCTTTATATRGGTAGATTTATTTCTGTCACAAAGAGATAGGACATTAGTTAAYKCAAAAGARTGTTTGGKTAATTAGTRTGCTCAAGTTACTGAACTCCTATTAGGAAAACTACTTAATAATTTTCATCCACATTGTTGTCTTCACAATTATTTTCCTCAAATAAGAAATGCAAGAAAGATTCTTGAGGCTGGAGTGAATTCAGTGTGTTGTAGTGTGCTCTCTTCTTCCCGGGGAGGGTGTTTTCAGTCTCCAGTGTCTAAGGAGAAACTKCTGGGGTCATACAGGRTGTACTGGTTTGAAAGCAAAACCAGTGAGAGACTAAGTCAGAAATACAATTTARTAGGAGAACTATAAAATAAATATAATAGTAAAAGGAACAAACRAAAAGACCCTTGRCAGAGTCAGAATACAACCTGACACCCTGTTCGTTARGGTAGTGGTAGCAGTCCMAATGAAKCAGTCTTGTTGAAGCAGTGATCCYRTAGAAAGATCTGGCAGCTCCTGTCCTCTGGGAATCCAGTYRGTGCYTGTGCTGTCCYAAACTGCAGATTATATCCAGGTGGGAATGCTTKGCTCCTCCCCMCTGGGCAGAGCATCTCACAATRGGCTGMYRTCATTCTATGAGTCATACAATGGGTCCTTGAYTGCCCATTAAGCAGAGATGGCTCCCGAGGGGAGTYACCTGTGAGTCATTGRSCAGGGCAYTGATGGGCCATTAACAGSRGATAGTCCWGAGGGAGGGGGCAGGGAAAACACTGCCCCACCTGGCTCCARCAACCCATGAAGATGGTAATAGRATACATACTTTGGGCACATCTTACATTGYAACCTAGGACACAGGGGAAYTTAGCAAAGCCCATTTTATTRCAGAGCAGCAGAAGAGCACATGCRTAAGGCATTAATAGCTGTARATATCTGGAATGTGAGGAAGTGARGGGAAGGCTTTTATTTTGTTCCCSTGSTACCAGTGGTTTTTTTGCATGGATTTCTTGAAAATCATAGTTGTATAATTTGATATGTTGTATAATCCCCCTGTTCTTTAAGAATTYCTTCATAATTTTTTTGTGCTTTGCACTCTATAAATTGTAACGTGTTAYGTGCAGTCAATCCCATGGACTGAGAATGCAAATGATTAGGCTTTCTCTAAAGCAGGAAAACTACTTTCAAGTCTTATATGCTTGATATGCCATAAATGCTTTTATAGCTTTGGATAAATTACACTTGATGCCTGTTTGCCCTACTGCTT